>CM054117.1:6721237-7220009 GCA_028673005.1 Tanypteryx hageni
GACTGCCTGATGCACTGCACCCCCTCGAAATCCTATGGCGTTACTTTTGATATGGGCTTAAATAAATAAATAAATATATATATATATATATATATATATATATATATATATATATATATACACACACACACACACACACACACACACACACTGATATTGGCACATACTCAGAGCTCTTTAGCAAGAGTTATTACTTTTCTCATAACTCATAACTTAATTCGTGTTCTTTCAAACTACTTAGTCCCTGAAATGTGCAGCTGGGCTAATGAAATCCACACTTTAATACCTACACAAATATCAAAGTAATATTCACTCAGAGTGAGAGATGGGTTCAAATAAAAAACTTTGTAGATTCTCACCTATTTAAACACAAATGAAAGGGTTGATGTAAATTCTATGCAGACAGGCATATACTGGATATGAAGAGAAACAAAGAGGAGGTATTTCTCACACTGAGGTCAAGCTAGTTAAGTTAGAGTCAACTTTGGGATGTGAATGGGTTTTATTTGGCCACTCACCATGGAGGACATTTGTAGGAGGAAGTTGATACTATCTTGACATGCCTAACCACATTGCATGAGAAATATCCAATTCTGAATCAGGAGAATTAGTCTGCCTTGGTAATTAAGTATTAGAATATCCACCAGGCAAGTGGAAGACCCAGGTTTGATTCCCAGTCAAGGCTGAATTTTTCTCCTCCTTTTCCAGAATGTCCTCATCCATATGTTTAATTTTAAAAGTATATTATGTTGTATACAGATTAAAGAGCATAAAATTAGAGATCAGGTTAGAGCTCCACTTCAAAGAGAATTTGTGATATTTTTTCTTATTGTAAGGTTTTAATTGTATTGATTGTTTTGATTTATTTAACTTGGGATGCCAGTTATATTTGACTTGATGGGAACCTCAGGGTATTATTCATGCTTTACAAATCATTCCATACCTCTCTTTTAATTTGTTTTTTCTTAAATTGTCATATATCAGTAAAAATATACACCCAGTTCTCATAGTTATGCGATAGGTGGCTCCTGGAAATGGCTGCATAAATGGAAAACGTGCAAAAAGAGTTATTTAACATGTATTTCAGTGTAGTGGGTTCCAGAAAAGTTCCATACTCATCTAGGCCATGAAAAACCTTTATAAGAAATAGGTTGAAACATGCATTATATAACATATTAAGATAATAAATGATTCTTTTCATCATATCTAGTGCATTATAGCATGTACTGTATCGTATTTGAATATAAAATCATTTGACATTGCATGCAAAAATTGTCTAGAAAGTTATCAATGCTATAGAGTAAGATAAAGAATATTTGGGCTGGCTTATAAAACACTTAATCTGCACCGGGAATGCGTTGTAGGAATGGGGGGGGAGATGAAGGGAAGGAGAAAAGATTAAGGGCAGGAGAAAAGATGAAGGGAAGTAGAGATGAAGAGAAGTATAGATGAAGGGAAGTAGAGATGAAGAGAAGTATAGATGAAGGGAAGTAGAGATGATAATACATGCATCATTTTTGTGTGCGTTCTTCAGGATTTCCTGTTGAATTTCAACGGGAAATTGCTAGTGAATTAATAGTGACTTGTATTTAGTATTTTACTTACAGTTAGACAAACTAACTGTACAGAACTGTAATAATCAAAATTATTAAAGTATTGTAATCGAAAAATATTTTAAAACAACGATTATTAAAAATATTGACTGCAGTATATTTGACCTTGAAACATCCGAAACAAAATTAAAGAGCCTGACTTAGGACTTGAATAATATTATAAATTAAGATCATCTTGACTGGAAAGGCCATATTTTTATACAGTAAAAAGAAAAGCAAATACAGTACAATAATGTAAAAGATTAAAGTACATATTACAATTGCAACAATTGTGGGCCATTTAATGGCACAGTGCATCCTCGTCATCAAAAGACAGAACACCAACACTTTCTTCCGTCAATGATTTTGAGGCAAATATGGTAGCAAAGGATGTTGATGGAGTTGAAGATGAAATAGAAGTTGATGGACTTGAAGTTTCCAAACTTTCTCTGCTTGGTTCTTTCATCAAGAAAAACGTGATGGATAATTGTTTGGCTGCTTTCCTCTTTTCATGCATTAGTAGATAAAAGGGCTGCAAAGACTTTTTCACGTCTCTTGTTACTTTTCCACTTCTTTCTGCACTTGGGTTTCCATCTACCAAGTTTTGGAGGGCATTCTCGATCATATTAATGGATCCTTGAAGAGCTGAGTTGCTGAGTTCTTTTTTTACTTCTTCTTCACTGTCGTCACCTTTGTCTGGAGGGTTCTCAATAAGCTTCAGCTCCTTGTGAAGCTGCATTAATTCCTCATTGCTCATCTCCTTCTTGTGTTCTTTGATCAGGTTTTCAGCATCATCTGCATTCACCTCTTCAAATCCTGCCTCCTTTGCTAGGTGAACACATTGTTTAGCAACTTTTAAGTGATAATTGATTAGGTAAAGCCTTTAAAGTCATGTACGAATTTGGGAAGCACCTTTTTTCCACGAACTAAAGCAACTTTGGTTGACATCATTCCAAGCTTCTACGATTATGTCCATTGCTTGCTTGATGTTAAATGACTTCCAGAATTCAGTCACTGTTGGCTTTTATTCCCCATCTATTGCTTGAATAAGTTTGGCAAACGTTCTTCTAAGGTAATATGCCATAAATGAATAGATGACCTGGTCCATCAGCTGGAGTAAAGCGGTTGTCCTTGGTGGCAAGAATACAACTTTTATATTTTAATTCAGATCACAGACTGTCATGGGATGTGCAGGGGCATTGTCCAACATGAGGATGATTTTGAATATCAAATATTCTTTCCTACAATACTTATCAAGTTCAGTGGGGAGTTGCCTGGAGAACCATTCCACGAAAATCGAAGCTGTCATCCACGCAGTTTTATTGGACCTCACGTGTACTGGGAGCTTAGCCTTGAGGAGTCCCTTAAATGCCCTTGGTGTTTCAGCATGATATATAAGCATTGCCTTTGCTTGTAGTCTCCTTCACAGTTGCTTCCAAGCATTACACTGATTCTGTCTTTTGAATGTTTGAATCCTTTAATTGAAGCTTTGTTCTTCGAGATGTATGTTCTGCTGGGCATTTTTTTCCAGTATACTCCAGTTTCATCCACATTGAATATTTGTTTTGCAGAATATCCTCCTTGTTCTGTAATTTTTACAAGGTCATCAATAAACTGTTGTATTACTTCGTGATTGGCACTTCTTGATTCACCAGTGAATTTCCTGTTGTGTAGATTTTGGCAGTTTTGAAACTTTGAAAACCACCCACTACTGGCAGTAAATCCTCCTTTTGGCAACTCGTCCACTGGATACTGCTTGGAAAGATCATCATAAAGGCTTTTAGCTTTGGCTGTGCATGCATTGTAAGTAGCGCCTGACCCCCGTTCTACTTGGTTTTCAATCCAGGTGCCTAACATCGACTCCATGGCTTGCATGATGGGTTGACGGTTATAGCATACAAAAGAAGTTTCGAACTTTGTTCCTGCTTTGCAGGCATTCTTTATTTTCTCCATGTTCTTCTTAATGGTTCGCAAACTATTTTCACTAAAGCCTTTTGTATTGGAAATCTCATGTCTTCTTACCTTCTTCATGCATGGTAATTATCTTCATTTTCTCCTCCATACTAATTGCTTTTCTAGGCTTCTTCAGCACTGGAGGTTTCTCAGCCATGATGAACTCTGGAATAAGGATAAAAAATATTGTAAAATGCTATTGTTTCTCTTGTATAGTACAATAATTTTAATTTGAAAATAAAATATTAACATATTAATAAAAAATTAAATTAATTAAAGTAATTAAATAATTTAATGAAAACATTTTTCTGAAAACAAATTAAAATAACAATACATATATTCATTGAAGTGACTGCAGACTGACCAAATAAAATTCTTACCAATAAATTTGGTCTCAAGGCAAGGTCTGATATGGTTTCTACATCAACAGCTGGGGGAAGACAATCTTACAATCTATTCGCGTTGCTTCCACTTACCCTCGATGCCACATGGTGCCACGTTGCATCACATTGTATATAGTACGTTATGAATCATCCATGGGAATGCTGGAGTGTCTAAAGGGTCGTCCTATGGAATAATTAAATCTCAAGTTTATTTTATTTATGGTGAAAACATTGCAGATAGCACATATCAAATTATGAAGTCATGCAAAAAACATGCGTGTAGAGATAGCTAGCTGTATAGATAAATGGATGGATGGATATATGGATGGATGCATAGTTGGGTGGATGCGTAGTTGGCTGGATGCATGGGTGAATGAATGTATGGATGGATGCGTGAATGGATGGATGGATGGATATATGGATGGATGAAAGGACGCATGGTTGGATGGATGCATGGAAAGAGAGAGAGAGAGTGTGTGTGTGTCCATTATAGAAAAGGGGTGTAGAGTACTACACCAGCTGAGTTAGAGAAAAATGGCCTCTTTTCCTGGCCTGTAGGGTAGATTTCACTATTCGCCTGGTAGATTATAATTTTTGATTTTTTTTTCCAAATCGCATATCTATGAAAATTTTTGTATATCTCTGAGAGGTGGGATATTTTCTTCAAACGCGTATCTCCAAGAAAACGTAAATGGAGAGCATGCAAAATGAGAACTGGGTGTAAATTAAACTCAGTTAATAATTATTTAACTTAAAACTGTTAATACATATGGGTTAATATTCCTAATTTATTATATTAAATGCTAACAGAAGAGACTATATTTTTTGTTCTCAATAGGAGATTAAAATAAATAACTTATGTATTAACATCCACAATACTTAAATAAAGAAGGAAAACTATTTTGAACACAGTGCATATAAGTGAATAAGATTGTAGCTGTCACCAAGCATGGACTGTAACTTTAATTGAAATTTATTTGTCATGCAAAGGGAAGCTGTATGTGTTTTGAAAATTGATAATCAATATAACTATTTTTATTAAAAGTAAAGTACTCCTTTAGCTAAACAATTAGAGGGTTACAACACACATGCCAAAAAATCTTTCTGCGCCTCACTTGTTTCTCGGTCATCTTCATAATCCTTTCTATTCAAATCTTTGCAGTCGACTCCCAGTCACTGTTGAGACAGGTTTTGCCCCTGAAGATGCCCACCTTGTGGGCGAAATACATTGGGTGTTGTAACCCTCTAATTGTTTGGCTAAAGGAGTACTTTACTTTTAATAATCTGAGCCAAAGTTATTGAGCTACCAACGATATAATATAACTATTGATTATTACTTATTGAGATATTTTCATTCAATTTTTACCAAGAAAGAAACCTTTTTTATTTGTGATGCATATTCTGTTAAAACACTTTTGCATTGCCTATCAAACACCATCTATTTGATGGGCAATGTTGAATACCTAGAAATAACTATGTACTTCGCAATAATTTATTTTTCATATTAATTTATCGTTCTTCGAATTTTCATGAAAACCTGGCAGCTTTTCTTTGGATACAGAAATATTGCTTTTCTATATCGTATTCATTGTAGCAATCTTGGTTACTCATACCAAAAAATATACAATTGCTTGGTAGCTTCTGTTGGAGTATCATTATTAAGCATAAAGTAAAACAAATAGTATACCGGATAAAAAGCATGACTTACAGCTCTCAGTATCTTTTCTCACTTAAAGAGTTGTAAATATGTATTAAATGTTGTTTCCTCAGAAAGTCGGATTAGAATTCAAGGACAATAGACCGCTCATCACATTATTAAAGTCTATGTTAATAGTGATTTAGTAACATATAATTCTTACATCTTATTTGCAATTTTATTTTACTTTATTTTGCTTTTTTCATTTCATTGCTTTCTGTTGTTTTTAAATAAATAAATGCTTTTAAAGCTATTCATTCAAAAATGTGTGTGTGGGCATGGGTGAACATGGATGTACTTGTGGATGCTTGCATGTATCCCAGCTTCCCGATGAAGGGGACTTGGATGACAGACCTTCAGAATTGTCTGACATTGCAGAGGAGCCTGAGGAAGAGATGTCAGAACAAGTGGAGGTAAAAATAAAAGATTCAGTGGGTTAATAATCTCAAAAAGGAAATAAATCAAATTTCTAGCATGTTGGTTGGTCAATAAATCTATTTTTAGTTGTTCTCTTCCTCCCACCATTAAAAATGTAGTGCATGCATTTTAATAATTTTAATGTAAATTGGTGGATTCTTTTGTTGTTAACTGATGCTTCTTGGTAGTTTAAGATATATGCTCTTTTATAAAGTTTAAAATACCAATATGAAATCTATGTTTTTCTTTCAAGTCAGTCTAATTTTCTGTCGAGTTTTTGAAATTTATTTGTTATGTACTCTTATTTAGCTTTTATATGACTTTTCAAAAATATTTCTTGTTACATTCCTTTTTAATGGAGAATTAATGAGCTTGTTTTACAGATTGTCTTCCTTTACTCTTTTGATCTTTCCAACATTCTAGCAGCACTTGTGAATTACCAACAACAGTTCAAGTTTTCTTAAGATAAATAAATAATCACTTATAGATCAAAGACCTAATTTGAAGAAGATAAAAATGACTTAATATATTGAATTATTTATTTTTATTTATTCTACAATGCTTAACTTAGAACTAAGATAGGGCATTATCATTTGCTGAGGGTATTCACTCCATTCTTCCTAGATCAATATATGCGCTACTTGCTTGGTAATGAACATTTTTGGTTTGCCTATTTTCACATGCTTGCTGTTTAATCCTATTTTTTGTAATTGATAAGCCTTACTCACAAAATATATTCTAGAATTTTCTCAGACATTGATAATGCTTTAAAAATATCACATCTTTTAGAATGATTTATCGAGCATAATAATTTTTTCACATGTTTATTAGGCATAATTCCTCATTGAAAACTTCAGTAATATATTCCTTTTTTATCCTAACTAAGATACATTAAGGTTGAAAGTAAGAGTTGACAAGTTTTGATGAAGTAATCTTTTCAAAAACATTATACTGAATTTTATAAAGTAAAGGAAAAAATAAATTGTTCTCTTCCAAATTTTGCGAGGAATTTTTCATTTTCATGATTTAACAAGTGCTAACAGTGCTGGGCAAGATGTTTCAAGACTTTAGCTCTTCTTTCTGATTTTGGCTTCTCCTTACAAAAAATCAGGAAACCAGTGATCAAATGAAGGCTGAACGTAGAATGATGAAAGAGGAGAGGGCAATGCAGATGCAGCAACAGCAGCAGCAGCAAGGCACAATGGGTGGTATGGGACAACAGCAACAGGGAGGTCCTCAAGGACATTATCGCTATGGTCCACCTCCTCCAGGCTCTGCCGTGCCTCCACATATGAGAGTGCATGGTGCCAGAGGTGGAATGATGGGTCGAGGTGGTGGGGGAGTGAGAGTGGATGCCCACGGACAAGTGGTGATTGAGACAGATGAGAATCTGAGTGACAAGGAGATTTACCCAGGAGCCCACATGAGCATCCCATCTATTGGTGAGCAATCTAACCACATTATTCTTAGAGAATGTGAAATTTTGTTAACTTGAATCCTTGTTCAACAGAGAATTATTTTGCTCATATTATGGATGAAAAAATTCAAGACTAAGCTCTTAAAGATCAAAAGATTTAAAACGTACTTAACCCGGGTATCTCCAAAAGCCACAATAAGGTTATGAAAAATCAAATGGGCCTTTTGGCTCTAAAGTACCATCTTCAATGGCATTTCACCGAAAGTAGATTCTAAAGGAGGTTCTTTTTGCACATGTGCATCTGGTGTTTCTTAATCTTGCTGAAGCTATTGGAGACAAGTACTTTTTTAATATTTTGATTTATAAGAGCTTGTTCTTCAATTTGTAATCCTTATGGTTAGTCTCCTTCCAGGATTATAATCCCTGTTAACACTGTAGCTAATATTAAAATGGAGTCATTTTTTCATTTAATTGTTTAAAAATTTGTTGTGATTAACAAAAAATATAAAAAATGTGTAAAAGAGGTTTAGCACTATGACAATATGATAATGTTGAAAATGAGAGACTCTAATTGCCATGAAAATTAAAAAGAATTCACACACACGCATAGGTTTATGGGACATTTCTCCTCTTCAGTGACCCAACGGTCATTCACAATGCACACCTACTTATGTAGCAGGTTCCACCAATATTTCACACCATGGCACACAAAACACTTGGGTTTGCGGGAAAGTAATCCTATCAAAGTTTCCACCATTCATCTGTCTTCACACGCACGTTTGCAGGATGTTACTCCATAGCAGAGACTACACCAATCACACAAAGAACACACATCGGTTTAGGGCTTTTTAACCCTTTAGCTGTGGTATTAATTTTCGGAGAGTGCTCCCAGAATTGTGAAAAATCCATAAAAAGTTCTTTGTTTTAGCAAATTATTTTTCATTTTTATAATTTATGCTTATAGAACAAAAAATTATAAAATAAATTGTTTGAAATATTATTAAATTGTTATAAATATGATTTTATTGCATAGGTATTATATTAACACATTTCAAGTAAATGAAGGTAATAATATATGCTAGCGTAATTGCCCATCAAATATGATGGGTATGCATAAATTAAGTATTAAGTTCAAATTGAAATGAAAAATAATGAAAACAACTTTTAAATTCACTAAAAAGTAAACAATAAATATAAAATTCACATAATTTAGTGTTACAGAGAGTTGGGGAATCCCAACCCACTCCGTACCCTCCAATCTCCGGCTTTTCTGCACTACCCTTCCACCCCCATGCCTCCACCCAGCATCACTGCCATCAGTTATCTCTCTCCTGTGCTGACGAAGGGATCACCCCTGAAAGCTTCCGTGTTTTTTACTTTCTCCGTACGTAGTATAGGGGAAAGTATTGTTTTCATGAACAAAATTGACTTCGAGATTTCAATGGAAATATATGTTTTGAGGTTCCCTGAGCATGTTTTGACCATTTTCTCGATGATGTCTGTGTGTGTGTATGTGATAGCTCTTTGTGGGTGCTCTAAATCAAAAACTATTAATCAGGCCAACGCAAAATTTGATACCTATTTAACATTTTTATAAATGTCACAAGAACTGATTAGTTTTTGATAAAAATTGGTCAACTAGAATTAAAAAAAAAATTATTTAGCTGCCACCACCATGCCACCTACCAACAACTATTGTCAACAATTGATGCTTAGTTACATCTTAGTAATGCTCCTTTTTATTTTGTTAATTGTTGGAGCTTTGTGGCTAAATCGAATATTGGAAGGCTATGGTTTGAGTTTATTTCTGTTCTTTGTCAAGTCTAAAATTGTCTCACAGTTTCTTAAAATATTTATTGCTAACTGAAATTACCTGGCGTTGCTTGGGTTTTTAAGTCAAGATAACAGATATTGAGGAAGATTTGAGAATATAACTAGGTTAATTTTTATTGTAGTGCTTAATGGCATGCAATATTTCTTATCTTCCCATCTTTTGCCCAAATAAATAAATTTTACCCGCATCCTTTATCGACAAATGTGGCAACTGTATTTTTTTATCAAATACATAATCATAATAAACAGTCGATGGAATCACTTTTAAAATGTAGTTATTTCACTTAAATTGATCTCCAGTGGAAGAAACTGCATCCTTTTATATGGTCATGAATCTCAAAAATATTAAAACCTTCGGCAGGAATTGCAAGCTCTAGGGATGCAACCGGTGGAAACATGTTTGAAGATGTATTAAAATTTAGCTTAACCATACTTTATCCCATGCAAAGGCTGATTTTGTGGGTCTAATTCGTTACGTGAGTATTTTAAAGTCAAACCTACGAAAGAAAATGAGTTCCCAGACTTGGAAATCAAACTTGGCGATAAAAAGTGTGATGGTATGACATGGAAAGTGTTATTATAATCTAATATGTATAATTAGCTTAACTGATCCATACAAATGTTGAGTTGAAGAGAAAGCTAAGTGTAAATATAGATATTTAAGGAAGGAAGAAGTTAAAGATTATATTGTGGTTGAAATTAAAGAAATGTTGTAGAAGTTTTTTTATTGTACCTTCTGTGATATCTTTCACTTTCTTTGTCCTTGAAGTTGTAAATCCAAATGGTCATTAGTTTCTTTTGCTCTTGCACTCGCCTGTCTTAGTCATGCATATCTTAATGGTGCTCAGCAATAAATGAATCCATACTAAACGAAAATAATTGCTTCAACCTTTTACATAAAATATTTGTGTAAAAATTAGTGCATTAAGCTAATTCAAGTGGTTGGATTGTTTATTCAAAATTTGGTATCTGTAGCTATTCGGGAAATATGACTTTCCTTTTGCACAAACCAGCAACTTCTTCAAAATATGTAATAGATAGGATTAATTCACATTTACCGACAAATTTGGTGACTTCTTATATATTCTCAAGTAATCATAATAAACAATCGATGGAATCACTTTTAAAATATTGTTATTTCACTCAAATTAAGTTCCAGTGAAAAAAACTGCATTATATCTTCTGGTCATGTCTCTCAAAAACATTTAATTCCTGGACAGGAATTCATTCTAGGAATACAACAGGTGGAAACACGTTTGAAGATATTACCAAATTTAGCTTAACCATACGTTATCCCATTCAAAGGCTGATTTTGGGAGTCTAATTTCTCATGTAAATATTTTCAAGTCAAATCTATGCAACAAAATGAGCTCCCAGACTTTGAAATACATTTAGGTGATAAAAAGTATGTTAGTACAACATTGAAAGTGTTGTTTTAATGTAATAAGTTCAATTGGCTTAATTGATCCATACAAATGTTCAGTTGAAAGGAAAGCAAAATGTACATATAGATGTTCAAGGGAGGAAGAGTTAACGATTATAAATTTTGGTCTATATTAAAGAATTGTTATGAATGTTTTCTTATTGTACCTTCTGAAATATCTTTCACATTATTAATTTTCAATGGGTAATGTTGTATTTTAGGGGCCTGACAGTGGCGCCTTGAATGGCCAGAAATAGAACTGCGTAGTGTACATATTTATTTCTCATAATGTATATCAGTTATCTTTATTAATGGACTAGCAGCAATATAAATGTGTTAAACATGGCTTGTTGATGACATGATAGTTATTGTTTATCGAACTTTAATTAAGTTCTCTTAAAAAACAAGTGATTCAGTGTTTTCACGAGTCTCGTTCATTTTAAAAAGACATAGATACTTTTACAGTAATTTTTTCATATTACATATTAGCAAAATGAAATTAATATATTTACATAGCTTAAACTTCCAGTTGATGTTTTTATAATTTTCATGTTGCATTATTAAGGACTATCGGTTCAAACACAAGGTAAAGATTCGTTGTGTTCAGATTAGAATAATAATTTAATGTAAAAATGTGAAGAAAACTCTTACTATATTGTTATTAAACATTAAATTGAGTTTTTACAGACAGAGAATTAGGCATACAATTTGAATTATAGGAAAACGATTTTAGGCAAGGTGTCAGACACATTTTCAATAAGAGTCTTGGAGGGTGGTTAAAGTGAATGACTCAGAACATACCTATTAAATCTTTGGTATCCTCTCCCCTGTTGGCCTTTTGTGGGAAAAACATGGGGAAACATCTTTTCTCTTAAAATGGCTGGTGCTCTCATATCCCATCCCTCCCACATGCCTATGGCAGGGTAATGTGTAGATACAAAAAAAGTCAATTAAGGTTTTAAAGAACAGTTGTCTGTTTATTCATTTTATCACAGAAAATACTTTTGACCATAAACTTTAAACATGATAGTCAAATAAATCAATATCATTCAAATGGCAATCAAAAATACAGTGAAAATCTTTGACTCAAGTAAAAATCCAAGGAAGTTTTACAGATATATTTAGAACAGCAACATTTTGATTGATAGGCATTAAACTACAGTAACTACGATTCTAAACTTACAATTAACATGAAAAACCAGATGAAAACCAATGGTTGCAAATAATCTAAGTACAGAAAAAACATGTGTATTCACTCACTCATTTACAAAATATCTATTAAATCAAAGTAAATTTGAAAAATTCAATGTATCATATCATAATTTATTTGTCCAAAGATCATACAGCTGTCTTGCTTATCTTTTGAAACAATTAGCCAGATTTATAGTTTTTTTGGAGATTGTGCTTCTTTGAATAACCTTTTTCATTTAATTTCATTTATTTTTCATCCAAAGACATATATACATATGTATAGGATAAGTCACAAAAATAAGAACATAGATACAAAAGTCACAGAAATTAATACATGCATAAATGACAGTAAACAAATGTTTTTTTTTTAACAATTTAAAAATTCAGCAATAGAGTAATAACATTTTTCTACAAGAAATTTTTTAATGCTCTTCTAAATGATGACACATTTGTCAAATCTTTTAAACACGTTGGAAGTTTATTATAAAATCCACATCCCACATGAATTGGCCCATTTTCGAAAATTTTTAAATTATGATACTCTAAATTTATTTTGAGTCTTCCTCTTGTATTGTAATTATGGATATCTTTATTTTGTTTAATGTCTAATATTCCATTATTCTCTTTTAAGTACATAATGGTGTAAATGATGTACATTGAGGGGAGTGTTAAAAGTTTAAGCTTCTTAAAATGTTCCCTACATTTTTCTCTTTGTTTAGCCCGAACTAAAATTCTAATTGCCCACTTCTGCAATCTAAAGAGTCTAGTAGCAAAGTGTGAGTGTCCCCAAACTGTTATGCCATATTTTATTCTGTTACATATATAAGCATGATATACCAGAATAGCAGTTTCTTGGTTAGCTATACCAATCAGTCTCCTCATTATGTAACAACCTGTAGCCACTTTTTTACAGACTGACTGGATATGTGATTCCCAATTAAGAGTATCATTAATATATATTCCAAGGAACTTCACGGTTTCAGATCTTTTCATCAAACCATTCATGGATTTAAGTCAAAGACTAAATATAGATTTTTTCTGGGGTGGATGAAATTGGAGGAATGTAGATTTACTGTTGTTAATCATAACACTATTGTTTATGCACCAGTCTTCCATTGTATTAATGGAAATTTGTGTAGCAACTGTAATGTTATCTTTGCTTTTTATCAGACTATTGGTATCATCAGCATACATGACTAGGTCTCCGGAAACAAATGAAGGAAGATCATTTATGTACAGTAGAAAGAGCAGTGGGC
Organism: Tanypteryx hageni; assembly: GCA_028673005.1. Taxonomy (NCBI): domain Eukaryota; kingdom Metazoa; phylum Arthropoda; class Insecta; order Odonata; family Petaluridae; genus Tanypteryx; species Tanypteryx hageni. The sequence continues at coordinate 6,734,399 of CM054117.1, forward strand.
CCAAAATGGAACCTTGAGGAACACCTTTTTTAATGATTAGTTGATCAGAGGCATACTTAAATTATCAAAAGAAGAGTATATAGTCACATATTGCCTCCTATTGCGAAGATAAGATTCAATTAATTTATTAGCAATGCCAGTAATACCATATATTTCAAGTTTTCTATGTAGTATGCAATGGTCTACAGAGTCAAAAGCCTTTGTTAGATCATAGAAGATACCTATGGTATCATCTCTATTGTCAAGACCTTTAAGAACTGAATTGACAAAGCTATTAATAGCATCTTCAGTTGATTTACCTTTAATAAAGCCAAATTGACATTTTGATAGAATATTATATTTCTTTAGTAAAGACACAATTCTGTTTGATATCACCATTTCAAAAACCTTTGAGAAAACAGATAAGACTGAGATGGGACGATAATTTTCAAGTTTTTCGGTTTTATCTTTTTTAAAAACTGGTACTACTTTAGCTAATTTTAATAGATTAGGAAAAATTCCTGTTGATAGTGACATATTTACTAATATTGTTAGAGGAGAAATGAGCTGCAATTTAACATAACCATACAACAATGAACATGGTATATCATCCCAACCTGCAGAGTTTTTCTTACTTATTGAGTCAATTATTGTGCTAATTTCCTTTGTACTCGTAGGGAAGAGATAAATAATGTTATTATTACTTAAAGTTGACTTGAGATTATCAATATACTTGGCAAAGATCTTATTGTTAACTTTTATATTATTTGAATTTATAAAGTAAGAATTAAATATATTTACTATTCTCTTTAGATCTGTAATTTCAGCATCCTCATATATAATCCTTTTAATGGACTTATTAGTGCTGGTATGTAACGATGAGTCATTTGCAATTTTCCAGGCAGATTTGGTGACATTGTTGGATGAGCGAATGATGTTAATATTAAGCAATCTCTTAGCATTTAAAACAGCTTTTGAGTAAAATTTTTTGTAGTTCATGTAACTCTTTTTGTCATCTAAATTACCTGTAAACTTATATATCATAAACAGATTTTTCATTTCCTGTGAGAGAGAAATTATCTCTGGTGTAACCCATGTTTATCTGGGTGTGTTGCACACTTTTTTAGTTTCAAAGGGAAAACATAAACAAAAATAACACATAATTAAAGAATTAAATATTTGATAATTATCGTTAACATTTCTGGCATTGAGTATTGCTTCCCAGTTTATATCCTGCAGATAAGAACTAAATTTTTCTTTATTTTTCCAAGACATTTTTCTTCTATAGAAATAATTCGTATTTTTTCTGTTAACTAGGATTCCAGCAGGTATCTCAACTGTGACAACTAGGGGATTATGGTCTGATAAAGGGTGATTTATATTCTCAGTTTTTGTCACATTAAGATTAGTAAAAATGTTGTCAATTGTAGAGGCTGAATGGGATGTGATTCTGGTAGGTTGGAAAATTGTCTGCTTTAGATTGTGTATGGTAAATATGTCTAATAATGCAGATTTCATACTACTATTAGCACAGAAGTTTACATTGAAATCTCCAGAGACCACAATAGATCTATTAATTTTTAAAAATAGATCAAGTATAGACTTTAGATTATCCTGAAACACAGAGGAAAAACCACTAGGCGATCTATAAATGCATAAAATCACAATATGATGTTTATCAATTTCTAAATCCACATAGCAACATTCAAAGTCCATATCACAACAAAATTTCACTAGCTTCTCAGAGGTACAAGCACACAAGCCTTTCCGAACTAAGATTAGAACACCACCACACTTAAATTTAGTTCTACAAAAAATACCTGCTATATAATAATTACTAAAACTCACACTATTAATCTCCTCATCACATAACCAGTGTTCAGTTACACACACAATATCAGCTCCTAAAGAATCCATTAAAATATCCAATTCTTCAAGTTTATTTCGAATACATTGTACATTAATATTCATTATTTTTAGCTTAATACCTTGTCATAATTGTCTCTTCACAATTATCAGTGAACACACTATCACCCAGAGCATCTGTGTTTACCCTTTCTGTTGAGGGTAGCTTAGTGTTACAGGTATTATATTTTTTACTAAATATAAATTTGTTAATCATTACATTAATTGGCCATGTTTTGGTATCATTAACAATATAAGCCAAAGTAGACAACAGATATTTTAAAGGAAGAATAGTTACCTTTAGCATTAAGTTTAGATACCTCATTATCTTCTATTCCCTTTGATATTAAATGTGAAGTCACATCTTTTACTGCAGTCTCAGGTGCCAGCCGCCATACATGAAAATGCTCAAACTTCTTTTGTCCTTTTAAAATACAGTTCTCATTAGTTACAGCAGAGCCTAACACACCTTTGTTCCTATGTTTACTCCTTCGAACCAATGTAAAACCATCACTCATTTCAACTTGAGATTGTACATCATTACTAGAAGATTTCTTCTTAGTATTCATCATATCAGTACTTGATGAACCAGTCTCATTCCTGGATGAGGAATTGTTTTGTGCAGAGGAGGGCGGATGGTTACCTCGCAAAATTCCTGAATACGATTCCTGGGTCTTCTTATCACATTTTTTCACAATATGAGAAGTATCACTAACTAATATCTCTTTATTTTCACAATGTCCAACGTTAGATAAAGAGCAACGAGCTGCTTCAACTATCTTGTTCGACTTATGTAAGCTACTAACTTCATTTTTTAGAAGCTCAATTTGAGTTGACTGTAATTTCGCGAGATCACCAAATCTGCTCATATTCATTTTCATATCTTCCTTGGCACCGAACAGTTCAAATTGTTTACTCATTAGTAACTCAAGCGCAGTATTTACAGTCAGGATTTGGCGAGAAGGTAGCACATAACAGTTTTTACACCGATAGGCCAGTTCACGGCACGTATTTAAAGCATTAAGTGAAGATTTATTAAGGCCAGTTCACTGCAAATGATATTTTGATAAACAATGAAATTCACAAACAATGATTACACTGTTATCATCAAATTTTTCCGAGCAAGACGTACAACACTCACTATTGATGTCCGCCATCTTTGTTGACATCTTAGTGTTTCTTTCTTCCCTGCTTTAGTTTATATTAAGTATACCTATATTATTTCTTTTAGTTAATATTACATATTGTTTATAACGGTTGTCAAGTAGATTGTTAATCCAACAATACGCTCACTCCCATGTTATTTAAATGGGGAAAATTAAAGGAGAAAAACGTTTTTAAAATGAAAAATGTAGTTCAAATTGCTTTAATAACCCTCCCATTTTCCTTAACTTTTTATTGCAGTTAAAATGGGACCTTCATCTTGCTTCTACATTCTGTAGTTGTTGCGTTATAAATGCACAAACAAACAAACAAATTCTTCAAAATATTTATAGTAGAGATAGAGATTATGTAACCTATTTGGAATTTTTAGAAAAATTACAGGTATGGAGAGTCATGTGGTGGCCACATCAGATTTTTAACGTACGTAAACATGAAAAATTCACATCCATTGCCATTATATTACACAAAGACAACTCAAAAACCTATTTTGGAGTCTAGCTCCTTGATCTCACAGAAATTTTCAATTTTGATCTGCTGCACATTCTCAAGTTATTTAATTTAAAATCAGTAATTTTCCCTAATTTTGCAAAATTATGCCAACTCAGCCATTATTCACCTAGAAAAAGAGCGAATTTTACATAAATAAACGTAAACAGTTCATGCTCAATATAAATTCCCATGTCATATCCCTCGGAAATCACACAATATCAAAAATAAACCGGTCACTAGATGCACTGCGACCAGTTACATCGAAGCGTTGCTCACGTTTCTGTGGATAAAATGTATCACTTACAGCTTTCAGAAAGCACAAACGAACAATTCCAACAGCTATTTAGTGACACATTTCCATCGCAAAATTGTGCTCTTTGCTTTTATACAGAGTAATAATAGTATGTACATAAATTCTTTTAAGATTGCGTAATGTAAAAGGAACCCAAAAAAATTCATTTACGGTAAAATGTGATTGGAGCATGTCACGAATTAAAAGGCAACCCAACAGAATTCATTTGTTTTTAATGAAAAATATATGCAATTCAGTTGGTAAAAATCAGTCAACCAGAAGTGGGTGTTTACTCTTGTCACTTATCTGTTATTTTGAAATATTTGCTTTAATATTTGATGTATGTAAAAATGTATTAGGATAAAAGTTGTAGGAAAATTAATTTTCTACAACCTTTGTTTGAAACATTTTCCCATATAATGCATTGTTTAAAAGATAACCTATATTTTTAGCTGCCACCACCATGCTACCTACCATTGTTAACAATTGACACTTAGTTATGTCTTACTAATGCTCCTTTTTCTTTACTTAATTTTTGGAGCTTTGTGGCCATATCCAATATCAGAAGACTATGGTTTGAGTTTATTTCTGTTCTAAATTTTTCTCGCAGTTCCTTAAAATATTTATTATCATTTAACCTATTTGGAATTTTTAGAAATGTTACAGGTATGAAGAAAGTCATGTGGTGGCCACATCAGATTTTTTTGTTGTATAAGAAAACCTTGGCCATAAAATGCAAGTAGGAGAGGGGGGTTGCACAACAATCTTGAAAATGAACAAGGGGTACATTACTGAAAAAGGTATAGAACCACTGAATTAGAGCATTTAGCAGTCCTACATTCTCATTAGAATTGCTATTGCATCAAGGCATACCGTTGTTCATTGTGAATTATGATATCAGCCAAAATAATTTCCTTCTTTTCTTCCTTGGTGATCTATTCGACTGAAAAAATTATTGCAAGAAATGCAAATACCTATGTTAACACAATGAAAGCATCTGTATTTGTAACATCTTCACCTATTTAAGGCACTCATGAAAAATAAAAAACTACTGAAGGGTCAAGATAGGTAGAGCCAGAAATGAAAACAGTTGCTGAATCATCGATCATAGAATCCCGTGGCATCTGTGTATTGAACATTTTACATAAACAACCCCTCTACATGCCGGAAATAAAGTCATATGGCTGTAAAATAGGTTTGACTAAACACTAGTGTTTGTGTTAACCGATTACTTGAGTTCTTGGTTCCTGAATTTTGTTTGAAGTTCGTTTTAAGCAAATTTCGTGTTAACCAACTCACATACATTATTACATATATCCAGTTCTGGGGAAAATATTTGTTCGTGTAAACAGAGTGTTCGTGTTAGCCGAGTTTCTGCTACTGAGGGTTTACTCTATCCAAATTCTGCAGCCAAGGGGTTAAATCTCTTCAGTGACATGGTCAAAGACACTCACAGACACACAGATTATTAATCAACAAATATGTATTTTGATCACAAAGTGATCCTCTTCAGGATTCATTGATTACTATTACTCTTTGACTGGGTTCCTGGAGAGGTTTAAACACCCCTAAACCCACATGTGTTCTTTGTGTGATTTATATAGTCCCTGCCATGGAGTAATGTCTCGCAAATGTGTGTGAAAACAGATGAATGGTGGTCACTTGCAAGGATTAATTTTCCACAAACCCGAGTGGTTTGTGTGCTGTGGTATAAAAAAATTGGCAGAACTTGGTACATGAGTAGGTATGCATGGTGTGTGACTGTTGGGTCACTGGAGAGGAGATACATCCCATAAACCTACACGTGTCTAGAGTATGCATGTGTGATTATTCTTTTTAATTTTACAGCAATTAGTGTCCCTCTTTTTCAAAATAAAATATTTGTACAAAATGATTATATAGAAAACTATATTCTTAATTGCATTATTAGAAATATCTTCTTTTTCATTCACTCACATTTTATTTGCATTGGATCGGTTCTTAAAATAAAATTACAGCTACTATGAACATTTGTTTTCCAAAATCCTCTGAATTTCTGCAACTGTTGCTTGCAAAATACTTATTAAATAGTTTTATAATTAAAATTTTCATTTATATTGATTCTATTTAAGAGTCTGATGAAAATGACTTTAATACATGCTAAATTTGATCAAAATTATCTAACATTGTCTTTTTAATAAATGATCAGTTGGTATGGAAAATACTTTCTTTAAAAGGGCTAAAGGAAATAAATGGTGAAACAGCAAAAATGTGTTTTTAAAATCATAGGCATGCTGTTTTTATTGTGAAGGAGAATGGGAAAACTGAAAAACAGTCATTCGTGAGTCTCATTTGGCTGTTTTGTTTTGAGAATAGTCTATAAGTTTTGTTTATCTCTTTGGCAGTCCTTGTTCAGCATCTGAGGTAATTTTATTTAACTCATAGAGCTATTCTGAAAGAGTTTTTCATGCAAAAATTTGTAATTGTATATAATGGAAATAATTACAAAAGCTGTCTTATACCATTTTAATACAAAAAGTAGTATCAGTTCATAACTTTAAACTGCATGATTTAATGTATTTCTTCATGTAGGCTCTTAACCAGATCTTGGAAGAACTTTCTTGTAATGGGACCAGCTGGTTAGAAATATTTGCTCACTTCCTTCTCACTTCTCTTCTTAATTCTTTACAGCAATGAACTGTTCAACATTTTTAAAAATTAATTTTAATTAATTTCAATAATTAACATTTGACGATGTCTCCATTCCAAACTGTCAAAAGGCAATTTCAGTGAACTGGTATCCATCTCTTGAAAATTCAGCCAACTCATATAAAAAGCAATTAACTGCTTACCTTGGAAGCATTTCTTGCAACTATCACATCATACAAACGTCACCTCCTTTTCTTTTACTATGTCTTCTATGAAAAACCTGTTATAGAAACTGCTAAAATTGCTGGATTTTTCAATTCATGGTTCATATTTTTTTACACTTTATTAATTTTGAACATATGCATGTTCTCTCAGAGCATAAATCGAATTTGTGATTCCTACAGCCTTACTCCCTGCTGACAGGCTGCTGTTAGTAAAAAAGTGGAGGGTGTAACTGAATATCTGCTTCATTATGGGGATCAGTAGCATGTAAAATTGAAAATCATCAGATTATTGTAAAATCATTTATAGCCGGAGCATAAATGTTTTATTTTAGAATGTTGGCATGTCTGTTCTCATTGCTCTGCACAGTGCACTTAGGATGAACAGAATGATTAACTAAGGTTATATACAGGGCCAGCATTGAATTTTATCTCCTCTATTTTTTTAAAATTTAAATCTAGGTAAATAAAAATTTTGGATGTAACATTCTGTTGACCAATCTACACAGGGCCGTCTCCAGAGCTCATGCAACCAACCCCGCAGAGCGGCCAAAATTAGGGGCGACAAAGCAGCTGAAACAATATCAGTAATAATTTGAAAATTTAGTTGCCAAACAAAATACAATTACTTTTCAAATATGAATATTCATTGAAATTACAAGCGGACCTCGACTTACGAACATTCAAGTTACGAACAATTCATACTTACGAACATTCCATGTACTAAGGAATTTTGACTCCCTATTCAATTAACAAACACAACTCTCCCAGATACGAACATCTGAACCACCGTAGGAGCTCTTTGTTCTTTTTATCTTCAAGTGGACGCAAACCCTGTATATGAGAATTCTTATCTATGCTGTGTATCTTGATTCTGTCACTCATGACATAAGCATAAACAGATCCTTTTAATTAAGTTTCTGACTGTTGGGGATCTGCGTTTAAGCTTTAGGACTTTCTTTGGTTGATCGCAGACAGTCGTTGGTGAAACATTTGTTTGCAGACGGTAGTGAGTTCTTGTTCTTTAGAGAAACAATTTTTACAGTTAAATCTGACTGTACCGTATAATGAAGGATATTATCACATAGCCAGTCAAGTAGCTAAGAAAAGGAACTGGAAAACCTTTCAACATCAGTAAGTACACTTTCCAGAATTTCGAATAATCACAATCCTCTGCTAAGAACATTTCCTCGACAACACGAGAAAACCATGGAGCTCTATTATTTATTGAAACCCATTTTTGGATATTATTGACATTTTTTAATTATGAAAAATTCACTTAAATATCTTTTAAAAATAAAGATAAGACCACACAATAATGCTTCTACATTTTAATAATACCTTAACTAACCTAAACTCTTATTTGTAATGTTTCCTTTATCATCTGAAATTCGCTTCATTATAATCAATAGAGCTTCGAGGGTTCTTGTGTTGGGGACGGTATGTTTTAATGTAAAAGTTAACTATTATCGATAGACTTAAGCCTTCTAAAGTTACAAAAATTAAAGTTTAAAAAAATGTCATTTATTAGGCCTGTTTTCTACAGCTAGTTATACTGAGCAGTGTGTATGCACGGAGGCCTTCTTACTAGGTTGTCCTACGACACTTAGATACATAGTTACGCACCTGCTTATGCCTCTTGAGTTTTCCTGGGCATTTGAATTTGTACTGGTGTGTGGTGACATTATATATTCCTTTCTATTTTATAATACCCTTAAAAATAGGAAAAGCAAGCAAAAAAGCAGTGATACTGATGGTGCTTCATCTATGAGTAGTAAAAAACATCGAGTGCTATCAATGGAAACTAAAATGGGCATAATAAAGTGATCAGAAAGAGGTGAGTTATTTGCTTCCATTGGACGTATTTATGCTGTCAATCGTTCAACAATTGGAATCATTTTAAAAGACAAACAAAAAATTGTTGATTACATTCGCAACGCAGGCTCACTTCAGTCTGTGATTGTCAGTAAAAAACGAAGTGTCATCGTTGAAGAAATGGAACAGTGTTTAACAATTTGGATTCAGAATCAAAATAGAAAAAACCAACAATTGAGTACCGAATTGATTCAAGATAAGGCTAGAAGCCTTTTTCAGGATATTAAATCATGTATGGGGGAAACGGCGAGTGATCCTGCTGAATTTATGGCCAGTGCTGGATGGTTTGCAAAATTCAAGTGTAGGATAATTATGAAAAACCTTTCATCTACTGGTGAATCTGCAAGTGCCGATCACGAGGCAGCAAAAAAATTTCCTGAGGCATTGGCAACAATTATTAAAGATAGGGGTTACTGTTCTCGACAAGTTTTCAATGTTAATGAGACAGGTCTTTTCTGGAAAAAGATGCCTTCAATGACCTTCATTGCAACTGAAGAGAAGAAAGTTCCTGGACTCAAAATTTCTAAAGATCGTCCAAGCCTTCTTCTGGGTGGAAATGCTGCAGGAGATTTTAAATTGAAGCCACTTCTTGTTTATCACTCTGAAAATCTGAGGGCTTTCAAGGGCATAGTCAAGGCAACATTTCCAGTGATTTGGACTTTGAATAAGATAGCATGGGTAACATCCTTGCTATTTCAGCAGTGGTTTCTTGATCACTTTGTCCCTGCTGTTAAAAATTATTGTAGGGAGAGTAATTTGGTCTTTAAAATTTTATTGGTCATTGATAATGCCCCAGGTCATCCTGTAACATTAGCTAACTTGGACTCAAACGTCCAAGTTGTCTTCTTGCTTCCCATCACCAGTTCCTTACTGCAACTGATGGACCAGATGGTAATCGCCACCTTCAAAAGGTTTTACTCATGTCTAACTATTGCTCAAGCTATTGCGGCTACTGTTGCAGAAGATTCTTTAACCCTGAAAGACTTTTGGAAGGGGTACAGCCAGGGCCGTTTTAAGATCTTCGTAGGCCATAGGCACTCTTGCATTTGGAGGCCCTACCCCACATCATATTAAAATGCACCCTTGTTAAATCTAATTTATTGATGTGAAAGAAATTCAAAAGCATTTTTATTATTTGCATTCTTTTTAATACTGCAAAATGGAACGATTCCAATATCTCAAAATTTAAAGATATTAAAATCACCTTTCAACAGCCGTAGGAAATCGAAAAAGGCGCTTTATGCTTTTCTTGCTGCTGCAGTTCAGCACATAGCATTTCCACACAACCATAACGGAAGCCAAATTCCAATGATCACAAGACTATTCACACAGTACACTAATGCAGATATCACCAAACTGCCATATATCCCGTCCAGCATCGGTAATATATCTAATCACAGTCGCAATACTAATGTCATTTACATTCCCAAAATTCTTAACGCTGTCGCTTACTCCCTATCCCTGTTGCATGTTGCTGGTCTGATTGATAAAAAATATGAAAGAAAATACCTATATTGTACAAAGTTTATCAGAAACAAGATGGTCTGCACGAAGCGATGCTACCAGAGGTCTTTATGTGAACTATTTTGAAATTCGCCAAGCATTGTTTGATATAGCTGAAAGTGAACGACAACCACCAGCAGCTATTCATGAAGCAAGATCACTAATTAAAAACCTTGATCATTTTGAGACAGCATTGATGTGTCATTTGGAAAGATTTGCTGCAAAATATTGTCAATAAAGCCCTACAGGAGACTGGCATTGAGTTGTGTACCATTATGAATTTATATGATAGTCTCTTAGCACATTTTCATGATACCCGCAACAAATTTGATGTGTTCGAGGCCATGGCAAAAAAACTTACACCATCCGACTATAAGAAATGTACACAATGCAAACAAATGAGAAATCAATTTTTCGATGAAGTAATGGATAATATTGATCCGAGTTTAAGCCCGAGTGCCAGTGACAAATTCTGCACACAGTCTTTCTACCCTATTATAGACAAACTAATAATTGAGATGAGTAAATGGCGAGCAGTATACATAACACTATGAAAGGTTTAATTTTCTTCTCGACAGGTCTATGTCCAGTGATGAAGTGGTTTCTAAAGCAAGGGAATTAATTGAAATATATTCTTCAGATCTCGATGATGCATTTATTGATGAGTTTCTATTGTTCTCGCGAATGTATGCAGACAAGAAATCTGTGGCCAAAATGATCAGTGCACAAATACAGGATAAGCTGATTACAAGTTTTCCAAATGTATATATTGCTTTTAGAATATATCTTTCCATTTTTGGAACAAGTTCGGAAGGAGAGCGTACTTTTTCAAAACTCAAACTCATAAAGAATTGTCTTCGGTCAACCATAAGACAGAAGCGACTATCTTCCCTGGCACTACTTTCAATTTAAAATGATATAATGTGGGAAATGGCATTTGAAGACATTATATGTGATTTTGCTAACAAAAAGAGTCGCAAAGCTAACACAATTTAAGTTTTGGTAATATTTTAAAATTTTGTTTAGGATATAAACATTTCGCTGAAATGTTATTATTTTTATTTAGAAGTTTATTAAGAGTTGACATATGTAAGTTTTTGTAAAGACATTTAAGTAAAAAGTTATTAATTTTGATTGTGCAGTTTCCTTTTCCTATTTTCGAGTCAGTAAATTTTTTTTCAGGTCTCAAACATTTTCGTAGGCCCTTGAAAAGCTTGTAGGCCCTAGGCACTGTGGCTATTGTGCCTAATGGATAAAATGGCCCTGGGTACAGCATCCTTGATGCAGTTAAAAACATTGGTCATTTTTGGAAGGAAATCAAACAAACGATGATGAATCGCTGCTGGAGCAAGCTGTGCCCACAATTTGTTTATGATTCACAGGATTCTGAACAAACCGAAGAGCAAATCACCCATGAAGTTGTAGAAATGGGAAAAAGTACAAATTTAGAAATGGATCCCTTAGATGTGGATGAGTTAGTAGACTCTCAATCGATTGAACTTACAAATGATGAGCTGATAGTAATGCAGAAGGAAGTCAAAGAACAGGAAGATGACAGCAATGATGACAACACTCCTTGTCCTTCCACAAAAGCTTTGTCTGCAAAAGTCCTCAGCGATTCGTTAAAGAAAATTGATGAGACTTTGAGGGTGTTTAAAGATAATGATCCAAATGCAGAAAGAAGTTCTACAGTTTATAAAAGTATTCACAGAATGCTATCCAGCTATAAACTCCTTTATGAAGAGAAGAAAAGAACATCTTCAGTTCAACTTCCGTTGAACAGATTCTTCAAAAAAGTAGATAACAGCGCATCTTCTCCAGCATCAACTTCTCAGGCATCAAAAAAATATTCTGCATACTCACCTACAAATAGCCCTGCTGAACCAAATAATTCCTCCCCTAATTCTTAAGAATAGCAATCATGGTTCCCTCCTGTCAATAGATGTCTTGGAAATTACTGAATGTTCTCTACACAGCTGACTTTGTACAAGGAAATTACAGTTTTTATTGAAAATAAATGAATTTATCCTAACTGTTCACTTTTTATTCCCTTTATTAGGAAAAAAACCGTTACTTTATAAATATTCAGGAACGGATTAATGAATTTAACATTGTTTCTTATAGAAAAAGTCAATTCAACTTACGAACATTCAGCTTACGAACGCATTTCCAGGTACGCATTAAGTTCATAAGTAGAGGTTCGCCTGTACAGTTTTCTGTTTTATACAGTGGAATCCCAATTTAAGGTTTCTCCATTTAAGGTTTTCCCGCATTTAAGGTTGTTTTTTTGTGGCCCCGACCAAAGCTCGATATATATAATGCATTATATTACCCGATTTAGTGTCTCGATTTTGTGAATTGCCCGCATTTAAGGGACAAAATTCTCATCCCTAGACGGACATCGCCTCGATTTAAGGTGCGTTTACATTATGCGATGCAAAAATATATTATTTAGTGGAATTGTAATATAATAATTCACACTATCCATCAACGATGCAACACATACCGGCATTATTACATTAAATGAACTTAAATAATTAATATTTTGTTGTGCCGTGATTTCTCAATCCACCTTTAGTCTTAAAGTCATCTGTTACGTATGTTACGAAAGTTGTGGTATCATCATTATGTGAACATGGATTTTTTTTACACTTCGGTTCCAAAGCGCTCATGGCTCATTCTTCGTTTTCAGATTTGCCAACTGGAATCTACAATGTGTATCTAAAATTTTTTATGCATTCTTTGCACAAAGTGATCGCATATACGGGAAGGGCATTTCTATCCATTCGTCTGCATGTTTAAACTCGGGAACCACTGTAGATACTTCAAAGAAACTTGGTGTTTGGGAGTTTTGCTAAAATTTGTTGACTGATTCCAATTTTGGTTAAAATCGAACCATAATAACGACTACTTTACATGAAGACCTACATGTATTTTGCAAGCATCTCGTTAAATACTCATCTGAGTGAACAAAAGTTCAATAAAATAATTAAATACACATTTTTTGTCAAATAACTTTCCCCATAAAACATAAGTTTTACGATAAATTTAAAGAAAAGGAAATTAGCGTGTTACGTAATTTTACTATTTTCAATGGTCTTTTGTTCATTCAAAAAAATATTAATTAAAAATTTTACAACTCGGGAATCTTGGGAGATATTTCAATGAAATTTTGTATTGGAGAGTTTTACCAAAATCTTTAGGCCGATTCCAATTTTGGTTAAAATAAGATTACAGTAATGACCACTTTACATGAAGACCTTCATGTAGCTTACAATGTACTCATTTCAACTCTGAAACCACTTATTGTATTTTGATGAAATTTGGTATTGGGAAGTTTTACTAAAATTTGTCGATCTCAAAGAACGCATTTGGAAACTGTGTACACTGACATGGAGTTCACCTTTCCATACCTGTTTATTCCATATAAAAAGTTGACACACTTTTCAGATTTTGATTTTTGTACTTTTTACTAATGAACAAATTGGATATCTAAGCATTCCAGTTTCACTCTAAATTAGTGATTGAATCTAAGCATCAATTTAATATATAATTGCATAGCTAATCATTAGAATATCCTTTGCACATGTGCCAACTTATCCCTTTGACGGGGCATGTAGGCACATATATGGCGGCATATTGGCGTGATTCAAAATTCAATTTTAAAAGGCAGGTTACTAACCAAAAAAAACACGTCTTTTCTCAATATTTTTATTGAAGTTAACCCATACACAACTTTTAATATGCAAGTTAGGAAATTATTGACAACATTTCAGTCTATTAAAAGTTTACATAATAGTATATAAAAAACATGAAGTCAAGAGAAATTTAATTATAGGCCAAGTCATTAACATTACACATACTGTTGCCGACACAAGTCTCAAATTAAATTAAACTGATTTAAACAAGTAATAAAAACACACAGACAAACTTAAAGAAAATATGCAATAATGCTAAACGATTTGTATGAATTTAGTCTGACAAACAATTGTGACATAAGTAAAACAAGTTCCCATCACTGCATTCTTCATATGCCCACATTTGATCCATTTTTCCCTCAGCGGTCTGTTTGAATAAGGCTCCAGACAAACAAAACTCTTCTACTTCTTCGTCTGATTCAAACATCTCTGATGACTTTTTGGTGCATGCTTTTTTTTTAACCTTTTCAGTTGAAAACAAACATTTTTTGGTGTTTGCTTTTCCACAATTTCTCATTTTCTTTCGTCCTTCTTAATCATTTTTCACAGGGTATCTGTTAAAATTGCTGTCTTTTGTTTGCGTTTATTAAAGATGTTTTTCCTCGGACCCGCCTTCAGGAATAGCTTCACCTCTTCTGGTGACAGTTCAATAGCACGTTCTTGGGCAACTGTTCCTGTTGACTTCAAATTAAGATTTAAATCTGAGGGTCCAGCTATGTCCCAGTCTTCATTTTGATCAGTAGTTTGATCCTTTGAGGGACCAGGCACACTATCCTCTTGGGTGACCAAAATTTTCTGGTTTTCTATCATCAATGGTCTGTTCTGGTTGGAAATTTCACTTTTACTTGTTGGGGGCCTGTCAGTAACGTAGGCACCCAAAAACTCACTTTCGTCAAAAATGTATCTATTAAATGGGAGAATCCCAGTCACTCTAAAACCTGATAATATGTTATTTGGTGTTGCAGCACTTGGTAAGGCAATGTTTACTATTTCCGGAATGCTGTATATTGTCATCATCTGCCCAGAGTGATTAGTCATCCACGAATCACAAGCACTATTAATAAACTTTTTTAAAGGTCCATAGACACTTCGGTCTAATGGTTGAAGCTTATGACTGCAATGGGGAGGAAATGACAGGACAGTTACTCTGCTACCTTTAAAAAAAATTTAAAGCCTCAATAGAAAAATGTGAATCATGATTGTACAGCAGCAATACAACTGGCCTTTCTTGGGAACATTTCGTGTGGGCAACGAAGTGATACACAAACTTTATGAAATTATTTTCCTTCATCTATCTCGAAGGATTGGCATCACCAGCATTTTTTGCAGGTGCTTCCCTTAGAAAGTGCTCACGAAAATTGACCCTCGGGAAGATGAAAAATGGAGGACAACAATTTCCAGTAGCCGAAACAGCAACTGCTAATGTAAATGAATCCCCTCTCTCGGCAGAGGTCATTTTGCCAATCTATTTAAATCCTCTGCATGCTATAATTCTGTCAGATTTTTGCACAGTGGTATTGCCAGTTTCGTCCATGTTCCAGATATCCCCAGGACCAATTTTCAGCCTCTCCATAACATTGTAAATTGTTGAAAAAAGATGCTACATTTGTCTGATTGAAGCTTGAAGCACGCAAAAGACTAATTGCTTCAGGGATTCTAATAGAAAGTCTTATTAGGCTTTAAAAATGAGTTGAAGCAATCCACTCCAGCGATTTGTCAATCAACCTAAGGAGGACACTTTAACTGAAGGCTGGTGGCGTACTCAAGAGCAAATTTTCGAACTTCTTTTGCCACATTCCATAGTAAATGTCCGCTGCCTTTTTTATATATTCAGCGAGCTGATTTTCTTGGTCATCCGTGAAAATCTGAACATATAAACAGTATTAATATGGCATGGATATCTTATTTGTTCATCTGATAATTGCTAATAAATTACATCTGATAATTGATAATGCACTTTAATGTAAGAAATTATGGCATTGCTGCCACAAGAGTTGTAATTTTATTTACCTGTCGGATTTTTTTGTATCCAGCATCAACCAATGATGTGTTATGTTGATCTAGCAAATCTTCTCGAGTAGTGTTGCTACAATATCTGGCCAGAGAGTGAAATGGAATGTCGAACTCCTTTGTGGTGCTTCTAATTGATTTCCCATCAATTTTTACAGCTTTGACTGCTCTTAATATAATATCCTTCGATTTTTGACATCGCTCGGTTTTCCTTTTGTACGTCCGCATTTATCTACATGAAATTTAAGTAAACATTTTGAAAAAAGAAAAAGTCTAGTAAATCTGGATATTTAATTATTACACGTGATTAAAGAAGAATAAATAAATTGAAATTAATTACAAAATCTTACTTATAAAGCAGTTTCATACTATAAATAGATGCTCTGACCATGGAGAATGTTGGCAGGGTGTGCCTAGATGCCCCATTGTTAGTGTGCCAACTAGCCCCAACGCCATTTTTCAGCTTCTAACCTTCATAAAAGTGGTTTGAAAAAAGGTATGGAAACATACTTCTCCGCTAAAAGAATCTAAAAGGATATGCTCTGAGACTGATATAGTTGCTTTTAGGAATATCTATCACCTGTAAAAATATTAAACTTGTTGTGCGAACTAAAATACTTACTTAACAAGCAAAACTTTAGAAAAATTGAAGCTGCACGTGCACGACTGACTGGTGACTACCAAAATTCCTATGACACTGTTGCCAAGTCTATACGCAACTACTTGCAGCCTTCTGCTGCTATCTGCTGCCAAATAAAGGATTTATTAGCCTACTTAGCCCTGTTGTCAACTAGCCCCAGTCTCCCCATTTGGTTTGTGACTGTGTGGTTTTATAATGTAAAAAATCAAGCAATACCTTCAGTCAAATCCATCAGTTTGAAGTGCTACTATACTTATTAACAAAAATAAGTTTTATTTAATTGTGTATTAATTTTGAACAGATACTCCGCAGATAATTTTTAAATTTAATCGATTTATTGTGAACCCTAACAATAATGCCATGTCGGACGTTTGGAAAAACTTCAGAATTGGCAGTACAAACGACAAATACGCTATATTTAACGATTGTAAAGCTAGAATTTCCCGTGTTGTACCAAAAAGCTCTTCTAACCTAAAACAAGTTAGAAAAGTGTACAGTGTATCACAAATTGGCACGTTTCGTGCGATGGAGTATTTGAAGTTATACGATAAAATTTGACCGAACAGGCACCATAAAACAGAAAAACACCACGACTCGATTATATCTCTGTCTATTAAATATTTCTTCTCCTCCATTAGTTGCTGCATCAATAAACATATTACGTAATTTTAATGACTAAATACTCCAAAACGATGTATCAGAAATGCCAGGAAAATATTCAATTTATATTTAGTGACTTATTTTCTAATCAGTTTTAATCAACCAAACAATCAAAAATTATCTAAAACATACCTCACTTCAGTTCAATATTTGTAATATTTATGTTTACGTTATTTTTTGCCGTAGATTTCCTTCCATTTACAAAATCTGTCATGCACGCGTAAGGAATTAAATGTATTTTGTAATTATAGCAGATCTTATTTACTTCAGCAACCAATAAGATTATTTATGTTGACAACAATTGGGTAGCTATGCAAGAAATTTTCTTTCAAAGTGAATTACAACTTTCTTGCGCAATTTTCTTGATAACGACTACTCCTACAATAAAAATGTATAGGAAAAGAAATACTTGACGTTACTATTTCTACAAGACTATTTGAAAATTATTTTAATTTGGTCTAACATTTACAAGATATAACGAAAGGTCATTTTTGTCACCAGTTAAATGGTATCCTCAATTGGCTTACGTGATTTATTTTTTTGATTTTCATATTGTCCTGGACTGTAAGTCATTAATATCAAATTTCATAAATATTCGTTTAGTAGAAGCTGAGAACGAACATGCGGACTGACGGACAAACCGAAGCTAATAGGCGCTTATGCTGGAAGCGGAATGTGCCTAAAGACCGAGATCCGATTAATATAACTATGGAAAGGTGTACTCCATGTCGGAGTGCACAGTTTCCAAATGTGTTCTTTGAGATAGATAAATTGTAGTAAAATTCTCCAATATTTTATCAAATACGTCCTGCGATTCCCGGGTTGAAACGTACATTGTAAGCTACATGTAATTCTTTATGTAAAGTGGACGTAATTATCGTCCGATTTCAATCAAAATTGGAATCGGTTGACAAATTTTAGTAAAACTTCCCAATACCAAATTTTATCAAAATACGTCCAGCGGTTCTCGAGTTGCAAAACAGGCATGTTGTAAAATACAGGTAGGTCTTCATGTAAAGTGGTCGTTATTGTTGTCCAATTTTAACCAAATTTGGAATAGATCGACAAATTTTAGCAAAACTCCACAATACCAAATTTCATTAAAATATGTTCAGCGGTTCCCGAGTTGTAAAATTTTTAATTAATATTTTTGGAATGAACAACAGAGCATGGAAAATCGTATTATTACTTAAATACGTTAATTTCAATTCATTGTAAACATTACGTTTTACGGGAAAAATTATTTGACAAAAAATCTGTATTTAATTATGTTATTTAGCTTTTGTTGTCAATATTTTTCTCTCAGATGAGTATTTAACGAGACTCGCAAAGTACGTTGTAAAATACATGTAGATCTTCATGTAAAGTGGTCTTAATTATTGTCCGATTTAACCAAAATTGGAATTGGTCCACAAATTTTAGTAAAACTCCTAAATTCCAAATTTCATCATAGTAAGTCTAGCGGTTTTGGAGATATGCGTTCACTTCGCGCAAAGAACGCATATTAACCAGAACCGAGATCAGATTAATATAACCGAGAACCGGTACTGGGAAAAAGTGGAACCGTCCCATCCCTAATTTATTCATTTACTTAACCAGCACACTTTTTCGATGATAATAATATTAAAATATGTGCCGAATTAAAATGCTAGTATGTATAGTATAGTAGTATAGTATGCTTGGGTTTCCATTCCCCACATTACATGTCTGGAACATCATATTTTTTAGAAGCTTGAATATTGTTTGTTTTTTCCGCCTCTTAAGCTATGTCTATTTTAAAATGCATGTCATAACTTTGTCAGATTCCTCTGTTAACCTGGGATTTGGAAGAACCTTTTTTCTCAACATGAGTATATTCACAAACTATTTCTCGTTTTTCATATAATTTAGTGAAATCATACTATAATGGAGCAAGCGTGAGTTTGTCTGTCTGGATTCTAATTGACTGTCGAGAAGCAACAGCTCTGCCTCTGGTGACAAGGAATCGTATTATTAAAATAAAAATTTATTGTATTTGTTTCTGAATTGAACGAATTTTGCATAAATTTTTTAGTCAGATGGCTCTCTTGGAACACATCCTTACGATCCGTCGTCTTTGCAAAATCGAAGAAAAAACACAAATGAAAATTATCGCTACAGAGTATATCCACAGGCCATCTCACAACAAACTAACACTAAACGATACACAATATAAAAAAGCATGAAAATTTACAGCGAACATTATCGTGTAACCACAGTTATATTCAGAATCAATCATAACATAAATTATTTTTTTATTATCTCAAGTAAATATAAACATTTATGTTGCCTTGGAAATGCCAATCAATGAATGACAGTGAAAGAAAACATCAGTATTGTTGCCAACAAACTGAAATGAAGATAATTATTTTGCACGTTAAATAAATAATAATGTTAATGGAGTCAGATACAGAGATTTGAATTGATGAATATTTGAAGGTCTTGGAGAACATTTTCTGGGAAAGATGCATGTCTTTAATCTTGAGCTAAAAAGAGAAAAAAATATTTAAATTTATTTTATGAAATCATGTTTTGCATCCACTAAAAAGTAAATAAATTGTTATTTCTATTTTGAGGCAAAGGTAGATCCCACCCTATTAAGACTCCAATAGTACAGTTCAACCATTAAAATTATCTTTTGATAATTGCCTCCACAGTTCACTGGTTATTCCTATATCAATGATGTATTTCATAGATGTCATGAAGAAGAATCCCAAAGAAATATTCAAATCTCTGTATAAAAATATAAAAGAATAGTTAATTAAGGCTGGCAAACAAAAACAATATTTCTAAAAAGAATTCTTGTATCAAGTATTATTGAAAATATTAAAAATAAACTTCCTGGTATCAATCTTGACCTAATCAAAACCATTATCTTTCTATCTCTCCCTCCTTCTAAATTTCATTTATTGATGTCTTTAGTTAATCTAAGTAGGTTTCGCAGGTTTTTCACACCCCCCTTCTTGTGTGGGTGTTTTCCTACTGTGGGTTTTTTTTACATGGATTTCATTATTCAGCAGTCCTATTTTTTCCCACAAAATTACATCTTTTCTTTCCAATACTTGTATTTTTATTGTTACTTATATTTACATAATGTTCTATGCATTATTGTATGTTTCATGACGAGGGGTTAGGTGGAAGATGGGACTTCATAGTCTCAATCTCGCCCCAAATAAAGACCAAATCAATCAATCAATCCTTCTGTCTCTTTCCCTCTCACTCTCACTCTGTCTCTCTCCTTCTTTCTTTCTTTCTCTCTCCTTTTTCACATACTAAAAAATTCAAAGCACGCTTTCCTTACGCATATAGTATAAGGCATGAGATGACAATACAATCCCGAGGTTCAACAATGACATGGTCAGCAAGGCAACATATCGTTAAGGGTGTCCGTAAATGATTTTTCCGATTTTAATCATTTATTACTTAGAGCACGTAATAGCTACATTTCTCTACATAACATAAAAACGTAATGGTGATCATCATCATGTTTAACGCTGTTACACCGCATAACTTTCTATCACATTTTAAAATTACTTAGAATCATCGTATGAATATGGGATTTGTACCAAACAACGTCTAAAAGAATGAAAATGCAGTTTCCTATCATCGATTTTTAAATTTTAAATAAAAATATTAATAAGGAACACCACTACTTCATTTAATTAAAATACGTCCAGTAGTTTCGGTTAAAAATGTGGACGAACAGACAGAGGTGATATGCCCATAAGACATTCCGCTATCATTTCTTCACTGGTAAAGAATGCCTAATATAGCTAGGAGACCCCAGGAAAACTATTTCATTTTCACCCATCATCATGAAACAAAATGACAGCCATTTAAAATGCTTAAATATTTATATTTCTGAATCTATACATCAAAGAAAAAAACTTTATAAACCAAAAATATGCATTTTGATAAGAGCTATCCCAGAAATTATTTTCAGCTTAGTGAGGCGCATAGCGCCAAATTATCTGGAGTGCACGGAGGGCAGGGTTGATGTGCATAGCATGTGGGGGCTGTGCCCCTAGTAAGATTTTTTTCTCCTGTTTTCCAATCTCTTTATCCAAGGTATCCTTGATACTGGCTTTAATTATGAGTTTCAAACTTGAACCCTGGAATGCAGAAATGAATGAAGTTTTGTTTTCCTACCGTCGAATTTCAAATACGGACCAAAGATTTCCTAAATTACACTTTTAACAGCAAAATTTCGACATTTTTGTAATCAAAAACTTATGGTTATCATATATATATATATATATATATATATATATATATATATATATATATATATATATATATAGACTTAAGGAAATGAAAAGGTAGTGATGAGGGTGGCAACAAGGTGTTGAAGGAAGCCCAGCGGACACTTACCAAGTCGGAGACCAAGTTGGCAGGCTGCTGGGGGTGTCGAAGAGACACGTTGAACACACGAACACAAAAACTATATATATATATATATATATATATATATATATATATATATATACATATACATATACATATATATATCTGCACAGTCTTGTGAGAAACATTTAGTTTTGTTGCCATTTCATGGGTTGGTTGCTGTGGGTCATACTCTACAAGTGTCTTCAAAACTTTAGGACCAATTTCAATATGGCAGTCTCTACTAGAGCAATCTTTCAGACTGAGATCCCCAGAATGGAATTTCTTGAAGCATCACTGATATATGCGAATATTCAAAACATTTCCATAAACTTCTCAGATATTCCTCATGACCACATGAGCATTTTTTTAAATTTATTCAGCATTACATGCCAAATGTGTTTGTGGTCATGTTTAAATAACAATATAAGAGGGTGCCACGGACAAAATAAACAAATGTTTTATTTACACAACTAATATTTAATTGTTTACAAAATTCTGAAAGTTAAGAGTTAAATTATCCTAGGTGTCCCATGCCTCATTCTAAGGTACTTCTAGAAAGGCTAGAGATCTGGAATTTGGCATGATGGTCAGTCATAGGTCACAACTAATGGGAAAAATCGAAAATCCCAACAATTTGCATTTTTCAGAGGTCTCCTTGACTCCATTGCTCCATTTCAATATCCCATAAGAAAAGCATGGGATTCAAAGCAGGGCGTTCTAAATATACTTTTTTAAATTACTTAAAATTTAGATACGAAGTTGGGATAAAAAATTTTTGTAAATGAATAAATGAAGACTTTAATTTTTTAAGACAAAATCTGTAGCGAATTAGCATAAATATATGTTTTAATCACAGAGAAAGCATATTCTTCTGAGGCACACCAATGAAAAATTCTGACTACCATAGCAAGAAGCTGAAGGCTTTTAAAAGAGAAATGGAAATCTAATTAAATATTGCATTGGCTAAATGCTTTTAATAATAATTAAGGACCTCATAATGAATTATTGATTTTGATCTAATCAACTTGCAAAAACTGCTTTGATGTAGGCCATGGACTAAAAGTTCTTCTAACCACTTGTGACTCTTCTTTTTCGTTTGTTCTTTGTTTGCACCGTATTGGGATAACAGGAATATGGCAGTATGGAGGAAGGGGGATAGTGAAAGAGAGAATGAAGGAGAGAGAGAGAGGGACAGGGGGAGGGAGAGAATGAGGGAAAGTGGAAGTTTGGGAAAGGGGAGGAGGGATATAGGGAATTAGAGAGGGAGGTAGAGAGAGAGGAAGAGAAGGGGGTGGGAGAGGTGAGGGGGTGAGAGAGGGAGGGAGGGAAGTTGGAGGATGGGAGAGAGAGAAGCCCAAAAATAAGGCTAGATAGAATTTTTACCTTAAATATATACTGAAAGGAGAAGATTCAGGGTTGCACACGGGGAGTGGATGAATTCACCTTGGGAGTGAGGCACAGGGTTGATGGTGGAGCCCATGGTGATAGAATAAAGATCCTCTCTCATTAGGACATTTGAATTAGCAGTGTTTTCCATAGAGTCTGCCTCAGAAGTTTTTATATTTATATTTCTGAAAAAAAGTATCAGCTATTACCAGCCACAGTTGCTGGTATGATGCATGCTTATCGAGGAGCTGTATGGCATCCCAAATTGTGATACATTTCGTTTCTGGTGAAGTGGAATGTATCTTTTTCAACTCTATAATTATTAGCCAGAGAGAAAGAATTAATGGGAGAAATTTTCATCTAGTAAATTAAAATGAAAATAAGTGACAATCCCAAAATCTGGCATATTCAAATCATACTGTTTTCAGGGCTATTTTGACAATGACTCGTTTACTTTTGACAATGATCCATATTTTGACAACAGTCCATTCAATTTTGACAATGATGCTTTTTATTTTGACAATTTTATGTCGACAACATAAACTATAGATTTTAATCAGTAGAAATTCAGTAACTTTCTGGAATATTTGTGTTTGTAGTCAAGTGGTTTGTGGGAAAAAGGTCGGATTTATAATTAGGGAAATTTTCAGGGATTTCCATTCCTTTTATGGAAAAGAAATATTTTCCTTTCCATATTTCCAACTCAGTTCCAAAAAACCAAGACAATTTTTATGATATGAAATTAAAATTGCTAACCTCTTTGCCACCCTAAATAGTCACGCATGTCTGAATGTAGCCTGAATGCTGTAATATCTGCCTTATACTTTTCACTTGATTTTGGGTTTCAAACTGACATATACATATTAACTTATAAAACATTAACAAATTAATGTCCAAAATGCAGTGGCATTTATATTTGTTATCTTTAGGGACCAATATAAAATTGGCATTCAAATGAAAAAAAAATCATTATGATATGCAGCTATCCTAAATAATCCATCTTCTATCATTTTATGAATAACCATTTATCTAATTTCTAATTTCCCTTTCATTAGATTTTTAATTATATTTTCTTCCTAAGTCATCTCATTCTTTTCCTGAAAAAACCTTGAAAATAAAATTTATAATTATTCCAGAAAAGATGTTATTATTACTCTGTATTTTTTTAAAATTTTCCATTAGCCTTGTAACACTATTGTTTATTCCAATCATGAATTGCATCTTGTGCTAAGATGCACAAAGGCTTATATATTAATGTTAAATTACCTGTGTTTTGCATATTGTATTAGCAGTACTACTGGATAACAGCATTTAAATTTGTCACCAGTAATTTTCTCAGTCCACTTTATTTAATAATATACTCTAAAAAATATAGTAATTCTCCATTCATCTGTTTGAGCTGAAAGCTCAGTCACTTTTTGAACTTTATTTTTGTATCTATTTCTTTTCATTTATCCAGTACATTTATGAGGTTCTGCTGTTTAACAGAATAACTGTAAAATTTCATGTTTTTTCCATCTTTCTTTGTTTAATGCCATATGTAAGTTGTTGCATCATTTATATGTAATTGAATTTCTTGACCAACAGTTAAAAAGCAAATTTGCAACTATTATTATTATTCATCATTTTTTTACAGTTAATAAGGGATTTCAGCACACTGGTAAGTTACTGCAATAATGTTTCTGGCCTATAAGGAGCTGATTTAAATGTCATTGTGTCAGTGAAAGGCCCAGTAGGCTGTCTCGATTGTAACTCTATGAATATGTTATGCACATAAGTAGGATTTTGCATATTTTCACTTGTAGTCAAATGACTCTTTGATCATAAATGTCAGCATGCTAGTCATGAAGTAGATAAGATTGAGATAAACAATACACCTATCTCTCGTTTTACACGTCTCCAAATAGCACATTTTTGTTTTAGCGTGGTTTTCAAAATAAGAGAACTCTTCTGTTTAGCGCTTCAGCAATTTTATTTTTTTGCAGTTTTAAAATCTGAGAACTTTTTCATTTAGCACGGTAATATATATGTATAGGAAACCAAATTTAAACTAGAGTTTACAAATGAACTTTGAAGCAGAAAATATCACGCATAATTTTTAGCGTGTTTTAGTTCATACAAACTTACTTTCTGTTAATTTACTACAATTGAAATTGTTATCCAACAAAATAAAGATCTAGAGAGCTAAAATTATGCATATATTTTATTTACTGTTAAAATTTATACTCTTCACAGCTTTTGTTTCTGGAGAAGATGGGATGATATAATTAAAAAGTTGTTAGATGGAAAACCTTTCCAAGTAAAAACAATCAAAATCTGTGATTTAAAATAGATAATCTTAAGTAAAAGTCTATTAAATATTGATTCATGGGATTGAAAAAAGTATTATCAGAGAAACTGAATAGATTGGGAAAAAGTTACATGATTTATTTGTCGACTTTTAGCTTGGAGTTATAAAATTTGATACTAGTCTGCGATTCCACTGTACTTCTTGATTGTTTACTATATTATTAAGACAATGAATGTATTATGTGCAGAAATTTTTGGTTCAATACATGTTCTGCCATTATTACATGCATTCTAAGGAGAAATTAATTTTCAATTACCACATTTTCAAATCAAGCCGTGTTTTTCAGGAATGCAAATTCCGCATTTAACGAGTGATAGGTGTATTCATTTTGGTCAAACATAGCTAAACTTAAAAGATTTCAGCTGTTGATTTTAGGAAAAAGTTAAAGAGAGATTTATGTAACTTAACTGATTTTCATCAACCAATAGAGTAATTGGCTCATTATAAATAGTTGTTGGCTCTATGGTCATAATCTTACCTCATCGTATAAGCATAAGAATGAGTTAATTTGTTTTTCCATGCCCATAACATGCTTATTGTCTCATACATGCAAAATTAGTGATTCTGTTATCAATATTCATTTTTATCTATCAAAGTTTATAATGTTTAACAATATACAATCAATTTAACGTTTTATTCATTTACTATTTAATCTTTGCTCAATTGTACTTGCCTTAAAAATTTCCATTCTAAACTTAATTATTTTATCTAACAATAATTTTATTATTGGAAAAAACAATTTTAGTCTCATTTATATGAATCGCTTCATTTACTGGGATCTTTATGTGTGATTTTATTTGTTAATAAATCTATTTTCAGAATTTGGAGTAGGCTTTCCTCACCTAAGTAAGTGAATAGTGAAAAATTACTCGTAGGAGACAAAATTGATGTTTAGTCAACTCAAGAGAAAATGTTGTTGTTTCCATGGATATCCTCATTTTGTCTTGTTTTTCCACCTATCAAAACTGGCAGTTTTAATCTAAACCTCATTAAGATATTTATATAGCTCTAATAATCATGAAAATTGCCAGTATGTTTGCATAAGTTTCAATGATCATTTTCATAATCATTAAAATACTGTATGTTTCGAAAAGATCTCTTCAGTGGCATCATTTGAACTTGCTAATGCTGACTTATATTGACCTTTTCTTATTCAGTTGCTAGTTTATCTCAGGTTCATTAGAATAATAAAAGTTTAGGCATCCAAGTTACATGAACTCTTGCATGTTGCAAGAATAACATAGTGGTTTATAGCAATGAAATCTGGCTAGGTTTAAAAAATATAGAAGATCTTATAAAAAATTATACTACAAGGTGGCCTTTGTAGTTTTACCTAATGTTATTTTTAGTGGATTGCCATAATTTTCCAAGTACATTTTTGAGTTAAATAATTAAACATAAATTTTAGATTTTTTAAATTTATTTATATATACAGGCACATCAAGATTTTTTTGAAAATTCATATCACTACCCAAAAATACATATTTTGGGAATTTCTTTATTACCTTTTTGTTGTATCACAACCATTGTAAACCTGTCAGGCTATTGATTGAACTAACAGTTTTATATTTTGACTTTTATCAGCAAAACATAATATGACTTGAGTCACACAAATGTGTTATATGCATATTATATGTTGTTAAAGCAAATTTTGGTTCTTAATCATGAAAATTTGGATAAGTATTATATTTGGAAAATTATGGTATATGTGTATAATATAATTATTGCATGATATCAAAGTTTTAGTGTAAATATGTTGTTAATGGAGTTGCATATTACTTTGATGTAGTATTTTGTTTTACAGTTTGAAAGAACTTGAGTAATTCTTGCTAAGGCTATTTTTATCCCTTTGGTTTGTTCAGGCACAGTTTATGGCATCAATTCACTTTCTGCAATCCTATTGGTGTATCTGTAGTTTTATTTTATTAATTTCTGGTGAAAGTTTCAGTGCTATCCCAGTCTTAAATATATGAGAGATGTCAGCATACAAGTACAATATTTGCTGGCCTATAAGACACCAAGATTTAAAAACAAAAAATAAATATTTGAATGTATATATTATAAAGAAGTTATTTACAGTCAGCAATACAGAACTGTAATATAATCAGATAAACTGTTGATTCATCACAGAATCTCACATAGCTTCAAATATACATTTAAAAAACATTAATGCAGTGGTTTCCAAACGGTGGGGTGCGACCCCCTGGGGGTACAGGGGATAGATCAGGGAGGTGCAAAATATTACTCATATATTTGCCATCCATTTAGCCATCCTAACTGTAAGACCTTTAGTATGCAGTCATATAATCATAGCCCTCAAGGATGTATCATTTGCCTCCTTGTTTTTCTTAAGGTGGTTATTGCAATTGTTTATGAATTTTGATTGTACATGATATAGAAAGGGTGCAAAGATAGTTTTATTAGGTGAGGGGTGTGTGGCTTTGAAATGTTTGGAAACCACTGCATTAATGCATTGACTTTGCAGCACATACCAAAAGAATATTTACTTACATGAAATTGCAACTCTAATTTTGGGAATCAACAGGCAAACAATGGAAGCTGTACCCCTAAAGTGATATGTGTATGTTTGAGACACAATTTAAAAATTTCTATTATAGGCTTAGAACTCCCATACCAATGTCAAAATAATTCTAAAAAACTACATAAGCAGATTAATTTCAGTGACCATCGTCTTCCTTTATCATGATGATGGCTGTTTTTTAATTGAAATGTATTTTTAGTTCTGTAAAACAATTTTTGCATTGGTTCAATAGTTCTTTTTTATTTTTGTCTTATTCATTGAATAATTTGAAGTATAGGGTTCTTACATGTATAATTTTATTTATATGATGTTCTGTACAAAATTCATTTGAGCCATTAGCTTCACCACAGTGATTTTGTAGTCAGCAACCTCACAACAGCCTCCTACTTGCAACCAATTGCATTAGTTCTAATCTCTTGTTATGGGGATCTTAAAACTAAGGTACCTTGATATCATTGGCGTGTAAGACACAGGTAGCTTTATACCAGAACAAAAGTGCATCTTATAGGCCTGCAAATACAGTAGTTGTTGAAATGTTTGAAGCTTCTTAGATGAAATCTTTCATTTTAACTGCAGTGTAAAAGATAGGTGTATGCTTTCCTGAGTGAGCAAAAAACTAAATAGAAGTAAGCATTTTTGTTATC
Source organism: Tanypteryx hageni (assembly GCA_028673005.1). NCBI lineage: Eukaryota > Metazoa > Arthropoda > Insecta > Odonata > Petaluridae > Tanypteryx > Tanypteryx hageni. The sequence goes on from CM054117.1 coordinate 6,762,789, forward strand.
ATATCCAAAAATGGTTAAAGAAGCCATTCATGCATTATTCCAAATTATATGCTAGTGATGAATTTTTCGCTTTTGTAGCAAATGATATAATGTGAGAAATTCATTACTATTGCTCACATTTTAAGTTAAAATGCTATAACAATAAGGTTGAATTGTAGAAATAGCTGTTTATAAGTAGGAAATTGTACAGTTTCAAACAATGGTATTAATGATTATCTAACTTTTAGTTGTAACTAATTACTTGATGATTGGGCATGATTTTTAAGTCACTCTGAGTGTTTTAATCATTTCGTAATTATTATATTAGTTGATGGCATGTAAGAATGATTAATATTTTGCAAAGCAGCAATGTTGTGCATTTATAATGTCTTTTCTGAGACTTTATAAAGAAGGAGGAAGTTTCTTTGTGCACATACTAGGACTTGATTTTTTCAAATTACCTCTTTTTTAATTGACTACAAATTTATTTTAAATAACCAAGTCTAGTGTTTCATAAAATTGAAACGTAAATTTTCAGAATGCATCAATATCTTGAAAGTTTCCCTTGGCCTTTATTTTTTATTATAAATGATTTTATTAAAATATAGTCAAGAGATACTGATTACATTCTATACTTCTATTATTGCAGAAATAACAAAAGACTCAGCAAGCGAGGGAAATTTTAGCGAAGATGATTACGATCCATCCCGAAGGGGAGGTCCTGGAATGCGAGGTGCACATTACACGGAAAGAATGCCACGTAGTCACATGGATAGACAACGCCCTCAGCAAATGATGGGTGGGCCTTCTCAAGGACAACGGTATGATTTTAATAAAGACTTTTTGTATAAAATAACATGTTATAATTTTCTTTTTGCAGTTAAATGTTACTGAGGTTAGGTTATTATATTATACTGTCAATTTCTGTTAACAAAAATTTAATGATGTGTGTAAATAACTAATGTTGCATTAAATTTGGAAATGCACAGGGCAAGAAAGAGACTACATAAGAAAATACCAGAAATTATGTATTATAATTGACTTATAAAAGTAGACCTTCATATTAGATGAAATTTTTTCCATTTTAGCATTTAAAACATTTAATTTATTATATATTATTTTCATAGTGTCTATCAGTCTATAGGCAGGAATAAATCATGCACACACTCATGGCATTCGCCAAATCAACCTAATTTTAGCAACATTTTGATCATCTTTTTGAGATGAAGGACAGAGAATTCTTTTTCTCCAAAATACCTTGGTTTTTTCCCAGGTGCAATTTATTTTTGCTTATCGTGAATTTGTGAGTATATGAGTCTGGACTTTCTGCAAGTTTTATTTCCAAAAATCTCTGTGACAATGTATTTTATGCATTATTTGGTTTCCACCAACAAATGGTCACATTAATAAATCATGAAATTGATATTATTGTTTTTGTTGTTTAGTTATGTAGTTAATGTTTGTAGTTTTTTTATTAAATGTTTAGTAAATGTTTGTTTTTGTTAATTAAACTCAAAATTATTACTTTTAGAAGAATCATTTGAGTTCTGCGATTTGCAAGAGTGAAGTTATATTTGCCTTGGTTGATATGTTTAACCTTTAAGTTTAATGGGGTTGTTACTCATTTTCCTTATAAGGTATATGAAAATGTATGTAATTGAATATAATATTCTTAATAACACATTATTATAAATTTATATACAATTCATGTATAATAATTTAAAATGTATGCTAAATTAAATGCTGCATCCTACCAGTGTAATGTATTAGGTATACATTTTAGTTGAGGTTGAATAACACTAGAATGCCCAGACAGGTCAATTTGACCCGAATGAGAATTTGAATGTTTTTTCTACTGTAATATGATCTTGAACCCAATTTCCTCTCGTGACTTTTAATCATTTTAGAAGTTATTTACTAACAAAAGATTTTAATCTTGTAATGACAGTATGTCATGATTTATAAAGAAATTTACCTCGGACACCCAAGCGGGTCATTTTGACCCAAGTGTAGAATGAAACATTTTCTTCAATATGGAATGGCAAAATGCTTCCATGTTATCACAGCTAATGATATTGAATTACTATTTCTTTCAGCTGTTCCTTGCATTCAACCCTGTGTTCCTCTCTCCCCCTCCCTCCGATTCCCCTTCTCACTCCTAATCCTTAGTCGATCGCCTTCTTTCCTGAAAATGCAACATTGTGTATGTGGGTTCAAACTAGCAGATATTGTCTTCCACTCATTTTATCTCAACAAGCCCTTTGTTCAGTCCCTGGCGGTATTTGGACTTGCAATAATGTGCATGCATTTGCACAGAATAGTGACAGAAAAATGACTTGTAGGCGCAATTTATATTCTGATCAGATTCTCACAGAACATAATAACATCTCCAAGGATGTTGAATGGACATACCTTTTATAACATTCTTGATTTGATGGCAATAAATGCTGTTGTGATATATATAGCTGTCACTGGTAAGAAAATTTTGTGAAGAAAATTCATCAGACAGCTCACAGAGAAGCTACGAGTGAAGTAGGTACATGAGAAAGTGGCCAAATTATGATATTCAAATGGAAGAAGAAGTGTTCCAAAACGCCGAAGATGCCAGATCATGGAGAATTGCAGGGAAAAATAAAACCTCAACTAAATGCACAGTATGCAAGAAAATGGCTTGTGGGAAGTGCATGGGCAAAATGCATTGCACTTGCCTCAGCTGCACTAACGCGATGAAAGAATAATAATTTTGTTATATTATTTTGAAACTTTGTTCATCTCAAATATGTCTCAAAGAAATCTATTTCTGAAGTCCGAAAGATTTTTATTGTTACATGGTATAGTAAAATACTTACTATTTATAATTAGCATTACTTTATTAAATTAGTTATACTGTATTTACTCGCATAATTACCCCACTTTTTACTCGATTATTCTTGCAATAAAATGACGGTGGGGCAAATATGCAGTTTTGCCCTTGTACCAAGAAAGTGATCATTTCAGAATGAAATATACTGATCATTCAATTAAAAAAACTTACTAGTCCCACACCTATTAGTTTATAAATATACTACATTTATTTTATCTAAACTTGACAATGTCTTCAAGTGAGTTACGCAACATAAACAATGATAACTATTTTGTCAAATAAAGGAGAGGCAAAGTAGTTACAGAGATTTAAATGGTCTTTCTGTGCAGTAATGGTAAGGTAACCGTTTTTAAATTTGCTTAAAATTATGCAAAAATTCAAAATTTGGATGCATGTACAGTCAAAGAAACATCTTGTCAAAGGAAACTATGCGGTGCAAAAAATACTCTTTCATTTCCTCCTCATAATTCGGGTAGGACAATTACGCGATGGAGGCAATTAAGCGAGTAAATATGGTAAATCAACCTGTTCAAAGTATTTGTAAGCAAAATTAGTGCTTTCAACCTGAATGCACTACTGCTATGCATGCCATTTTATAATTAATGTGTTTAGCTCTGTAAATTTTAATTACGTACATTATGTTGCTACCCATACCTAATTTATTCTTCTTGTCGGTAAATATGGGTCTGCCTTATATTACTTGAGCATAAGTTTTTTATTTTCTTTTGCTGTTATACAATCCTTGTGTGATTTTCAAATATTTTTTTAAATTGACATTTTGAAAATGTACTTATTTTTACTTTCTCCATGTATGAAGTATAGAGAAAGTATTGTTTTCATGAAAAAAATCAAATTTGAGATTTCAGCGGAAATACCTGTTGTAAGGTCCCCTGAATACATTTTGACTATTTTATTGATCATGTCTGTGACCGGGATTTTGTGGGTGCTCTAACTCAAAAACTATTAATCATATCACTGCGAAATTGTATATTTGACATTTCTATTAAAGGGAAAAGAACTGATTAGTTTTTGGTAAAAATCAGTCAACCGTTTACCCTTGTCACTTATCCGTATTTTTTTTAAATATTTGCTTTAATATTTGATTAATGTAAAAAATATTGGAATAAATGTTGTAGGAAATTTAATTTTCTACAACCTTTGTTTGAAACATTTTCCCATATAATGCATTGTTTAAGAGATATCTTGAAAACTAAATATTTTACCTGTCACCACCACGCCACCTACCGGCGACTATTGTATACACTTAACACTCCTTTTTATTTTCTTAATTGTCGGGGTTTTGGGGCTATATCCAATATCAGAAGGCTACGGTTTGAGTTTATTTCTTTGTAAAGTCAAATTTTTTTCACAGTTCCTTAAACTATTTATTGTCATTTAACCTATTTGGAATTTTTAGAAATATTACAAGTATGAAGAAAGTCATGTGGTGGCCATATCAGATTTTTTTAAGTTTCGGACAGAAAGTGTCATGCTATCTATAAACAGTAGTCTGAATAGAAAATATATACATGTTGACCCCGATTTACGAAAGTATTATGTTCCTGAAAAACCTTTCATAAATCGAAGCATAATACTATTAGCTCCTACGATAAAAAGTAATGGGATACATTATGAGATGTAATAAATGCAATAAAGCGAAGCAATTATCGATGATTACAGTAATATTAAATATATACCTTACAATGGCAAATACTCGACAACATAAAGATGAGCGATGCTCGTATCGCAGCAGTACCTGTAGCTCACCAATGGATGGGATAATCAGCGAAGGGACAAGGTCACTCATAAATGATATTTAAACTAGTGGAATCATGCAGAAACAAGTTTATTTAATCAAAATAACATCATCCTCTGAGTCGATGTAGCAGAGTGGGAAATGCAGCGACTATAAACCAAAATAAAAGTCTTGCGCATAATAAATGAAGTATGAAATACAAGGGAAAACCGTAAAAGATTAAAAAAGCTGTATAAAAAATTAAAAGGAGTTATCTGTTGAATAAAATACATATTCATTAATGTACTTATAAATATAATTGATTACATTCAAAGCATTATTACGTATATTAAAGATTTTTTTAAATCGGGCAATATCTTTAGGTTTCGCCCAAGTCTTGAAATTTTGAACAGATTAACTTTTTTGAGTTATTTTTGATTCAGCTTAAAGCTATTATTTTTTTCGAAATGCATAATGCAATAGCAGGTAATCAGAACCTCTTTGCCTGTGTATCAAGGGGAAAAATTATTTTTTAAATTGGAAAATAGCTTCAGGTTCCACCCAAGCCTTGAATTTTGGGAAAAAACTGAAAAATTGGTCAGAATTAGGCAACCCACAACTCGCAGCCTAGACCCACACAGAGAGTCAAATACCATTTTCCTGGCTACATGTCTAATTGTTTAGTCTGCAGCTCTTAGCTTATTCCTGGAATTGACCCCAGAAATAACCCAGAACTCACCACGAGGAGGTGGCTGCAGTTCGAGTTCCACCCCCCCCACCCACTGCCAGTGGGGATCTGAGTCTTTGCTTTTACTCTGTCTCTTCGGCTGTCTGGAAGTCGGATTTTGTTTTCAACTCAGGCATTAACTTCTGTGATTTGAGAGTGGCCAAAATGAAACCTTCTTGTGCTAGTGGACCACACACAGAAGATGCCGCCTCAGTGACCAGCTTCACCGCTCTCTCTACAGATTGTGTGTGGCAAGGGAAAGCTTTCATTTCTTCGCTGGCCTGCTCTGCAGTTTGGATGTTGTGCTGCAATTCTTCATCTGACAAGTGCATTGTCAAAGGTGGCTCCGTTACCCTGGAGGAACTCCAGTTTATCATAGCAATGTAACATTTGGCATTTAAGTTGATGTTAGCGGGACTATGAATTCATGCACTTGTGCTGCTTGTTCCTTTCTTGCCTTCAGTATTCGTCGCCATCTGAGAACCCTGATGTGTGCTTCCTCATCCATTATCATACTTAAAAGCAGGTTTTCTGGATGTGTGAAAAAAGAGTTCCGAGTGATTACAGGATCAATGATCTTCTTTTTTTCTTCATCTAAGTAGCGAGACCAGTGGATTAGTTTCCAGAGGTGCCTTCCTCCTTCAGTGCAGGATGGATTTCTCTTGACCTAAACCAGACTGGAGCGTAAACTCTGATTACGTAGGTTGCAAGACACTTCAAGTTGTCGGATGGAGTTCTTGTGCCTACATATAGTCGCAGAATCCTGTTGCTTGTTGTAAGCCACCTTGCCTGTGATAGTTTTCTGGGGTTTCTATGAGCAAGACTGAGGGGACAGTCACTGGTTGAAATAGCTCTGCAGATGTTCAAGAGATATTTTTGGTCAGTGCTAGGGTCCGCTATGTCTTCAACGTCATGAATCCAAAATGCTTTAATAGCTAGAAAATCTTGGAGGGGCAAAGTCTCGCAGCTTTGTATTGCTGCACCGATCTGGCCACTGAAGCTTCTAGGTCCAGTACTTTTACTGTCTAATGTTTGAATGAGGTGGCAAAGCGGAAGTTCGTTTGAGTGCAGTAGGCATGCCAACATCTGCAGAGGTCTTTCCAGCTCTTGTTCAATTAGAGCCATGGCACATTTTTTCGCCCTGTGTTTACTGCTGTACCCTCACACCCAAGCATAACTAAATCTCGCAGGTTTACATTGTTGACACTGAAGAAATCAACGATACTTTTTCGATGTTGTGAGCATGGCCAGAAACAGGAGATACATGACTGATGGATTGGGAGTCAGGTTCTTGCACCAAGGTAACATGCTCTTCTTTCTTCGTTGTGCGATAAAATACTTGGTCTTTTTTTTCCTGCACCAGCGTATTGTCTATTCGGCCGTCAAAGTAAAGGCCATTGATGAGGTTTTGATCTTGATTTGCAATCGTCTTTTCCTGCATCTTGGTAGCTAATGCCTTCTTTTCTCTGAAAACTTTTGATCTATCAATGACTTGGGCTTTATCGTCAGACGTAAATGTTTTCATGTCTTCAAGGACAGATGAAGCAATGAATGTTACAGTCCATACACAAACATTAGTCCTATATGCCGCCGTTGTCAGACTAGGAAGAGGTGTCCTCATTTGAGTTCCAGACAATGACGGTTTCCGTCCCTCATACTTGGAGCCAGTATCGCTGGATGGATCTGCTTGATCTGAAGATGTCTCTTCATTTTCAATGCTGGAAGCTCCTTTAGTAGATGAGCTGGTTGCCATGTCGACCATGACGCCTTTTGGTTGTGTCCTTTTCAACGAATGTTTTTCTTTTCTCTTCAATGTTGCAGTTGTTCTTCTGTCGACACATCCAATCAGCATTTTTCTGTCAGCCCTTTGCTCCAAAATGAACAGAACTTCCAATCTTGGTATCTTCCTCTCCCTTGGACAAGAGCAGTCTGACAGAGGATCAGGACATTTGCAGAAACAGATGTCAAGCAATTTTTGCTCAGATTTCCGTTGGAGTTCTTCAATATGTGCCTTCGAAATTTTACTAGTTTTCTTGGCAGACTTTAGCATAATTTGACTTTTTTAATGACAATTCACCATCATGGCTAAAATCCTGTCCTTACTGACAATAGCATAACCACAAATAGATTCTCTTTGATGTAAATCGATCACTTTCTCAGTAACTATACAAGCTATTTCTTTAACAGGTGGATCCTTCCGGCTCCCACTGTCCTTTATCTTCTTCTGCTCCCACAAATACTGCTGCATAATGTCCATGTAAGTCGGAAGCTGTACATCACTCATTTCTTTTGGAGTTCCAAAGACATCATGAGCAGCTTTGCTCTGTAACCCAACTTTCCGTGCAGCCATTTTCCACTAAGAGCACTTAATGTGCACTCATGCCTTCACCGTAAGATCAAGTTGCCACAAAAGTTCACAGAGTACGGCCACACAATAAATACAAACTGGGTGCCCAGCTAAATTCACTACTACTCGAGATCACAGCACAGCTCCCTCTGAACTGATTTTTTGCTGTGCAGAAGACAAACAAACCACCACCCCTCACACCCGCCCCACAGTTTGACTTGGAATCGCCCAGCGCTCCATCTCACCACTATCTCCTATCCTTCCCCAGTGGGGAGGCATTGGAGTGGGGAGTCCCCACACTCAAGAGTGCATTGCCACCGATCTATTTTTAGATCGATGGGTCTACAGCGGTTCGACTCATTCTGCCCAATTTTCCACTCTTTTCACCAAATTCAAGGCTTGGGCGGAACCTGAAGATATTGTCCGATTTAAAAAATCGTTTTTCTCTTTGATACACAGGCAAGGAGGTTCTGATTCCCCACTATTGCATTATGCATTTCAAAAAAATAATAGTTTTAAGCGGAATCCAAAATAACTCAAAAAAGTCAATCTGTTCGAAATTTCAAGGCTCCTGAAGATATTGTCCGATTTAAAAAATCTTTTTTGTCCTTAATTCTCATCCCAAATGGCCACATTTCCACACTATTGCATTTACGATTTTGAAAAAAAGTTTCTTTGATGCACCCTAATGCACAATACTTGCGAATATTTTCAGGATGAAAATATGCAACTTTCTCTACTAGCAAAATCTTTTTATTTTATAGAAGGATCGGTTTATTCACTTTTAAGACATTTTAAAAATTACTTTACCAGACGAATATGCATATACGATGATAAAAATAATCACTGACTAAACGAAGACCACTTTCTAAACCATTACCTATTACTAAGCCAATGAAAGATTTTTGAATTAATTAAATGATAAAATTATTGTTTAAACATCTTTGTTGTCATTAGTCCTTTTATTTATTCTGTTGCTTGTTTTATTTACCAATTTTGTTATGAAAAAATAAAGGATTTTTTTTTGTATTACAAAACACTATAAAAAAATGTTTTTTCATAACTTTGATATTTCGTAAAAAGGGGTAACGTAAATTGGGGTTGACGTGTACCTTATTGAAATGCAATAAATACTCATGAAGAAATAATTGCTTTATTTTTTAGTAGGTTCTTACTACATACATACTAACCGTTTATCACTAGCATTTCTGGTTTCTTAATGTGCCACATCCCAATATATAACTCTATGGAAAAGGATATGTCTTCCTTTAGGTGTACATTCTCATAAGAGAGCAGTAAAATATTCATCATGTTGAAAAATTACTATAAAACAACTTGCTTTTTGAAAAAAAATGTTACAAACATTATTTTTGATAATGAATGTATCAATTTGGCAAAATTTACTAAACAAAAAGATAACTTATAACTTATAATTGTGTAGATGATGAAAATAATGTATCACTTTTAATTTCGCAATTTTAAGCTATAAAAGCTGATATTTCATATTACAAGTCAAATTGACTTAGTTGGGCATTCTAGGGAGTGAGCTAATTGTAAGTCCCTGTGTTAATTTATTCTCTACATCATAATTGGTTTATGTTTGCATGTACAGGCATCCCTCACTTAGTGCTCTTAATTGATTCCTCCTGAAAAACAGAGCACCATCTAAAACTGCATTAAGTGAGGGAGTTTTTCTCATAAAAACTAATGTACTAAATAAATTTAATCTATACCTCCAAACTACTCTCAATGCTGATGAATTCCCAATATAAGATATATTGTCATGCTTAAATCAGAGAAACAATTAAAACATTTAAAGACATGCTTTTTATAAACATATAAATATATACAACATTTTATCGTATCGTCTATCCCGCTAATTTCAAGGCTTTGCAAACATCAACTTGCCATTCTCCACTTGAATTTGTTGAATTACTTCAAGTTTCACTGACAGTGACAAAATCTTTCTTTGTTTCTTTTCAAAAACATCCTTAGTACATGTATTTCCAAGCTCTTGATTCATTATAAATATTACGAGGGTTCAAAAAATAGAAAATAACAACACCAGCACACTAATCACACACCTAATACCACATCAGACAGAAGACTGAACAAGGGTGCAGGGGTGTACTGATAGGCCCCACAACCCTCACAATGCAGGGGGGCTCCAAGATTTAGGGGCCTCCAATCATTTAAACCATACTGATGAAGACATCTGACACCTGCTTTAAGAACCTGAAAAAGGGAATTGTGACTTACGTAAAACAAACACAAAAAACATGGAAGCTTTTGGGTGTGATTCCTTCGTCAGCACAAGAGAGAGACAACTGATGGCAGTAGTACAGAGAAAGTATTGTTTTTGTGAAAAAGTCAAGTTCAAGATTTGAACGGAAATATACCGTCTCCTGAACACATTTTGTCTATTTTCTCAATTATGTCATTGTGTATATGTGGGTGATAGTTTTTTTCTTAGCGATCTAACTCATAAACTAATGGTCAGAGCAACACAAAATTTTATATCTGAAATTTTTATTATAATTTTTGGCTGAAATCGGTTAATGAGAATTGGTTGTTTACTCTTGACATTGTTTCATTTTTGGCAAATAACTATTTCAAATCTTCATTAATATAGATGTTACTTATTATAAACATTATCTATAATAATAAAAGAACCTGTCTGTGGCAGTCATAACTCTTGAGAAAATAAATAGAGCAGCTTCAAAATTTGGCAGCAGCTTCAGGTTGGTCATGAGAGTTGCAGTGCCAAAAATAATTCAAATTGGCTTACAGGGGCCCGAGGATCCTCATTGTCGGTACAAATGTCGGTTTTTTGACGATATCACAGCAACCAATTGACCGATTTTGATGAATTCTCCACCAGTATCAATGTTTTGATGAGACACATTTTCGAGCCTAAAATGGATAAAATCGGTCTACGGGGTCAAGGATCATAATGTAAGGACCGATCAAATTTCACGATTTCGAGGGGTCCCCATGGAACGGTCGGTCCAAATTTCGGTGATGTCCAACTGTCCGTACACATATATCAGGGAAGAACTGGCTGAAGCGATTTAAACCAAATTTGGTAGGTACCTAGGATCCTCACATAAATGCATGACCAAAATGACATACAGTGCATTCTGGTTATTTCGGCCACCGGCAATCGGGGCAGCCGTTTATTTGGGACAAATCTAAATGAACAGAACCTAATTGAGTTTTCTTCACTTAATTGGGACAACATGCCATTTAATCAGAGCAGGAGACTGCAGCACTTGAGGTACATATACACATCCATGGCAGACAGGAAGCCTTGTTATGCATATTCTCTCTCTTCTTTCTAGTTTCCCTCGGATCTCCTCTAGCCTTCCAGTTGACCCTTGTAAATGACTCATTAAGAAGCTTGGTTTTGCATATTTTTCCATCTTCTCCTTTCACTTTGTTTCTCCCCCAGGTCTTCTAATTGTTGCACTTGAATGACTCATCACTCGTCTCACTCTCGCTTTGCCTTCCCAGAGCGAACAGTCTCTAACTAGCGTCAGTTGTGTGCACTTGTATTATCATTCATACTGACCAAAGGCCGAATCAGGAAGTGTAGAGATTTTTCAGTGCTGTTAATTGTGATAGATTTTTTTTTTATTTTATAAAATTTCGCCACCTAAACAAGATGCCACATAAAGATTTGTCACTAGCAGAAAAAATTGCCTTACTGGACCAAATAAAAAGCCATCTGCCCATTATCAGTCATCGGTGTTTGGCGGAGATAACTGGAGTACCGAGAACTATAGTTGCATGCTTGATACACCAGCAAAGTAAATTGCAAGAATGGACGTGACGGAAAACAGGGAGCATCCAAAAGACATAAACGTCAAGGTAAGGATCCTGACATTGAGGATGCCATAAATCTCCATTTTAACTGAACTAGGAGTATGCGTCAGTGGTCCAATGTTGAAAAAGAAGTCAGAGAGCTAAGAAGATGGGTCATGATGATTTTAAACCAACAGATGGTTGGTTGTCTCGATGGAAATGTAGCAAGAGATTACATTCAAGAAAGCACATGGCAAAAAAGGTAGTGCTGATGCTGTAAGTGCAGAAGAATGAAATCCAAGAAACTACCTGTCTTACTTCAAAAATTTTGTGCAGATGATATCTATAATGCTGATGAAACAGGCCTGTTTTATCGTGCCACGCCAGTTTGTCTTTTTTATATCTTTTATAACTATTTATGTGAAAATTGGCATAATTGGGGCAGCCGCTTAATCAGGTCAAAGTGCACTAGTCCCGATGTTTCCCAAATAACCGGAATCCACTGTATTTGGACCGGATAGACCAAGCATGGGTGGTACAATTGCAAAATAAAACTTTTCAGTAGTTATGCTTATGGAAGGAATTGGGCAAACTGATTTCAACCAAATTTGTTAAATAGAATCTTCACATAAATTCAGGACCAAATGACATATTTGGACCGGATCACTGAGCAGGGGTGCCACAATTGCAAAATAAACCTTTTCGGTAATTATGCTTTTGGAAGGAATTGGCCAAACCGAATTCAACCAAATTTGGTACAGAGAATTTTCACATAAATTCGTCATCACATGAGCGGAATTACCCGTTGAACATCAACAGGATTTTGTAGTGTGATTAAAATATAACTTCTGAGGTGTTATATATATATATATATATATATATATATATATATATATATATATATATATATACGATGCACTGGTGGTGTAGTGGTTAGCGTGTCGGCTTTCTATTGCAAAGTTCGGGGGTTCAAACCCCTCGAATGGAGGTTTTATTTATAAAAAAAACTATCATCAGTGCCTGACAGTAGGCAGCAGTACTGTCAGTATGGTATAGAGCCGAAAACAAATGATGTTCGTTGGGTCTATATCCAATACAGCTGTAGGCGTGATCAGGACGATTTGAACGGCTACAGTACTGCGATGTGGAAAGCAAGAGGGAAAACTACCACATTACAATCCCTAGTAAAGATTATATGGTTGGACAATATGAGTTCTCTCGAGGTAAAACAATCCGGAGGTAAAATAGTCCCCCAATCGGATCTCCGGGCGGGGACTGCCTTGAGGAAAACATTTGTCGAAAGTAAATTACGAATAGGTACTTGGAACATAAGAACTATGAGAAAGGCAGGAAAGCTAGAGAACTTGAAGGAAGAAATGAGAAAATAGAGTTGACATTATAGGGCTAAGCGAAACTAGATGGGAAGAATTCACGGTAGTTTATTCTGGAGGAAATAGTGGGGAAAGGGGAGTAGCTCTGGTACTTAGGAAAGATATGATGAAAAGCGTGACAAAGATAATAGCAACGAACGATAGACTGATGGCAATAAAGCTAAAAGCAGTCCCAGTGGACATGCTGATAATCCAGGTATATATGCCAACGTCAGCTCATGACGATGAAGAAATAGATGAGATCTATGAGCAAATTAATGAAATTTACGAAGAAGACGGAAGAGGAAAGGTAAACTGCATAATAATGGGAGATTGGAACAGCATAGTCGGAGAAGGACAGGAAGAAAATGTTGTCGGGCAATACGGACTTGGGAAGAGAAATCGAGGAGGGGAGAAACTCGTAGAATTCTGCATCAATAATGACCTTGTAGTGACCAATACATGGTTCAAAAACCATAAACGAAGGTTATACACATGGAAAAGCCCAGGAGATAGAATGAGATGCCAAATAGATTATATCCTTGTAAAACAAAGATTCAGGAACAGCATAAAGAACGCCAAGGCATTGCAAGGAGCAGACATTGATTCAGATCACAGCCTTCTAATACTTGACGTGAGTACAAAGCTCAAACAAATAAGAAAAACGAGAAGAGAAAGACAGACCTGGGACCTAGAAAAACTGAAAGAAAGGCAGGATGTAGTCAGTATGAAGTTGGAAGATAACCTAAGAAAGTTGGAAAACAAACCGAAGACCGTTGATATAGAATGGGATGAAATTAAAACCAGTATCAAGGATACCTTGGATAAAGAGATTGGAAAACAAGAGAAGAAAATCAGAAAACCATGGATCACGAAGGAAATGCTGGAGAAAATGGATGAGAGACGAAAATGGAAAAACGTTAACAGTGAAGAAGGTAGAGCCAACTATAGGCGTATAAACAATGAGTTGAGAAGGGTAACAAATAAAGCTAGAGAAAATTGGATAAAGGGAAAATGTGATGAAATAGAACAAATGGAGAAGTTAGGACAGTACGATATGATGTACGCTAGGGCACTGGAATTAGAAGATAAGAAGTCTAATGGAATTTGTGGTAAAGGAATTATGAATATGGATGGGAAGATAGTCTCAGAAACAAAGGATGTAGCACAGGTATGGGAAGAATACATTAAGGAATTATACAGCAAACAGGCAGGAGCAGCAAAAATAGAACTGGAAAATGAGGAAAACATTGAAGAAGACAACTTAGGACCAAGTATTATGGAGAGCGAAGTAGAAAAGGCGATAGTGGAACTAAAGAAGGGGAAAGCCATGGGCAGCGATGGAATACCGGCTGAGATACTTAAAGTCATAGGATCAGAAGGACTAAAAGCGATCACGAAATTAATTAATAAGATTTACGACATGGGAGAGTGGCCTCAGGATTTCCTAGAAGTAACAATGATCCCTCCAAAGAAGAAGCCAAAGGCAATGCAGTGTAAAGATTACAGAACTATAAGCCTTCTGTCACACACATCGAAGATCATCACGAGGATTCTTAATAAAAGGCTGGAGAAAAAGGCAGAAGAAATAATAGGGGAAGATCAATTCGGTTTCAGAAAAGGACGAGGAACTAGAGATGCTATAGAGGTAGTTAGAATCATATCAGAAAGGGCAATAGAATACAGTCAAGATATCTGCGCATGTTTCGTAGACTGGCAGAAGGCCTTTGATAGAGTAAATTGGGTCAAGTTGATGAAGATATTAAAGGATATAGGTGTAGACTGGAAAAACAGGAGACTGATTAGGAATCTATATGAGAATCAAGTTGTAAAGGTCAGGTTTGAGAATGTGGACACCTGCGGAATAAATATCGGTAGAGGAGTAAGACAGAGCTGCTACCTATCGCCGACCCTATTCAATATATATGGAGAAAGTCTAATGCAAGAAGCTTTAGAAGGCACAGGGGATTTCAAAATTGGAGGAAAGATTATAAGAACAGTAAAATATGCAGATGATCAAGTACTTCTAGCAAGAAAGGAAGAGGAGCTACAAAAAATGATAAATAGACTAGTGATAACAGGTAGAAAATACGGTATGGAAATAAATACGGAAAAATCCAAGGTCATTCGAATATCGGGTAAAGAAGAGAATCTGAACATAACTATTGGGGGAAATCCATTAGAACAAGTTTCAGAATATAAATACCTTGGAAGTATCATAACACGAGAGGCAAAATGTACGGATGAGATCAAAACTAGAATAGGAAAAGCAAAAGCGGCTTTCAGGAGAAAGAAACAACTACTTACAGGGAATATAAGGGAAGATATCCGCAAGAAGTTGATAAAATGCTACATATGGAGTATAGCATTGTATGGGGCAGAAACATGGACGCTAAGGAAAAATGACATCAAATACTTGGAAAGCTTTGAAATGTGGACTTGGAGGAGAATGCTGAAGATAAAATGAACAGATAGGATGAAAAACGATGAAGTGCTACGAAGAATAGGAGAGAAGCGAATGATTATACAGACTATCAAAAAGAGGAAGGCTAACTGGGTTGGACATTACCTGAGGAGAGAGAGTATGATTAAAGACGTGTTAGAAGGAAAACTAGATGGGAAAAGGGAAAGAGGTAGGAAAAGGTTTCAGGTGATAGACGATTTGAAAGGGAAAGAGAGTTATCAAGATATAAAGAGGACAGCAGAAAATAGGAGTATATGGAGAACCAGGTTTAACCAAGAATAATCACGGACCTGTCTACGGACAGACCACCTATGATGATATATATATATATATATATATATATATATATATATATATATATATATATATATATATATATATATATATATATATATAACAGCTTACGGAAAAGGAAAGGTAAAATGAATATATGGATGTCAACAAGGTGTTGGGATGAGGAAACCCAGTGAACACTCACCAATCAGACGACTTCAGGTTGGCGAGGCCCCGGGGATGTCGAAGCGACACACGTAAAAGAACACTAAAACACAGAAACATCACAAATGTAGAAGCTTTCGGAACTACTCCTTCTTCAGCTACAGAGAGAGAACTGATGGCGGTGACACTGGGTGGAGGCATGGGGCTGGAAGGGTAGTGCGGAAAGGTCGAGGATTGGAGGATACGGAGGGGGTTGGGGATTGGTTGGGTGTTGGAAGAAGACAGAAAGGGAGTGAAAAGCTATCGAAGGTTGAGGCCTGGGGGAGTGAAGGTGGCAGGCTGCTGGGGGTGTCGAAGAGACACGTTGAAAACACAAACACAAAAAAACACGCAAGATTATCGGGTCTATGCCCTTCTTCAGCAATAGAGTAACTGAGAGTGACACACTGGGCGGGGAATGACAGGGTGATGTGGGGAGGTTGATGATTGGAGGAGGTGGGGAGTAGGAGGGGTGGATAGCCAATAAAGAGGGAGTGTGGTGAGGGAAAGTGCGAATAACTACAATGTAACAAGAGACAATGTAAGGGGGCTAATAGGGTTAGCAGAGGTTGAGGCCAGGCGGAGAGAAAGAGTCAAGAAGATGTATATGTGCAAGTTCCCAGTGTCGGAGAAAGGGGGCAGGAGTGTCATTGGGTAAGGCGCGAATAACCCTTATATTGTAGCAATTATTGAAGGGGACATTGTGGGCATTGGCGTGTAATGCAACTGGGAGGGGGCGTCTGAGAGAGACGCTATTTCGGTGACCGTTCATGCGGATATTTAACGGATTGCTGGTGAGGCCTACGTAAAAGGCGGGACAAAGAGTGCAGGTAAGGAGGTAAATGACATTACGGGTGGTGCAGTTGCTTCTAGGGGTGATGGGGTAGGTGATATTGGTGGAGGGACTCGAGAAAGAAGATGAGGGTAGGTAGATAGGGCAAGTGAGGTAGCGATGTATGCCGCTATATATATATAGTAATGTAATTGTTTGATTAATTAGTAAATTCCTGACAATCATTTGAATTCTCCCGGAAAATGAAGCGCTAGAAATTTATTACATTCTGGCATCAATATACGACCTGATTTGCCACTCTTTGGCTCCGTTATTCTTCCTCTTTGTATGTTTACCAAATAATAATATTCTTCAATTATTAACTATGAAATCTAAGTTTGACATTGCACAAAGCGAATAACACAATTCTTTCGTCTATTTGAAGGCTTAATAGATGCTAATTTATTGGAGGCAACAATGAGGATCGCCTTTGCAACACCCGGAAAGAGTACGAAAATGCCATAAAATTTCGAAAATGGATGCTTGTTTCTGACAAATTCTTCCGTGTAACATCTAAAAATTGCAAGAATAAGGTATTTTATAGTTTTAGCCATGAAATAAAACAAAAATGGAGAAATTCTGTCCATATTTACATATTTTAATGAATGAAGGAAATAAACCTTGCACCTTAAAAAATAAAAAATCCCGTGTAAACTTATGGGAAAATATAATTGTCTCCCAGAGTCGAATCCGGGACTTTTTCCAGGATGTTTGATTTTTCTAAAGACCACCTCATGGGGGTTTAACGATTGTGAAAGTTTCAGCTCTTAATTCCATTGGGAAATGTCCAAAGTACCAGGACAGACAGACAGACACTCGAGAATTATTATCATCACATATTTTGACCCGATTAACTAAGTAGGGGTGCCACAATTGCAAGTTCACTTTTTGGTATTTATGAATTTGGAAGGAATTGGCATAACCGATTTCAACGAAATTTTGTATGAAGTATGCATGCAACATAAAAAAACAAAATCAAGATTTTTAGGATAGACATAGAAAGCAGGGCTGCCACAATAAAAGTAATAAAAAATTTCTTTTTACAATGTTTGTGTTGAACTGTCCACATCAATTTCAACCAAATTATAATATTTATTATAAACACATATATAAAACCATAATAGCATATTTGGACTGGATCAACTAAACGGGTGCCACAGTTACAAATTAAACTCTTTCAGTAACTATAGATTTGGAAGGAATTGGCTGAACGGATGTCAACTAAATTTTATATATAAGATGTTTACCAAACACCATAATGAAATCAAGATTTTTAACCCATTAAAGCCCAGCGGGTTTATGAGTTATCCTAAATTCCCAAGTATAACGCACACTCATGCATAATGCGCAGGTCAACCTTCGGCTATTTTGCGCATATCACTAAAATTTCTAGTATAATGCCCACTTGTGTATTATGCGCAGGGCACCTGCAGAACACGGGATCGTTGAGATTATCTTTTTTTTAAGAATGCTACACTTTTTAGCCCTTCCCCAACTCGCCTGTGCGAAGGAGAACATTTGGGAAAAACTCCTGGATACCGATTTTTCCCATTCTTTTTTCCAAAACAATGACCACTTGAGAATCAAAGAAAACTGGTTGGGGAGTGAGGTGTAATGAAGTGGTGAGGGCATCTTGGGATGGTGGGGGTGGATAGAGGTGCACAAAACAAAAGAGGGACCAGACCTCAAGGGTGGTACGGCAGGGGGCAAGAGAAAGCTAGCGTAAACAGCCAGAGAATCTGAGTGTGGGAACGAATGTGGAGGGGACACATGCCTGTTGATGACTCACAGACAGAGAGATGACCTGTAATCTGCATTGCCCATTCATTTGTGGTTTGCAGTCTGGCTGTAACGTTGTGATCAACGAGGTAGAGCACTGAAAGTACGGAGTTTCGTTCCTCTTTGACAGAAACCAGGTGAGGTATTTTCAAGGATTTTTTGTTTTCCTTAAAAACATTGACATTATTTTTACTGAAACTTGTTGACTTTGTCATTTATGGAGTGTTACCTATTTAATTTTTGTTTATCCTGACTAAGAAACGGTACAGTTTCTGTGCGGTATTTCTTGATTTGGTAATGCACAGTTATTGAACCTAATGAATAAAATATTAATAATGTTTTTATTTTTTAAATTGTAGACCCACTGTTGGAGCATAGCCCTATTTAAAAATGCCAAAAAGAAGGAAATCTTACATGGCGCAGAAAAAGTTAGAAATTGTGGAATATGCCGAGATTCACGGTAATCGGTCGGCGGCCCATTTCTTCGAAGTGGGCGAATCCAGCATTCGCGAGTGGTGGTCCCAAAAGAATTTGTTGAGTGTTCTACCTGTGGTATAAAGAGCACGAAGGAAATGAAAGGAGTTTTGGCCAGATCTGGAGCATGAATTCAAGGACTGGGTCTGTGCGCAAAGGAGTGAAGGAAGAGGAGTTTCAACTGTGTCGCTTAAGTGCAAAGCAATACAAATAGCTCGCAAGAAAAATATTGACAATTTTAAAGTCAGTAATTGCTGGTGCTATCGTTTTATGAAGCGAAATAGTTTAACAGTACGAGCAATTACTTTACTGGACAGAAGTTACCAGAGGATTGGCAGGTGAAAGTGGAAGAGTTTAATTTGTTTGTTGGGCAGGAAAAGAAGAGTGTTGAACCAAGTCAGATAGGAAACATGGATGAGGTACCTATGAGTTCCAACATGCCATCAGAATTTACAGTTGACGTTAAAGGCACCCAAGACACAAAAATATGCACTGCTGAAGCTGAAAAATGCTGCTTTACTGTTGTGCTGACAGTGACGGCTGATGGAGAAATGCTTCCCCCAATGGTAATTTTCAAGCGAAAAACCATTCCTAAAGGTATTTTTGTGTGCGTAAACTCAAAAGGCTGGATGAATTGCGATATGTTGCGAACGTGGTTAACTGGCATATGGGGAAATAGGAAGGGCTCATTTTTTTAAACCAAAATCTCTGCTTGTATTGGATTCAGCTAGGCCACACATAGCAAATGATTCAAAAATATTATTGAAAAAACATTCCAAGATTGCAGTTATTCCTGCAGGTCTAACAAAAAAGCTGCAACCACTGGACATCTCCGTAAATAGATCATTCAAATTGAAAATACTGGGAAACATGGATGGTAAATAGTTTCCACTCATATACAAAGTCTGGAAGGATGCAGCGAGCTTCTTATGCTGAAATTTGTAAATGAATTGTGAAAATTTGGGCTGATGTAACCCATGAATGTATTATTTAATGGTTTCAGGGTATCAGGAATTTATTCCTCTGATGTTGATGGGGGGGATGGAGGGTATTGTGATTCATCATCTGATGAAAGCGATAATTTTTCGCTTGAAAATTTACCTGACTCATTGGTTAAGAACATGAATGATTATGATATAAATTGTGACAGTGAATCAGAAGATTTTGATGGTTATGTTAATTAATAATTGAGTGGGAATAAAAGTTTATGAAGAATTTGTGATTTTTTTATTTTTATATGTAAATGTGTTTTGTTTTGGAATTCGTTATCTTATTTAAAAAGGCATTGCATACATTTTTTTCAACTAATAACTTCGAATCTGCCTTAATTTGTCTTAGGTTTAATAATAATTAGGTAACTGAAATTCGAGTTTGTATCTGTAATGATTGAAATGCATGGTAATTTATGTCAGAAAATTTGTTTTTATCAACGGAACAAATAGAAAGAAGTTTCGATAGATTTCAGCCATTTAGTGATTTCACGAAGTTAGTATTTGAACGCTTTAAGGCATTTTATTTTATAAAGCGGTACTTCTTATGCATAACGTGCTCTAGTACGTCTTATGTATAATGCGCACTAAATAATTACGAAAATTTTACAAAAAACCTTGTATAACGTGTGCGTTTTACTTGGGAATTTAGGGTACATGAAATAGAAATTGTGTTGTTTCTCATCAACTTCTCATATGTATAATACCCCAAATGGTGCATGGCTGGCTTGGAATTTGAAGTATTATGATTCAGGTCAATAAGCTGGAAAAATATATTTAGTATTTCTGTAATTCTTATGCTGATATCGGTGTAAGTCACTGTTGTTGAGATTTTTGAAGCGCTATAAGTCAATGATCCAGATTTATCAACAACACTGGTACAGACATATTCAACTACCCTCCTGACAATGCTGGAGCTGATACTGATGTAGATTCAGGAGACGAGGAATGTGCAGACCCTGATCAACTCCAAGCAGAAGCAGAATTTGTAGTCACTGGTAGAATTGAGGATGAAGAAAACAATAATAGTCTTGAAAGTGAAGATGCAAGAGCTGATGATTTTTCAGCTGAAGTAAACTTGCCTGCATTGGGTCATACAAAAGTAAAAGGAAGAATAACATCTCTGCCAAAAATAAGAAAGTGGGAGAAATGTGATCTATCTGCTATTTCTGTCATTTCAGGTGATATGCGCTATTCATCTGCAAACCTATGTAAAAGGAATCACATCCTTTGGCTTTTATCAGGTGCTTATACATGAAGACATTGCCACTGAGATTGTGAAGCATAGCATCAAATATGCAATCTAAAAAATAATCCAAATTTCCAGATCTCCATTGCTGACATATACAGGTTTTTGGGAATACTTTATCTGACTGGATACATACCTCTGCCTAGTAAATGAATGTATCAGGGAAATGCTGAAGAAGTTCACAACAGCCTTGTCAGTAAATCCATGCGCAGAAACAGATTTGACGAAATATTGAGCTATCTCTATTTTTCAATCTCCTGGTGTGACACCAGGAGATTGAATGGCGAAGATCCAGCCCCTCTTGACACTTGGAATGCTTTTTTGGTAAATGCACCTAAGGAGAAAAACGTTTCCATTGATGAATCTATGATCCCTTGCTTTGATAGATGTGGATGTAGTCAGCACATTCAGGAGAACCTATAAGATTTGGCTTCAAGGGTTGGGTGATTGCTTTGTGCCTTGGCTTCTGTCTTCAAGCTGATATATACCATGGTCAGAGCTCCAAGAACAGCTGCATTGGTATCGCCTATGCTATGACTCCACCATGGTGGGCACTTGATCATAACACAACAAGCTCGAAGGCAATATGTTGTGTGCAAGAGCAAAACAGTGAAGACATGCCATAGATGTGACATCACTCTCCATGGCAATTACTTTGAGCAATATCATACCAGTAACAATAATATTTTTATAGAAGATAATTATGTATCTAGTTGATGTCTTCATTACTCTAATTTTGTGATATCCTTGCCAGCAGCTGCATTAAAACCCTTTAAAATATGTATCTGAAGTGTTTGTAATGTCTTCCCCTTACCTTAGGTAATGTGACCAGCGGGTCATTAACGACCCATGTCGTAAATAAGTAACATGTAATAAAAAATTTTTAAACCAATTTTTCTAGTGGTTCCTAGAACCTAAATGATCATATACCTATGGATTTTTCATTTTTCGATGAAAAAAATTTCTTAGGCATTAATGGGTTAAAGCAGAGCAATTAGAGATAAAATAATATTGCATTTACATGTATTTCTAGAGAGCTATCTGCATGGATTTTAACCCATTATGGTATATATAATCTTCATATAAATAATCGGGTTGACTAAACAAGGCTACCACAATAACAAGGTTAGAATTTTTCTGTAACTATGAATTTCGAAGGTATTGGCTGAACCGATTTCAATAAGAAATTTTGTTTGTAGGGCAGGTATAGAATGGCAAAACGAAATGAACATGTTTAGAATGGATCTAAAAAGCATAGCTACCACAGTATAAGGAAAATTAATTTTCTGATTTCAAAGCAAATACATTAGTATACAATTATACTCCGATGAATTTAACGAAAAGCACTCTGTTTGAAGATATCTCAGCAACCAATTGACCGATTTTGATGAATCCTACACTCAGTGTTGTAACTAGGGCAGGTCAAGTTGGGCATTTGCCCCGGGCGCAACTAAAGAAGGGGCGCAAAAATTGTTAATAGTAAGCTGTGAGAGGTTGCATGGCACAAGGACAAGAGCGATTTCACTACTATACATGTTCCAGACATTATGCATAGCAGAAATTATAAATTTCTATGATGTTATTGATGAGTTTGTTGCAAATCACGTAGAATAACTCTTTAATATTAAAATATTTATATTTTCTGTATTTAAATTATGTATGTATGTAATTATATTCATAATTATGTATTTAAATATTTATAGTGAGAAATTAAAGAAGATAAAATGGACAGATAGAATGAAAAACGATGAAGTGCTACGAAGAATAGGAGAGAAGCGAATGATTATACAGACTATCAGAAAGAGGAAGGCTAACTGGGTTGGACATTACATGAGGAGAGAGAGTATGATTAAAGATGTGTTAGAAGGAAAACTAGATGGGAAAAGGGAAAGAGGTAGGAAAAGGTATCAGCTGATAGACGATTTGAAAGGGAAAGAGAGTTATCAAGATATGAAGAGGACAGCGGAAAATAGGAGCATATGGAGAACCAGGTTTAACCATGAATAATCACGGACCTGTCTACGGACAGACTACCTATGATGATGATGAGTGAGAAATTATATCTTTTATAGTTGATTTATATTTATTAATTGTTGCCCCAAAGTCCATATATTAAAGAAATAGGTATTAGAGAATTTTTTATGGAGGGGGCGCATATTTGGTAGTTTGCCCCAGGTGCTAAAATAGCTAGTTACAGCGCTGCCTACGCCAATATCAATGTCGAACCAATAAATGTAGAGACTTTAAAACTTGGTATATGTACTAAAGAGATGTTGAGGATATGCACCTCAGTGTCAGAACTTTGATTTCTTGGGAGAGGTATCAAATCTGAGTCTATATTTAATTTGTTCACACCATTTAAAGGGGAATATTGGTCACTTACCTTGAGAGTACCTTGAGTTTGGATTTAAATATTACCGAGTGATGTGCATGAAAAATTCTAAACTCTAAACTGGGGGTAAAGCCTGGGCAATTACGCTAGTATAAAATATTATTCCCCAAAATTTTTGTATTTAACAAATTTTTATAGAACGTATTGTTTAGAAGATATTTAATTTTTTCGTAATTTCCTAATAAACAGGATAACACATCAGGGAAATAAGATATAACAGAATTTAATGGAAAAGGAAAGGATGCAGCATTTTTATTGGCATTTAAAATTATATCGTTAGTAGCTCAATAACTTTTGCTAAGATTGATAAAGGTAAAGTACTCCTTTAGCCAAACAAACCCTCTAATTGTTTTGCTAAAGGAGTACTTTACCTTTATCATTTAAAATTATTTACAATAATCGTTCAAATTTGGCACTTGAAACATAGGACGCATGAGTCAATGATATTTCACTTTCCTATCATCGATGTTTGAATCCGTTTCGGTTCTTGTTACAAATTTGTTTTGAATGCGGAAATTAAACGTTTTTTTCTGGTGAAAATTTTTGTTCGTCATGATGAATTGCATTGTTGCAGATTTCTTTTCTCTTATATCTGATTCCTCTATGAGAATATCCTTTATACACTAATTAATATTAATTATAATACTATTATAATTAAATATTATAATAATTAATATGTTATACTTATGGATAAAGTCAGATTTTTATAGTACTGTATAGACGCTAGCCAAACCTCTATATTCAATCAATATAAGTATAAAGGTGCATGAGACCCACCCGGCCCTTGGTAATGTTGCAAACTCTTCAACAGCATGGTTACTGTCAAATATGCAACTCGCATGGCGATCACCTTGTTAAGTGAAAACAGGAGAAAAAGGCCTCAATCTGGGAGTCGCAAGAATTTCTGGAATCTTTCCCTATTCCGGGAGACTCCCGGCAAATCCAGGAGAGTTGGCAACCCTACCTTCAGATCCCACTGCTAGAGAAACACTGAGCTAGAATAGAGAAATTTCAGGGAGGTGAATAAAAACTGCTTGTAAACTTTGCCCACATAAACCACTACACTCGGATAGAAAGTGCTGAAATGTTGAAATACTGAGCACTATAGGAAAGCAATTCATAAGACATTCTTTGGGCAATAATTTCTCACCAGCCTGTTTAGAGACATCTTCATTCTTTATACACTAGTATCTGCCATTAAGGAAATTTGTTTGTGGATGCTCTGAGGAATTCTCATGGATCCCCTGAGATCTGTGGATCACACTTTGGGAATCACTAGTTTAAATGATATATTTTGGATAAATCTTGGTATTTTAACGGGGTGTTGCCTTGCCTACCAACTATATTGTTAAACCTTTAAATTCTATTGTTATTTCAATCCTTATGGGTTTAAGCGTGCTTTGAAGGCTTTTAATACGAGAGAGAGGAGAGAGAAGGAAGGAGAGGGAAATGATAGTCATAGCAACCAATGTAAACAACATTCATTGCATTATTTATGAGAAGGAATACCTTTATAAAGTAAGTAATTTTCCATTGTTAAAGTGTTTTCACTTATGTTTTTGTTGTTAACGTTGCTTTTAGAATAAAAATATAGTCTCTCTATAATACTGGTGCCATTTGAATGCATATTTTTAAATAGATTAATTAATTTATGAAAGTTCTAATAAAACCAAAAAAAGTTTTATACCATCATATAACAGGCATTTAGAAAGAGAAAGAGAGGGAGGACAAGAGAGGAGGGGGAGTGAGATAGGGAGCAAAAGGAGGAAAAGAGAGAGAAGGGAAGGAAATAGGGCTTAGGTAATATTTTAAGGGGAGACAGAGGAAGAAATACAGATATGTTAATTTAAATTTATCTCTCATCATTTTTGACAGACTTTAATTCTAGTGGCCCTCTCCCCAATTCTCCTCTCTACAATTTTACCATATACCCTCCTCCTTGCATTTTTACTTCCATACCAACAAGCAACCAGTTGAATAACACACAAGCCTTTCATTTCTCATCAGCTACGGATGATGATAGCATAGCTCTCAAAATATATATCTATTACGATCTTTCTATATTTAGAAATTTTCGGGCATGAATTTGAGTACATGTGTGTGTGAGTCCTTATTGTCTGACAGGTTCTTGTTGCTTTCGAAAGACACAAACCTTAAGGCAATCATGTGTGATATCAGGTTCCTGGTATGGGATAATTTTCCATAAACTTGATATTATTTCCTGTTTCCCCCCTTTTTCCTTATCCCTTACTTTCATGTATGAGTGTGTGGGGCTGCTTAGTAGGTCCCTGTCACAGTCATACTGACTTGCAAACATACTAGCAACGGTGTGATTCTGAATCCCTGGCATAGGATGACATCTTGTAAACCCGTTTTTTATCCTTTCTATCTGAGGATTAGTGCATTGTGATTGAGTGAGAATGAGTGACAACAGGTCACTAGCAAGAGATAATACACCCTAAACCTGATTAGCCGTATGCTTTTTCTATTTTTTGTCTTTTATCTGCCCCTTTTTCCCTTATGTTCTTTCATCTTTTTATCTGTTTTTTCTGTTAGTCTCTAAATCAGGGGTTGGCAACCTTTTCACCTACGAGGGTGCAATTTATATTACTGAGGATGTGAAGGGCTCATAAGCAAGATCAATTGATATCTCTCTGTATCAGTGGTTGGAAACCTCTTTATCTATGAGGGCGCAACTTTAATTTTTGGGGGCATGAAGTGAAGTAACAATAGTAGATGTGTACCAATATTTATTAAAATGATATTTTTGCATATATAAGAGAAAAGCTATTAAAGAATTTATTATAAAAACATGAAAAATAAATCAATGTGAAACTTGGGACTGCATATCTTGAGCCAACTTGCTATAATTTGGCACATAACTCGAGATACCTGATCTTAGGCAGTTGTCTAAATTGTAATCGGTGAGTCTCGATAGGTACTTGGATTTCAAGTGTTTCATGCTTGAAAAAATAGACTCGCAAGTGTATGTTGAAGCACAGTAAGAATATATTTTTAGGACACATTTTCTTAATAATGGATAGCGATTTTCGTCAACTAAATTCCAAAAGTTTCATCATTTTTATGTGACCTTAAAATAATATCATTCTGCATATTTATTATTTCCATTTCTAAGTCCTCGGTGTTAACGATATTAAAGTACGTTCCAATATTAACAGACATATCATTGTCCATAAAATTGAACAGATTAGCAAAGAATTTTATTATGGGTTGTACTTCAGAAAACTGACGAAACCTAAAATTAAATTCCTTCAGGAGAGTTTCAATGTGTTGTGAAAATGGTTCAGTGGTAACATTATCATCAGCCAGACTCTCCATAATGTATTTTAAATTCGGGATATGTGATAATGAATTTCTCTCTAGGCGAGACTTCCACAATACCAATTTACATTTGAATGCATCTACTGCACTTATCATTTTTGCAATGTGTTGATTTTTACCTTGCATCTCCGTATTCAGTTCCTTCAATTTTATAGTTATATCAGCAAGAAATCCGAAATCCATCAACCAAGCTATGTCATCCAACTGTGCATAATATTCATTTCTTGACGTGAGAAATTCCTTTACCTCCTTTATGAGATTTATAAACCTCACAAGTATTTTGTCTCTGCTGAGCCTTCTAACTTCGGTATATAAAAGGAGATCATCGAATTCGGCATCTTCACTTTGTAAAAGCACTTTAAACAATCGGTGTTGCATTGGTACGGCTCTTATGGAATTTATTATTTTTGTTACTGTTTTCATGACATGTTGAAAATGAAGAACTTTTGCGCATAACATTTCTTGGTGTATAATGCAGTGATATGAAATAAATTTTGGAAAGAGAGGGTCTTCTTTACATAGCACAATAAATCCATTTTTACAACCTGTCACCGAAGGTGCACCATCTGTAGTAATTGCGGTCAACTTCATTAATGGTATATTACTTTCTTGGACATATTTTTTAAAAGCTGAAAAAATGTCTTCTTGTTCGTCCCTTTAATGGAAGAATTTCTTAAAATTCTTCCTTTCTTGAAAAATCATTAAACATCATCTTCACAACCATAGCCAGTTGAGAAGTGTCTGGTATGTCTGTTGACTCATCCAGTTCCAACGAAAAGAAAATATATTTTTGTAAATCATTTGCCAACTCTTTCTCCATATTGGTTGCAATAAATTCAATTCTTGTAACTGTTCTTGCTGATAACTGAATCATGTTGATTGCTGAGGTAATTTCATTTTTATTTTTAAAATCTTCAAAAAGTGAGTCAGCAATTGCTAACATGGCTTCTTATACAATCTCGCCATCTTCAAAATGCTTTTTCCTCTTGGCTAACAAATGCAAAATTTTAAGCGATACAATCGTTGCTCTTTTTGATTGCTGCACTGGTCTGGTAAAAATGCTCTGCTGTTTAGTTAAAATAGATTTCATATCAGAAATTTTATTTTTCCTGATCTCCGAGTTTAACAGATAACTAGTATTAAAATTTCCATGGACCATATTAAAATGTCTTCCAACATTACTTTTCTTTGAAAGTGCGACACAAGCATTGCACAATAAACAAACACACTTTCCTTTCAAATCAATAAAACAGAATTGTTCTTCCCAATCAACATTGAAGTAATGTCCTTTGCCTCTTATTACTCATAATGGGGATGAAATTTTCTACAAATGAATTAATAAACACAACACACTGAATATCGGGAAAATATCAGAAATATTGTGAACTGTTGGTCAATTTAAATTGATTTATGTTTAACCAATGAAGAGGGAAATGAGCTATCACTGGCTGATATTGTAAGAGACAAAGAAAAATCTCCCAAACCCTGTACTTTGTATACTAAGCGAAGAACGGAACTCCGAAACCAACGACTCACAACAATAACTTGAGCCAAGTTATGCTACGAGGCAGAGGACAGAACTCCGAAACCAATGACTTTTAACAAGAACTTGGGAGTTTCACGCGACATAGGGAAATAGTTTTCCTGTATCGAGCGCCTACCTCCAAATAGCCTGAACCGGCTAACGGAGTTATAGTACACGACGGGTTGAGAACAAGGATCTTAGTTAGCCTTGCACCCGTAATAGCGATTGAAGGCGACAGGACACCTTCACCTAGCATAAACTAGGAGCAGAGAACTCCCTATCTTTTCCTACAGTTCGTACAAGAACGTTTATATGAATTGTCAGCACAGGCACAGCGATCACACAAACACGATAGCGGCTTCTCCTACTCTCGGTGAGTAATCTATGAAAAACGCTGTGAAGGATGTATTTATACGAGGGCAGGGTAGGGAGAAAGGAAAGGGACGTGGATAAACAAGAGAGGGGTAATGGAGGAGTCATTATGAAAAGAACTCTGTTAATGACAACAATGTCTTTATCCAAAAATGTATGTCCCCATTCTGTTCGCTTATAAGCCATGACCTTGACGACGTTATTTTGTAACAGACATACGATTCGGCTCGGTGTGATGTAAGATTAAGATGTTGGTTACAAAGTTCTATTCTTCATCTTGTTCCGCAACTTATTGGTCTTCTGAGAGTTTTCCGTAATTGTTTAACTTGAGTTCTCTTTTTGCCATGGTGCCCGCAGTCGCCACGTTGCCGACCTCTGCTCTAAATATTTGATTTTGTGCAGTTAAGTAGTGAGTTTCACAACATTTAACCCTGAATATATGCAACTGGCAATAGGAAAATTTCTTAGCCCCAATGAAAGCAATATTTTCTAAAGATAAATTGATAGATTGTGACAAAATTTCAGAAAATATATGCATAGACAAAATAATTTCTTGTAGAAATAATGAAACAGAAAGACTTCCAATACAGTTAAAAAATATTTTACTTGAGCACAAAATAATATAGCAGTATAATATTGACGACTGGTAAATGGAGCTATTGGCACCATTACTGAAGCAATTTATTCAAAAGATATTGCAACAATATGTGTACCGTTTTCAGCTAAGTTTGGTAACAGTTCACAAGATACAGTAAGTTTCAGCACAAAATGTTGTTGAATATCTTGGGAAATAATATTTTCATCAGGACAAGCCTATATTGCATCATTGGAACAATTGGAACACCTTAATAAAATTGTTATAGATGTTACTTATTAGTATTTTCACCTTATTTTTTCATATCTTCTAGCAAATTACAGTTTCGTATATAATGTAAAGCTTTTTAGAATGTCACATTTTTTTAAATTATAAATTAGTGATTTTTAGTTTACATAAAAAAATAAATTTTTAACATTAAGGAAAATAATTACATTTTATACTTGCTCTAATAGTTATTACAAAATAATAAAGAAAATTTAATTATGCATGCACTGAAAATAAATCACAAAAATATTAAGAACATAATTATTTGAAATTTTTTAAATACAGTACTGCCACTCCCCAGCTTACATAAGCCCTGACTTACAAGTGTGTCAATAAAGTTCCCAGACTGGCGCTGCAGCGCTGAACCCAAGCAGTGTAAAAATGAACTATTTACATATCTTATAGTCCAAACTCTTGCTAACAGAGGGCAATGAACTGCTTAGCTCTGTAACAGCTAGTTTCTGAGTAGCAGCCAAGAGAATCAGTTGTGATTTTATCTGTTGTCATGATTTTTCCATGGAGCAACGAGTGAATATCAAGTAAGAAAAACACCCGCGTTCAGAAACAGGAAAGATTATCTGCTAAGGTAGTTCAGTGGTAGAATATCCGCCCGGCAAGTAGAAGACCCAGGTTCGATTCCCGGTCATAGCAGAATTTTTTCTGTTTCAAAGTTATTCCCATCAAGTTTTGTGTCAAACTCAGGAAAACCGCAACAGAAACTTACGAAATGTTGAAAGCAGCATATGGTGAAGTCTTTAAATCATACCAGTGTTTTTGAATGGTTTAAACGATTTAAGGATGGGCATGAAGATGATCCAAGAAGCGGGCATTAGAGATTGCAAATTTACCGACTTATTCATTTACCAGTAATTCGGTAAATGTTTTCCTAATTACCGGTAAACTGGTAATTTATCGGTAATTTTCGACATTTTCAGAACAATGCTAATTTTTATTATAAAACCTGTGGAACATTTTAACCGCTTTCATATCTTTGCTATTGCAGAACTCAGCTGCATGTTTTGTATAGTATTTAAGTGAGAATCAATGGATTCATCATACAGTACCTCTAAAGCATCAAGACCATAATATCTATTCTATCTCTTTATTGAACATAATGAATTATTATTCATATATTTAGATCTATTTAAAAATATATTTTACAAAGATAATCAACAAGTAAAATTATTAAAATGTACATTAAATACATTCTTCTTATATCGAATTACCGGTAAAAAAAACCCGAATTACCAGTAAATTTACCAAAGTGGGCCCTTTACCGGTATTGCAATGCCTAGTGGGCATTCATCAACGTCTTGAAATGCAGACACCATCGCAAAGGTCCGTGAAATTGTGGAAAGAAATCAATGAATGACCGTTAGAATGATGGTGGAGGAGCTAAACATAAATAAAGAAATGATTCGTCAAATTCTTCACGAAGATTTAGGAAAGAGGAAAGTCTGTGCGAAATTTGTCCCACACAACCTCACGGATGAACAGATGCAGAGAAGAGTTACATCGAGTCAGGACTAATTTGAAAGTTGTGAAGGTAATCCCAGTTTTCTTGACTGCATTATCACTGGTGACGAGTCATGGGTATTCCAGCATGATCCCGAAATGAAACGATAAAGCATGGCATGGACATCAAAATCTTCACCAAGGCCCAAGAAGTTTCATTTGAGTCCTTGATCAAAACCATGCTGATCACCTTTTTTGACAAGCAGGATGTGATCCACAAGGAATTTCCTCTGCAAGAACAGACAGTAAATAGTGCATTCTATGTTCAAGTCCTTCAGAGGTTGGTAAGGTGTGTTTACAGGGTGAGGCCGCAGTTTCGAGAAAAGGGAAGTTGGATTCTGTTGCGTGACAACGCACCTGCTCATTCTGTGCTGGTTGTGAAGAGATTTCTGGCAAAACAGGACATTGTGGAGATCGACCACCCACCATATTCGCCTGACTTGGCACCCACAGACTTCTTTCTCTTTCCTAGAGTGAAAACTGCTCTCAAGGGGAGAAGATTTGAGGATGTTGAAGATATCAAAACAAATGTGACCACTGAACTGAACAAGGATTCTTTAGATGACTTTGCTGACTGTTTTAAAAAGCTATTGGGATGATGCAAAAAATGTATTGAAGTGGGAGGAAATTATGTTGAATAAAAGAGAAAAGATTTTTGGTCTACTTTGCTTCTTTTTATTTCTATTGAGCCAGTCCAGGAACTTTATTGCCACACCTCGTACGTAAAATCAACCTTACGTAAACTTTTCCATAAACCACAAACAAAAAAAATTCAAAGAGCATACATATTACGTTACGCTCGGAACGTAAAGTGCATACCATATATACTCAAGTATTTTGCGACCCCGCATAATTTGCAAGCCTTTATTTTTTGCCTCAAAATCTTGTTTTCATCTAATGTGTCATGTAATGTGCGAGTTGAAATTTTTTAGTTCTGGTAGTGCGACATTCAGTTCGCCTAAAATATAGTGCACTTTCTTTAGTTCATTTCCATATGATTTCTATTTTCATGAAAGTAAAGAGAAAGCATTCAAATGTATAGCTATACTTCTAATTGAAAAAATACCTTTTAATTACCTGTATTTACATATTAATAAAGAGAAAATGAGTGAATAACTGTAATTATCACAGTTCGTAGCTCACTGAAAAATGTTTTAAGAATGTTGTGTTGCGGGAACAGCTAAGAGCCAAACAAATGCCTACCTACTAGCACATCTTTAACTATGGTGCAATCGTAACACAATAATGTTGCCATAGATCTCTCACGGAAATGCTGCCTTCAGTGAGTCGAAATAATACTAGGGTTAACATAAGTGGCATTTTTAGTTTAATATCAGATATTATTTAGACCCTGGGTCTGCACTACTGCAACCTGTTCAACGTGCCATCTAATGTTCACCGTTCCAACTATCTCTGCCTATCGGGAAGATTACCACCACTCACTGCTTGCGAGGCTGGAACTTTTTGCGGCTACTGTTTGCGAGTGAGGGATAGCACAGTGTCTAAATAATTTCCTTAATCTCTATGATTAGAATGATTTTTTTTCCCAATGACTTATTTACTGTACTAAACTGTGTGGGTATTTAGGGAAATTCCAACTTAAGTAAAACTCGGGTTACGTAAAGGTTTGCAGAATGGAACCCTTATGTAAGTTGGGGAGTGGCTGTATTGCAGTGTTAAAATTCTCAGCACAGCAATGAAACATGGACAACGGATCTGCATCTTCAACAACTTTCACTGTTTTTGCTAGCTCTGATGTTACAATAAACATATAGTTTCATAAATACTATGATGTTTTTGAATAGCACATTTATTTTTCATAAAAAAATTATTGCTTTTCATTTTGCACTTGAAAAAAATTAAACATCACGTTTAGCATTAATATAAAGTCATCACCGTCATCTGTAAGAAAATCACTTTTGCTGTCATTAAGCAATTCACTTTCAGTATTATTACTATTTTCATCAAGTTATTCAACGATCTGTGCAGCACAAATATCTTTCTCAAAGTTTGTCATATTGATTTTCAGGGGATTAGCATAAAATATATAACCCAATAATTATTTCAGTAAAAAATGAAAAACATAATTAGCAGAGACATCTATATAAGAAAGGAGTAAGAAAGCATTATGAATCATTCAGAATGAATGATTACGTCATCTGTCATCAAAATAGGAATGTGTAAACGAAAATATGCCTACATCAGATCGGCTAAACCAGCTTATGGCAGTCTTGGCATGACATGCGGCAACAGTTCAATTGCCTCACTGGTAGTAAGAGAGTTAAATAACTGTATATAGGATGCACTTTCCTTCCAATAACTTTTGGACTAAAAAATAGGATGTGTCTAATCATCATTTGTTTCAGAAGTGTTAGATTTTGTCATAGCAGTTGTCATGGAATTTTTGTCATCATCCTGCCATAATATGGCTTATTCACTGCCATCTAGTCTTTTCTTTATGCCAAGATTCTTAACTTTTCTGGGCCATGGAACCCCTACAAAGTCGCACAATTTCTGTGGAGCCCCCTCCATGAAAAGTTAATACGTATTTCATATATTGTCTCGTTTTTCATTTTGAAATATTAATCACAGTTGTGCACTGGATCAAACAAGGTATAGATAAAAATATACATCATGTCCTACTCATATTGCGGAAACCCAAGAAATAACCCACTGAACCTCAGTTGAAGAACTGCATTACTAAACAAAGAGGATAACTTTTAATTTATTTATTTCTTATATCACAAATACGGGGTGTCTACAAATGTTCCAAACCATTACAAGTTACTATTTCTCAGAAAGTATGAAAGATAGGACTGTGAAACAAGAAGCATTGTGAAGAGCAGCTCAAGACGTTTTTACCATGCCACTTTACTTTTCATAACACTCCCCAGATGGCAGTAATATTGACAGTTGTGAAAATGGCATCTGGACCGGAGAAAGTGTGTTGTCTGTTAACGTACCACAACACAAATTCTTTCGTTACAGTTCAGAGACAGTTTTGTGCTTGTTATGACTAACATCCTTCAAGCAAATTGTCGATATCTGTGTGGTATAGACAGTTTGTCAACGATGGATGCCTCTGTATGAAGAAGAGTTCCGGTTGGCCGTCAGTGAGAGATGAAAGTGTTAAACGGATATGGGAATCATTTGTGCGTAGTCCCGCAAATCCATACGGCATGCCAGTCGAGAGCTGCATTTGTCGAGATCAATTATGTGTAAAGTGGTGCACAGGTGCCTCAAATAGTGGGCATACCATTTACAAATGTTGCATCTTTTGAAACCTCAAGACCAGGGACTACGTTTTGCATTTTGCTGCGAAATCCTAAACAACATGGCTGAGGATGAGACCCTCATGGACCGCCTTGTGTTCAGTGATGAGGTAACTTTTCATCTGTTGACTTCATGTTAATCACCACATCGTCAGGGTGTGGGGAAATCGAGAATCCACGAGAAGCATTTGAACATGAAAGGGGCAGTCCAAAAGTGAATGTTTTGCAGCTCTTTTGAAGGAAAAGGTTTGTGGCCCTTTTTTCTTCATTAAAAACACAGCAACAGGAATGATTTTCCTTGACATCCTGCAACAGCTAGATGAAGATCTAGACAATGCTGTTTAATAACTGGATGGTGCCCCACCACATTGGCATCACGAGGTGAGATTGTTGCTGGACAAACACTTTCCACAGCAATGGATTGGGCGAGGAGGTCCTATGCAATGGCCACCAAGATCAATGGATCTGACACCTTTAGATTTTTTTTGGGGTTTTGTAAAAGATGTTGTCTATGTGCCTCCTCTGCCAGCCACTGTTGATGAGTTGAAACGATGGATTACTGAAGCCTGTGCACAAATTGATCAGGAGACTCTTGTCAAAGTATGGCAGAAGGTAGAATACCAATTTGATGTTGTATGAGTCACATGTGGTGCTCATACTGAACTGGATTAAAATGCAAATAAAACTTTTTGAGCTGCTCTTCACAATGCTTCTTGTTTCACGTTTGTATCTTTCATACTTTCCGAGAAATAGCAACTTGTAATGGTTCGGAACATTTGTAGACACCCTGTACATTCAATGATTCATTCATGAGTTTCACCGATAAATGATAAAATATTTTCAACCCAGACAATTTGCTAGAATACATAGCATTCTATACAAGGGCACATTAAATATTCCTAGATTTTTAACCCAAAAACCTCCCTGCATCCTATAGTGTGGGTATTTATGGTATTTATTTTTGTATACTTATTTCTTCATTAACTATATTTAAATTAAGTTAAGTTACTTTATGTTAATGCACTAAAATAGAAAAATTAATAAAATTTCCAGCAGAAGATATTCTAATTCTGGAGTTATACTAATTTTCTAATTGTAATTTTAATGATTGGTTATTGAGTTTTCAGATTTATTGAGTTTTAAACCTAAATAACAGTTATATTCAATTGGTGAAAATTTCTTTGCTATTTTCTGCACATTATTTACACACAATTCACTAAGTACTTGACTGAGATGTACTGCATTTACTCGTGTTATCCATGTACTCGTGTACCCCACGCAACCCTATTTTTCGAGCGGTTCAGAGTGAAAAGAAAGTATTTTGTGCCAGAATAAGTTTTTTTTTAAAGTCTGCCTCTTCACCAAATCCTACTCTCTGATACAAGTTCCGCTTAAATTAAACATATTCTCCCTCCTACACGATCTCTTTATGCCAAATATCCTCCTCGGTAGTCCTCTTTTGTTAATCCCTTAGCTATTTTTGTTGTAATATTATGCAACTTCGCCCCCACTTCACTCTGTTTTCGACATAATATTATGCACTGATGCTGAGCTTCACGTATTGCTTGTTTTTGACAATATGTCACTCAGCATTGCTAGTCGGTACAGTGGGGTACTCTCTCTGAGGAAATGGAAGCTATTACAGGTTGATTGCATTTAGCAAACTAAAGTTTACAAAAAGGAACTAACTTACATTTTGCAAGTCATTGAGGGAAAAATGGCAGCCCTAGTAAACAGATGATATGATTATTTATTTCGTAAAGAAAGTTACTTTTCCAGCAAAAGTATAGGTAAAAACTCATGGTAAATTTTTGATGACAGAACTAGTAAATATGGTAATTAAATTACTGTAATGAGTGATTGATGTTCAATGTAAAATGTTAATTAACAGTGGCCTTTGTTTTAAATTAACCAAAAAATAGCAAAGTCATATCTTATTCATGAGATCGTCTAAATTAATTGGACTAATATTCAGTATTTGAGTCAAAGTCAAACCTAAACACTTTCTTAGCTTTTAATTCTTGTATTAATACAGGGACATGCATGATCCTTACTATGACCAAGGACATCGCCCAAGGCATCACCATGCACCAGATGGCAGAGAACGAGCAATTGGTGGACCGCCAGGTGGATTTCGTGGGGGAGCAGCTGGAGCAGATTATGGAAGTGGAAGGGGCAGAGGTGCAGTGGGTCCTGGAGCAGTGGGAGGGCCACCAGGCCCACATTATTCGCAAGGCACAGGTCCGCCTGGAGGTCCAAGGGAGAGTGGAAAACGTATCCGATGGTTTGTTGCTCTCTTTGATTATGACCCCACCACAATGTCACCAAATCCAGATGCGTGCGAAGAAGAACTGCCTTTCTCTGAAGGAGATTCCATTAAGGTATGTTCATATGGCATGTACTCATATAGTAATTTATTTTATTTAATCTTTTATTCTATTTTTATTATTTGTCACTTTCTTCCTGTTTGTAATTGACAATGGATTAAATGGAAGAGACTGCTTAGTCTTAATCTTGCCCAAATAAAGATGCATGCCTATCTATCTATCAATAAAATGGTTCCAATTGCTTGATTTAATTCCAGGTATAATATATATAAATATAGTTAATGTCCTCTCCAATGGTTTTACTCAGTTTTTTGGAATATCACTCACATATACGACAGAATGTTTGTTGCCACCTGCCTATCGATAAAAGTGTGTGTGCATGTTTATCTGTGTTGGTGTGAACATATATGTATCATTTTATACAAAAAAATCTACTAATTGATGAACTGATGTTCTGTTAAAATAATGAGTAGAGACCTGAAAAAAATTAAATAAGAAAATATGTTGCTAAAAATTTTTTAAAAAGTTTATCAAATAGCTTAGTTTTAAACAGAATCACAACCACTAGCTTTTGCAAGGAACATGACCTTTCATGGTAAAAGCATGCTAATTTGATGGCACTTTTCTTCTGACTTCACTCTGTTATTTCACAAAGATTCTCACTATGCGCCTTCGAAAGCATCTTGATTTTTCCCAACCCAGAGAACGAGCCAGATTTCACAGTGGATATAATACAATGGACCACATTCAAGTCATCAGAGAGATAATTAGTTGGACTAATGAGTATGAGTTGCCTCTCTGTATGTGCTTCATTGACTATGAGAATATATTTGGCTCTATCCAAACTTTGTTGGTGTCAAAGGCACTAAAGCAACATGGGATAAAGGAAACATACATAACATTGATCAATAATATCTATAAAACATGACATTGTCTGTCCAGCTGCATGAAGAAACAAGTGCCTTTAAGACCAAAAAGGGAATGAGACAAAGAGATACCATGTCTCCTAAATTATCCACAGCAGCTCTAGAGGAAGTATTCAAAATGCTAGACTGGGAAGAAAAGGGTATAGAGGTAAATGGAGAATATCAGAGTCACTTGTGATTCACTGATAACATCATACTGTTCGCAGGAAGCCCAGAAGACCTCTGTATAATAACTGAGGAACTGGAGCAGGCAAGCTGAGAAGCTGGACTGAAATTAATCTTAACCTTAGAACTGCCAAGGGGAGGGCCTCCAAGGCCCACAACTTATTTTTTCGTATGTTTCTCTTTTATTAACAAAGAAAAAGTCTGAATATTTTATTACATTGTACAGAGACTGATGTAAAATAATTACCCCAAGTTTCTCATCAATGTATGCATATTACAATTTTCTGCAAATTATTTAGTCGTTGGCTGCATGCATTTACATGTGGTAGCCTAACTTATAGGGCACCATATGTGTAGAAAGCACAGTGTGAAGCGCGCTATTTGTTTAAACTGTTGTGTCAAATGAATTAGATTAAATCATTTTTCTAATCAATTTGTTATTATTTCTGTAAAAACTTCTTACTGCAATATTAATCTGATCTTGAAAACATAATGAGGAAGAATGTAAAAGAATTGTTCTAATGTAAATATTTGTCTTTATGTACATATAATTTCAAATAAATTACTAAAATTGTATAGCTGTATTCTTATGATGTTTTTAAATATATAACAATAGGATCAAAATGTTACTATGACTTTTTATTGTATTTGGCCTCTTGGTAGTCCATGGTAGTGAAAATTGCTTGGTAGTTCTAGGGTTAATAAAGCAAAGTTCATGTACAACTCCTTCACAAATCCCAAGAAGATAATAATCAATGGAGCAGAACTCAAAGAAGCAACAAGCTACATTTACTTATGTCAACTCATCACTACCAATGGACCACTTCTTGAAAAAATCAACTGGAGAGTGAAGATGGCATGGAGTGCTTTTGCCAGAATTGCAAACATCATAAAATCAAATATCCCCTTCTTTCTAAAAAGGAGATTGTACAATCAATGTGTTTTGCCTGTTCTTACCTATGGATGCAAAACATGGACCACGAACGCCAGAATAATCCAGCGCCTGCAAAAGGATCATGGAGAGATGCATGCTGGGGATCACTTGAAGAGACCACAAAAGGAATGACTGAGTAAGAAAGAAGACGGGTCTGTGATGTAATCAGAAGAGTAAAAGCACTTAAGTGGCATTGGGCAGGTCATATTGCTAGGAGAAATGATCATTGTTGGACTTAGTGTCATCAAATGGATCCCAAGAAACATCAAGAGGTGGAAAAGAAGACACACAGACCATATCATTCTATATAGACGTTCCTTACAGAGGAGGATATAACATACTAGTAGAAGGTGCTTGCATACTGCAAGCATTTCATCTCACCTTGAAAAAACATTAATTTTTCATACAGATATTTCATCATTACAAATATTCTATTAATTCTATATATTTCACCTCCGCAGCGATTTTCGTTTTTCCCACATGTAAAAATAATAGTTTAAAACTCCCCAAATGTTGCAATTTTAAAAATTTTACACTTGCTCCATTTTGGGGTACTAATGCTACACATTTTAGCCAAATGTTAAAGTTGTAGCACTTATAGAAGTAAAAGAATATTTTTCAAATTGTTTAAATTTAAATAATTTTTAACGGTTGCCGCAATATATATATGGTAAAATTGAAATGTTTATTTGTGCAAATTCACTACTCTGTAAATAATTTGAAAATTGCAGCTTCCTAGCTCATCCCGTAGTACATAAAAAATTATTAAAATTTAATGTTCAAATGGGGTTAAAACAACCCCTAAAATTTAAAATTTTAAAATTTTCGACTTTTATAATTGGTTATGACAAATTTTCTATAAACCTGCAAAATTTCAGCTTCCTTAACACATTAGATTGGTCTACACGCTGGAAAAACCTTTTCCCATGCTAACTTATGGGAGATATTCCGGGGTCTCGGGAGTCGAACCCAAGACACTGTAAGTAAAAGTGACAATAATTCCTAATAGATATTGCGGCCATCTAGCAACACTGAAAATTTCATCTTTCTAGCTTACCGGCAAGTGCCCATAATTAATTTACAAATATTGCGCAATGCTTTTCTTATGGGAAAAAACGCAACTTTCGGAGTTTCTGGAGTCGAACTCATGTCACTTAGGTAAGAAGTCTTATTTTATCTGTGGGTTTCTCCAACATATCTACAAAAACTAAAACTTTCAGCTCTCTAGCTCTTGTAGTTTGGGCTGGACATTAGTATCCTCCTATATGTTATATATATCCTCCTCTGTAAGAGTCGTCGATATATAATGATAACAGGAGGATACTAATGTTTAGGCACTTCCAGATAAGCTGGAGATTCGAAATTTTTTTCATAGGTAGAATTTTGTGCAAAACCGACTAGAAAAAGCGAAAATCTTTAAAAAGTGCAACAATGCGGCCGCTAAAAATTCGCAATTGTTTAAACAAATTTTCAAGGTTTATATATTTCCGAATGTGCCACGGAGTTGAAATTTTTTTATAAGTAGAATTCTTAAAAAAACGAAATAGGGATTATACAAATTTTGATACTTTAATTTGTTTGGCAGTTAAAAATTCTTAAAGTTTAAACAAATAGATAGCTGTTTAGGTACTATGGGATGAGCTAGGAAGCTGAAATTTTCAAATTATTTACAGTATAGTAAATTTGCATAGGAATTTGTCATAGGAACTATCGCATTGGGTCACTTCACTCAAGGGTGTCTATATGTTTGCAGGAAGTACTGCAACATGCCCCTAGTATAGATATATATATACAAAAGGCAAACGTCATTATGAAAACTTTGGAGAATGTAATGATGCGCATTACTGTAATGCTGGCAGTGTTAGCAGTTGGCAAAAAGTTACCACTGTATGTTATTTTAAAAATTGGTTTATTTTAAAAATTGGTATTACAAAGTTTTTTCCTGAATACAGCATGTACATTTTTTCATTCCTCGAAGTTATCATAAGTATGTTTTTGTGCCTTTTTTGTTAACTGTGTACTTGGATGGCATGTAAAAAAATAGGTGCCTTGTCTGCATCGCCCATTTGGATTATAAGGTAATTGTAAATTTTCCACAATGCAATTACATGCTTCTGTAAAGCAATAAATTCATCCATGTAGTCAGAAGGTAAATGTTGGCAAAGAGAAGTTCTTCGTCACAGGCAATATGATTCTGACGCATCATCCATATGCACCAACCATTACTAGCCTTCAATTCTTGCTGCCCTCCCTAAGGAATGCATAACCTTATCAAGGTGAGAGGGTACTCTTAAGAACCAAAGAGCTATGCCAGTGGGAGACAATTCTCCTGATAGGACCACCCAAGCCGGAAAGGTCTGAGGGGAAGAGTCAGATTAAGAAGCAGTCTTGGGGTCTTACAGTCTTAAGGGTTTTACATCCCTCTGTGCAAGAGCAGCAGCTTGCATAGTAACTCTGTAGGTGGTAATCGTGTGGATCTGAACAGCTACAGATGGGTAATCAAGGAAAGGAAAGCAAACTGCCTCATTATATTTCTCATGATAGGGCTTAAAAGCTGCAAATACCTCTATGGATCTCTCGGGGGGTCAAATTTTCCAGAGGTGAAATAGTCTCCCAATTGGATCTCTGGGTGGAGATTATCCTAGGGGATGCACAGAGGAAAAGTAACATTAATAAGAAGAAAGGAAGTAGTAACAAATTAAGAATAGACACATGGAATGTTAAGACGATGAATTCAGGGGGAAAACTAGAGAACTTAAAACGGGAAATGAGAAGGAATAATGTAGGTATAGTAGGTCTTAGTGAAGTTCGACAGGAAGGAGAAGGCAAGATATATTCAAATGAATTTAAGATTATTTACTCGAAAGGAGAGAAAAAGGAAAGGGGAGTGGGGATTATGATGAGAAGAGAGATAGCTGAAAGAATTAGCAAGGTAGTGACAGTTAATGATAGATTAATAGCCATAAAACTTCAGATGAAATCAGTGGAAATGCTTATAATTCAAGTGTATATGCCAACAACTAATGCTGGCGACGACGAAGTAGATGAAATCTATGAACAGATTACGGAGATATTGGAAGAGGAGAGAAAAGGATGGATCACCACCATAATAATGTGAGAATGGAACAGTGTAGTCGGAGAGGGACAGGAAGACAACATATCAGTAAAATATGGGCTAGGGAAGAGAAATGAAAGAGGGGAGAAACTTGTGGAATTCTTCCATAGAAATTGATTGATTGTAACTAATACATGGTTGAAGCACCACCAGCGGAGACACATGGAGAATCTCAGGAGACCAGAAATGATACCAGATAGATTACATACTAGTCAATGAAAGACTTATAAATAGCATTAAAAATGTGAAAGCACTACCAGCGACAGATATAAATTTCGACCACAACCTTTTGGTGGCAAATACACAATGTAGACTGAAGAGTGTAAAGAGAAGCATAAGAGTTAACAAGAAATGGAACTTAGAGGAACTCTTTAAGAACAAGGAGCTGGAGGAAAAGTTGGGGTAGAGAGCTGAAGAAAATAGGAACAATGTATTTAAATAAAAAAGAAACTTGTAAATTTTCACCAACAATTTTAATATATGACTGGTTTCGCTTGTTGCAGCATCATCAGGTGAAACCTGTTGTATATTAACACCTTGCGTACGGGGCATTTAAATGCCTCCATATTGCCTGTTCCAGGCGAATTAAAGGTACTCAATTTAAAATGTGGTTAAATTATATAAATTTTCATTACTTAGTTATTTATTAAAATTTCAAGTTGAAATCTTGAATAAATACTCACCAATGATGTTAATATTTTTTGCTGGTGTGATGATGCAGGAAGCATTGTCCCTTGTGCAACGGGACACCACAGAATGAGCAAACATACTGCGTCTCTTTCCTCTTGTTGTTTGCTGCGCACACTTTGTAAGCCCTGGAAGGATATTTTTTCTTCCCCTTCCCTACAATCGTCTCTAGATGATGTTTACTCAAACTATCCGAAAGTCTCTCTGGTTGTCCTTTTTTCGCAGCATGCTTGGTAGGCTTTTCAGTCTCTTCAACCTCGTCATTCGAAGACTCACCCAATTCTTCCCTACTACTCGCCCAATGTTTCGCAATGTCAAGTAAAAAAGTTTTGAATCTAATTTTACTGGAGTTATTCAAAGTTTTATACACTCTAAATGAATTGAAAAGAGCACAATTTATAAGCCATAACACAACCTTTTTGGACCATTTAATTGTTTTCCTCAAGATTGTATAATAGGACAAATACATGTCTGCCTGTCCTTTCATACACTGATTGTATCTTACAATGCACGTAGGCTTCTTCACTGGCAGTCCTGTGATTCTGTTCTTCTTTTTGGTATTACTCATACTAGCATTGTGAATTGTACTGATCATCCTAACCTCCCTTTTGTCCTTCCAAACGAGAAGTAAAACTTGGCCTTTACGATAATATGTGTATTCTCCCTTTTTCAATTTTTTTGCCTCATCCTTCAATGAGACAGGAAGGCCCCTATTCA
Source organism: Tanypteryx hageni (assembly GCA_028673005.1). Classification (NCBI taxonomy): domain Eukaryota; kingdom Metazoa; phylum Arthropoda; class Insecta; order Odonata; family Petaluridae; genus Tanypteryx; species Tanypteryx hageni. Next base: position 6,806,029 of record CM054117.1, read on the forward strand.
ATCTAATTGTCCCACAAACTCTTGTATTCTGTTTAATTAGAAGTTCTGCTATTTTAACGCTATTGTAATAGTTATCCGGATATATGTGATGCCACAGATTTGATACTGGTTTCAAAAGTGATAAAATAGTGTCCTCTAATTTTTTCCCTTCTGCCGCATATATTTCCAAATTTGCAATATAGCCTGAATCACTTTCACATACCATGCGAACAAGTAAGCCGTATTTCACTATTTTTGCGGGGTTATACGTCCTAAATTTGAGCAGTCCCCTCCAAGGTATCACCGCTTCATCAAGGGATAACTCCTGTTTTGGTTTATATACGTTCTGAAATTTTTCGACGAAGTAATCAACCACGGGCCTTATTTTGAATAGTCTGTCTGTCGTGTCTGACAAAATCATTATTGTTGAAATGCCATGATCTCCACATCTGTTCAAACCTGTCTCGACTCATTATTTTTCCAAAAATGGCAGTCTCAATGAAAGGATCAGTGCTCCAGTACTCTTTTAGGGTATCTTTCCTTACTTGGCCCATAAGGATTATTACAGAAAGGAACTTTTTCATTTCGGGAATTGTAATGTTTGGCCACTTCTTTGATTTGGGGGAATATTTGTATTTATCTATATTTTGACTGTAATATAGGTTAGATTCATAACATAGAATTTTGAACAAGTTGTCACCAAAAAAAGTTTTACAACATCAGAGAGGCTTTCACAGTTTTCTGGTAAATGTTTTACCCCAGGCAAACATAAAAGTTCCTCCAAATTTATTTCCGTATCGTATCCAAACAGTATCACCCGCACTAGCTAAATTTTCCTTAACTTCACTTATTTCAGATTCACTATCACTAATTACATGAGGAGCTTTTCTTTTTCTCACACCGAATGAAACACTATCATCACTTTCTTTCTCACTACTGTAAATTTCTTCCTTGTCCTCACTCGGTACATCTGACAAATCGTCTGTATATAAATCACCCAAAGTTTCGTCATCGTATATCTCTCCATATCCCGCCATGGGTAGTGAATAGAACGTAAATTTATAAGAAAAATTAAAAATTAATACCTATTATTGTATAAGATAATTGTACCACAATTTTTAGATGTACTACGTCTTCACTACGGCATATGATATAAAGTGACACGATAACACCGCACACACAAAACATTCGAACGCTGAACCAGCTATTCCAAAACTAATAATTTCTGCTGATCCATCTCTTCTTGTCGCTACTGTTGACAAATTCCTGACACTGAAGCTATAAATGACTCAATGGGCTTTCTACGTCATTGAAGAATAAACAGACTCCAACAAGTAAACAAGATTCAAAAATGCAAGGAGCGCGTTTTTGTCCCAAAGCTGCAGCTCGGAATGTTAGACAAAATGAAAATAATTTATTATGGTTTAATGGATATGAGAAATTCTACAAAAATCTTTCATTAAATGCATACAACCTTTATAATTGAATATGGTTGAAAAAAAACGTGAAATAGCGGAGTTAAAAAAGACAAAGGAGAAAAGAAATGACATGAACGAAAAAACGGAGATTTCTGTGCCCCGTACGCTACCGTTGGCACGAAAAACGGAAATCTCCATGACCCGTACGCAACTTGTTAAAATTGTTAGTGGAAATTTACAAGTTTATTTTTCATTTAAATGGAATCTTTCCATAAAGTGGAGCCTTCCCAAGTGGACTTTGTTAGGAACAATGTAGATGTGGAGTGGTAACATTAAAGATGTTATGGAAAAGAAGGTAGGAAATATAACGGGTGAAAGAAACATAAAACCCTGGATCACAGCAGCCATGCTGCTAAAAATGGAAGAGAGGAGAAAGTGGAAGAACATAAACACTGAAGAAGGCCAAAGAAAGTACAAGGAGTTCAATAATGCTCTAGGAAGGGAAACAGATAAAGCCAGAGAACAATGCATAAATGAGAAATGCGAGAAAATTGTCGAATGTGAAAGAACTTGTAGAACAGACCTCATGTATAGCAAAGCAACAGAACTATTCAAGAAAAAAGCAAGGGAATCATGAACAAGTGGTACAATAGTCATGTAGCCAGATGATGTAAAGAGTTTCTGGAGAGAACACATTAAGGTACCTACTGTATGACAGAGAAGACAAGCCAGAAAATATTGAATCAGATGAAAAAGAGGATGTGAAAAAACACCAGCTAGGACCAAGTATTCTTGAGTCTGAAGTTAAAAGAGCAATTGATAACATGAAAAGAAGGAAGGCTATTGGGAGTGATGATATAGTTACCAGTGGACATTCTTAAGGTTTTGGGGTTGAAAGCAGTTAGGAAACTCACAAAATTCTTTAACCAAGTATATGATACTGGCATATGGCCTGAAGATTTTTAGATGTTGTTAGGTTCCCACTGGAGAAAAAGAACAATGCAAAAAGTTGTAACTATTAATTTAATTTCTCATACAGCTAGAGTTCTAATCAGAATAATAACCAAAAGAATTGAAGGTAGAATAGAAAAGGAGCTGCAATATAATCAGTTTGGTTTCAGAAGAGGAAGAGGGACAAGAGATGCTATAGGATGTATGAGGATGCTGATAGAAAGAGTGCTATAAGTCAATAAGGATATCTACTTTTGTTTTGTAGATTGGGAGAAAGCTTTTGACTGAGTGAAATGGGATAAAATGTTGGGAATTTTAAATAAGATAGGGATAGATTGTAAAGATAAAAGATTGCTTAAAAACCTTGACTTACAAGGAGCTTTATATACAGGAGCATGGCCATTCGAGAACATTTTTCGGGAGGTCATTGGGATAATTTAGAAAATATTTTCCCAAAATTTGATGGCCCACATTGAATTTGTTTATGAGTTATTTTGAAAAACGTTCTTTTTAATAACTCATATATGCAAATTAAAAATCAGTTTTTATGAGAAATATCATTTTATTAAACTTAACAAATGATTCAAATGATTAAACAAAGAAAACCATTTGTTAGTTAAGGTTTTTCTCTTTGCATTGCCAAACTGATGAGTGTGCCATATATACCATGTGCAAAACAGTGGTACAGCAGAGCCGGCTGTGGTGCAGCCGTCTAGTCCGTGCTTCCCGAACCTTGACACTGGGGTCATACGTTCAAATCCTGTTCCTGCTAATTTTTTATGTAAATTTTTTGACTGCATAAAAATACTATAACTAATTAAATAAAAATGCACCCATGATTTGTGATATTATTGAATTTGGTTTTAAAAGAAATAGTTTTTAAAAATTATTAATTAACTTTTTAAAAAATATTACCCAATATATTTATGTTTTTAGTTTGAAATTCAACTTTGTAAAACTTTAAATGTAAACAAAAACAAGTGAGGGAAGAGTTGCAAAGAGCTTTCTTCCGTAAAATTTATGCATTTGCTTAAAACTGAGTAGCAAATGCTTATAAGCAAAAGCAAACTTTTATTCACTCAATATGAAGCAAATGCTTTTAGCAAATGCTTTTGCTTTTACTGTTTGCTTTAAGCATTTGCTTAATTTTTATTCACTTGACCCATTGTTATGGCAGTAAGAACTTTTCATTGTTGTGCCTCAGAAAAATATGCTTTCTTTGTGATTAAAAACAACTTCTTAAGCTAATTCACCACAGATTTGAATTTGGTCTTCAAAAATTAAAACCTTCATTTTTTTATCAACCAGACTGTTTTTATCCAGGGTTCATATCTCAATTTAAGTACCATATTTTTTGGCATATAAGACATACTTTTTTCCAGAAAAATTACTCACATAATCAGTTTGCATCTTATAGACTGAAGGTAAGATTATTCCTGTTTTCAGTATTGCGCTAACAAATTCATTGATCTTCAAAATGAAATAATTGACAGTCATTTGATGCAAAAACATTAAAATATACATTACTAGCTGGATTTACTCGGCTTCACTCGGGAATGAGTTTTCTTTTAAGTAACAAATGATTTTTATTTCTCGGGGCCCCACACTGTCGCTGCCCCCAAATTTCTCAAATGTGTTATTCGGAGAAGAGGTTCACACGGAATTTTAACTACCACCTAAAGAAACCATCGAAACATTTTAGTCAGGCTTGTGCTCGTGGGTGTATCTCAATGGCAAATCCATCATATAATCAAGGCAGACTGCTTTTACAAGAATATTTGGCGTAATCGAGCAATTTTATTAAAATAGGAATTACTCCGAGTGCACCATAAGCCCTGAACTTTTGTTCCCCATTCCTTAATTACGCAAGCGATGTTGACATTAAAATTTACTTTTTTATGTATTGCATTGTAAAGTTTTACCATTATTATAAATATGTATTAACATCTTAATTAATATTCACATGGATAGATGCACCGAAGCCTTTAAAGCAGCAATAAAATTATGTGGATTATGTCGATACTATTAGCCAAAACATAAACAATAAACAACATCTTGGTTACCGAACAAATGTAAGTAGATGTATTGATTTATGTTGTGTTAAGTCTTTGAATGTTAATGGTAAAGGATAACAACATTCTAATATTTCTTAAAAATCATTTGACTCACTTTAAAAGTATTCATAAACTATATTTAGGCATGAATCCATTTGTACCCTTTATCTTGGTGTTGGCAATTCTTCCTCAATGGCATGCCATGGCATGGATTTTCCTTGCATTAATCTTTAAGTGGCTATCTTCCCTTTGAATAGGACGACAATTGAGAAATTTAGCCGCCTGAAAAATGGTAACTTAACCGATGAATTTTGCGTTTACAGAAAAATGTCGAGCAATTTAGCACGTAATACGACAAAACATGAACAGAATTCAAATATTCAGCCTTTCTTGTGTAAAATAAGCCATTTCTCATGATCGTAAGTTAACATTTAGGTATATTTATATCCACATCAGTGAAGTGCTGCTTGGCATTTTGGAGTTTCTCCACACCATTTCCCATGCATTCTTATGGAAATAGTATTTCGTTGACCTCATGGGGTATGAGAGACCCCACGGTCTGCAAACCTAGACTAAAACCTTCCTCTGGTCCATGAAACTTTTGAATTCGACAGCTCTTATTGTGTCCAAGTTATTAGCACACAAACATTTTCTTTTATATATTAGATTAATAAGTAATAGTGAAAAAATTGTTGATGTATACAATAAAACTTTATGCAATGTGAATACTGATGATGCATTTTCATCATTGGGCTTTACTACATGCCTACTCACAGGGATTACAATTTTGGGATGTTTGCGATGTTTTAGTTCCTAATGAGCCTACTGAATAGCATAATTATTACCATGGACCAGTAGAATTTGTGTAGTTGTCATAAATATTTTATACATATCTAGGATAAATAACATTACATGTATTGAGATCGCAATGGCTACAAGAATGAAAAGATATGCCTACACTATTAGTTATAAGCTTCAGGTGATTCAATTTGCAGAAATGCACAGAAACTGAGCAGCAGCACGTCATTCTGGTCCACCTCCCACAGAAAAAAATTATCCATGAATGGAGAAAACCAGGAAAAACTGAAGCCGATGGGAAAAGAGAAACATAGTCTTCATATGGTTGGTCCTAAATGGCCACAACTAGGGGAAGAAGTGATGAATAGTAGAAGAGAGGAAGTTTGGTAATTCTGTATTGATCAAAATTGTTATGTATGAGGCAAAAAAAGTTGCAGAAGAAAAAGGAATAGTTGAGCATACGTATCGTTATTACGTATGTACGGATTTTTATCAAATTTGATATTAAGGACTTACAGTCAAAGACGGTAAGAAAACCACATAAATGAATCACGCAAGCCAATCAGGGGTACCACTTTACTGGGGACAAAAATGAACTTTCCATCATATCTCATGACGTATTGTTCATATCAAAATAGTTTTCAAATAAAACTTGTAGAACTAATAGAGTGTTTCTTTTCCTGTACATTTTTATCATAGGAGTAGCCGTTATCAAGAAAATCAAACAAGAAAGCCTTAAATTGAGTTGGAAAATTTCTTTCATGGTTACCTCATCATTGTTGCTAACATAAATAAACATTCTCAAGTTTAAAAACGCTTATCATTACTTTCAAATACTCCATTGCACGAAATACACCCATTTGTGATAAGCTCTAAACTTTTCTAACTTGTTGTAAGTTCCTTTCATCTTAAATTTTTGTCTTGATGTTTATTTTACTTGTGCATTACTTTTATATTCATTTCATTAAGGAATTAATATGAATACTTTTTTTTACTTATTGGATTTTTTAAATTTAACCTAACTGACATTAAATTTTACATTATATAGCCCAAGAGTTACTATTACAGGTTGGGGGTTGGGGGGTTACCTGTACTGTTAATGCATTTGTACCAAAAATATCAAAGACCAATGCTTTCAAATGAGATAATATACTGTTTTTAAACATTCATGTGGAATGTAATTTATTTTTGCTCAGTTATAAATAACTGCATTTTTACTTTCTCCATATGTAGTATAGGGGAAAATATTGTTTTCATGAAAAAAATCAATTTTGATATTTCAACAGAAATACATGTCTTGCAGTCTCCTGAACATGTTTTGACAATTTTCTTGATGTCTGTGTGTGTGAGAGAGAGAGAGAGTGTGTGTGTATGTGATAGAAATTTTGTGTGCCCTCTAACTCAAAACTATTAATTAGGTAAATGCGAAATTTTTTATTTGACATTTTTATTGAAGAAAGAAGAGTGATTAGTTTTTGGTTGAAATCGGTCAACAGAAAGTGGGTGTTGTCACATTCATTTTTACTTTCTCCTTATACGAAGTATAGAGAAAGTATTGTTTTCATGAAAAAAATTGAATTCGAGATTTTAACGGAAATACATGTTTTAAGGTCTCCTACATTTTGACTATTTTCTCGATGGTGTCTGTCTGTCTGTATGTGATAGATTTTTGTGGGCGCCCTAACTCAAAAACTGTTAATCAGGTCAATGCAAAATTTTATATTTAACATTTTTATAAAAGTTTGAAGATCTGATTAGTTTTTGGTAAAAATCGATCGACTGGAAGTGGGTGTTTACTCTTGTCACTTATCCGTTATTTTGAAATATTTGCTTTAATATTTGATAAATGTAAAACTGTACTGGAATAAAGGTTGTAGGAAATTTCATTTTCTACAACATTTGTTTGATACATTTTTCCATATAATGCATTGTTTAAGAGATATCATATATTTTTAGCTGCCACCACCATGCCACCTACCGAAGACTATTAGTTAGTTACGTCTTAGTAACGCTCCTTTTTATTTTCTTAATTGTCAACCGGAAGTAAATATTGACAACGATCCCAGAGCTAACAACATGTAATTTGCCATATAAATATGGAGAAAGTCATGTGTTGCCCACATCAGTTTATTTGTATTTGCTTTAATATTTGATTAATGTAAAAAAGTATTGGAATAAATGTTGTAGGAAATTTAATTTTCTGCAACCTTTGTTTGAAACATTTAAGGGATATTTTAAAATTTATATTTTTTAGCAGCCACCACCACGCCACCTACCAGTGACTATTGTAAACACTTTACGTTTAGTTACATCTTACAATTAGTAACACTCCTTATTTTTTCTTAATTGTTGGAACTTCATGGCTGTATCCAATATCAGAAGGCTACGGTTTGAGTTTATTTCAGTTCTTTGTTAAGTCATTAAATTTTTCTCACAGTCTCTTAAAATATTTATTATTATTGAACCTATTTGGAATTTTTAGAAGTATTACAGGTATGGAGAAAGTTCACGTCATATTTTTAGCTTAAATAATGCATAATATGTGACGTATGACATAATATATCAAGTATTATTAATATGCTTTTGGAGCTAAATTTTGTATATCTTTAGTATAAAATATCAGGTAACCAATGAAATTATTTACCTGCTTCACAGTGTACTTTTCAGGATCATAACCTGTTTAATAACAAAGTATTACTGTTTGCAAGCTTCTTATATTGTAAGTAATGTTTTAAAGCATCAACAAATATGCCAAATATTGATTATTTTTTTAGGTTTATGGTGAAAAGGATGCAGATGGATTTTACTGGGGGGAATGCCGTGGGAGACGAGGATATGTTCCATACAACATGGTTGTAGAAGTTCAGGAGGTATCTAAGGTTTGACCTCTTTTGGCCTAATCATTTGCAGTTTCATTTCAGGGTCATCAATTTGATTGAAATTTAGCATTATTTATAAATATAATGGAAATTTGTTTAACTATTACTATTGCATCATTAATTTTTTTTTAAATGACACCCACCTAAATCACTGATAAATATCAGATTGGTAAGGATTGCTGTTGTTGTTTATGATGACAAAAAGATATTTTTGCACAACCAGTAATTACTTTTAAGGCAATACATAAAAACTTATTTTCACAATTTCCCCAAAAGTATATGTGAGATTTGAACTAGACCATAAAAAATGGAGCAAAAGCTTCTTATTTGATGACAGAACATTAGCATATATGTATCTAGTGAAACGGATGCTCAAAGTGTGCCCGGCCGTTGATGGCCTTGTGGCCCACAGAGTATTTTGCAACAAGTTTAATATTAAAAAATCTTTTAATGCAAATTTTAATTTGGTAATCCATAAAATTGCCCTTATATAAGAGAACTAAATGCAGTAACACAGGAATAAAATTAACAAAAATAGGGTAGAATAGTTTTTTCTTATAAGTGACGACAGGAAAGTTACCGTATTTGTTATGAGGGTGTTCTGAAAAGTGGCTCACAATTACAGGTATACCTGAGTCACACCCTTCTACAGTGTGAAGTGGTTGCTGACTGACAGTGTATTAAATTCATGTTTTAATAATGTTCTTCATTTGTTTTCTTGATTACACAATTTAAGTGCATCAGTTTTTTTGTTTTTTTTAACTACTTTGATATGACATCTGCAAATACAGTTCCATTCTTTCAGCTAGAAAAGGTTCTAGTAACAAATATTTAATTATGAATAACTTACAATTTATTTTAGATCTGGCAGCTAGGAAAGTGAATCCTAACATTCCAAAATTTGTTAATTTTAAATTGCGTGGCCTTTAATATAGTGCAGCCCTTGCCTAAGTAAAACCCCTCAAGTGCGGCTCACAGTTGAAAAAAGTTTGTGCATTCCTGTAGTGAAAGGAACTATTAGAACTGAATAAATGAAGGAAAATTATGTACATTTATCAATAATGTATGTGTGTTTGTGCATATATATGTTATTATTATTATGTAGAGACATCATGTCTAAAAAGGTGAGTAAAGTGGCAGGAGATGAAGCAATAGTCTTTATTCTCATAGACATGATTTTAATCATGACTGATCAAGTAGGCTATAATATATTTTGTATATTTACTAGCCATTATTCCATCAAAGTTGACGGGTAAACAAAAAGAAAATAGGTTTGATCATAGTTATGTGATATTTTTGATTGTAGTATCTCATTTCATCCAACTGCTGAGGAGTTAATCTAGATCTTTGTCTTCGAGTTTGTTCCCTGGCTAATAGTCTTCGACATTCTTCAGGTATCTCCTCATTATTATCATTCATTTTAACGTCATGTTAGGTACTCTTTGACTGATAACTAATATTTAACTTAAAATCTTATACTTATTATTCTTAAAAATAATTTATTCATATCTTTCTGTCAAAATTTTCTTCAAAATTCTAACAAAATGGATGTATAACATAAACTTGCTTGTCATAGGGAACCATTGTACATTATTTAAGATATTTCTGCATACATGTTTTGTTTTTTTATTTTAATTCATAAGTATGCATTAAAAATTCAAGAACAGGACAATAAAAAATAAAACAAAGTTAAATATTATAAAATTTAATTAAAAAAATTAGGTATTTAGAATTTTCTTATACACAACACTCATGGTAAAAACACGCTGTTATTTTTCAATTTTCCTTGCCATTTTGAATTTTGAACAAAATCAAATTATTTCCATTTCTGTTTTGGGATAGTGCAACATATAATTATTTGACCATGAGCAAAAACGGACTCATCCAGAAAATGGCCTATATGAGAAAAAAATTTCCATTGAGCCTTATTTATTGTCGTACAAAAAAGTGGAATGATAGGAAATTGATGTCCTTTTAGCCCCCTCCCCATCCCTCTCTCCTTATTTCCATGCATCTCTCTCCCTCTCTCTCTCTGGGTGACGCCTTAAATGCTTGATGGCTTAAATTAATACACTAAATATGTACGTATATATTACTCATATGAGAATTGAGACAACAATGGCATGCTTGTCAAGGCAAACCCTAATTAAAAATTGTTAAATTTTGCTAAAATAAGTCATTTAAATGTTGAATTCGAGCATTTGTGGACAGACGAAGGCAATCTGCGATAATACTAAACAGTCCTAGTTTGAAGATCGAGGGTGAATTTTTCTAATTTTTATGAACAAAAGAATGATAACTTGCACATCGTTAAATAGATTTTTATGTGTTATCGTATGAGAAATAGAAATATCTACTGGAGTTGAATGACAGAAAGTAAGGGTACAGCCACTCCCCAACTTACATAAGGGTTCCATTCTGCAAACCTTTATGTAACCCGAGTTTTACATAAGTCGGAATACGCCTAACTACCCACACAGTTCAGTACAGTAAATAAGTTCTTGGGAAAAAAATCATTTTTATCATAGAAATTAAGGAAATTATTTGGACTCTGTGCTATCCCTCACTCGAAAAACAGTAACCGCAAAAAGTTCCAGCCTCGCAAGCAGTGAACGGCGGCAATATTCCTGATAGGCGGAGGTAGTTGGAATGGTGGGCGTTAGATGGCGCGCTGAACAGTGGTAGTGGTAAGGTTGGCTGATGTCTAGACCGCAAAAAGTTCCAGCCTCACAAGCAGTGAATGGCAGTAATATTCCCGATAGGCAGAGGTAGTTGGAATGGTGGACGTTAGTTGGCACGCTGAATAGTGGTAGCAGTAAGGTTGCAGAAGTGCAGACCCAGGGTCTAAATAATATCCGATATTAAACAAGAAATGCTGCTTACATTAACCATAGTGTTATTTCGGCTCACTGAAGGCAGCATTTTCGTGGGAGATCTATGGCAGCATTATTGTGTTATGATTGTACAATAATTAAAGATGTGCTAGTAGAAATCATACAAACATTACGGCTTTTATAAATAGATTAGAGGCCATGCCTTATGGTTGGTTTTTTGGTAATGTTGTAAGGAATTTACTGTGAGTTAACATATTATCTATCAGTGTGGTAGATGTGTTCCTAAAAAACATTGTGCTAGTTGAAAATACTTGAAAATCAATTTCTCATTGAAATGTATGTAATAATGGTAGAATGTGTTACCAAAATTTCTGCATGAACAGCATTTGATAATGAGTTTCATGGTGTTAATAAAATGATAAAAATATACATTTAAATCACAATCTAACAATGAATTTCATAATCCTAATCTTGATTTTTTAAAATGAATGTTATTTTATCTTGATCAATAAAATTTCATTTCCTTGATAATGCACTCTTTAGTCACATGAAGTATGTACATAATTAGATAGTTTACTTAAGATTGTCCCAGTAAAATTCATTTATAGCTAAGGGCAACCACATTGTCACTGACTTTGCAGAATTATGAGAACTAAATTGGATTTACATATATGGCAACAATTTGTATTTGCTTATGTAAACAACTATGATAAAATACTCAGATAAATACTTGTTCACCATACAGTGATAATAGAGGTTAAAAGTAAATGCTTAGGAAAAGTATCAAATACATTCTTGAACTGCATAAACATGCTGTGGTTTATAGGTTTTTGCACTATTCCAAGGACCCTTTCACACACATATGCATCTAGGTTCAGGCAATTTTACTTCACACCAAGGATCCAATCCTCAGTAACATGCGGATATGCTATCCTTTGAATCAACTGAGGATTGGTTATCAGATTTGCTGATTATCCTATATTAAGAAAAGAAAAATATTTTATTTTTGACATTTTTGTCAAAGAATTGTTTAATACTGCCTTTTAAATCCATCTTATAAGTTGGGTATGAATTTTCCAGGTTGAAAAAAAATCAATTCAGGGGTAATTATTGGGTTTTATTTTTTCTATCAAATTCGGGTTAATTCTGGTTCAATTCAATAAAAAACCTTAAAGTTTAATGAATTCAGGTTAATTAGAGTATACAGTAAAACCTGTATCTTACGAACCTCCCTGTAATGAAAACCTCCATATAACGAACTCGGATCTTGGTCCCGCCCCCAGAACATGTAAAATGCATAGTAAAAGCCTCCCTATAACAAACGTCCGTAACTACGAAACTCCTGTAGAGCAAAGGCTGAACCTGGTCTCAAAAATTTAATCCACCTCCGTGCAATGAAATTTCGACAAAAACAAAATTGTAAACATTGGCTGTCGCTGGATCATCTCGGCGCAAAAACAGCATCACCCTAATGCTGCATGCCTATCTCTCTATTCCTGCCGAATCACCATCCTTAGTTGGGAACAACCGAATAAGAGAATAGATCATGCTTGCTGATTACTCTTTAAGCTATCGCCATCGCAAAGGGCAGTTGTTGGATTATTATCGTACTTAAAACACTCATCCAAATCTATCGCCATCACTTATGGGTAAATTTCTTCCCGGCTGTTTTCACTCAAATGAATAACAGTTGTCTTAACTGTGAGAATAAGAACGAGGTGTATGGACGTGATATCGTAAGAAAAAATATGGGGAATGAACGAAATCGATACTTCAGAGCATCACTTCTATGTAGCAGTATCTCAATATCGACTCTTCTTGAGCTGCTGCACTCACTATTTACGAAACCGCTGACTTAGAGACTGCTCACAAATTTCGTGATACAAGGGGGAAGGTGGAATCTGACAGTGTTACTTTGTGCAACAGTAAGTAACATGGTTGCCAAATGTCCATATATTCACGGACAGTCTATAAAAAAGAGCAAATATTGGACATGTCCATAAGGTTTGTAAAAATATTTAGATATCTGTAAAAATGCTAAGAAATTTCCAGAGGTTTAAAGAAGTGGTAGTCAACCTTTTTAGTCGGTGTACCCCTTGAAATATTTTTGACGAAATTCATGTCCTCTGGTATATTTTAAAGTTAGCAAACTCGGTTATTATTGGGTAGAGTCTACAAATATATATGTACTTGCTAATGATATGATTTATGCATATTTTATGCATGAGATAATTAGTAGATGTTGCTTTGCTTTTTTTTACATTAGATGTCCTTAACATCGTATCTCTTTGAAAGATCTCCCATATCCCCTGGGATATGCATACTTTAGGTTGAATACTGCTGATTTAAAAAATATATGTTTATATGTTCTCATTTTGGTTATATTTTTAAAAGTAAAGCAACCTTTCTTTTTTAATGAGCACAAATTAAAAATATGAAACAAAATGCTCTGAATGAAAAATCAGGTAGTAATTGTGTTCCAAGAATTTTTACTGAACACATTTGAAATTTCCTGTTTCCCTATGTCAGATAAGTGCGCTTAAGTAACATAAATATCATTTATGTTGTGATGTATGAATGACCAAAACCTCCTCTCAATATGAACCCCTCGCTGCCAGGGTTACGTGAAGAGTGTGGAGGACCTTTTGAGATGAAAGAATCCTCACTTATCATTGGTCAGAAAATCTCATATTTTTCCCTTCCACTTGTGCTCATGAAAAATGCAGAGCCAACCTCCCACTGCTTTGCAGGGATTTTCTGGGTATCTTGGTGAGCCAACATTTACTGCGTCTATGTAACATTTTTTCTCTAGTGGGGCTGGTTGATGATTAACTGGTAACATTTTACCAGCCAGTCCTGTATGACATACATGTTTTGACTCGAAATATTTCATTTTTCCTTACCCTCTTGTTTTCTATACCCACACGGAATGAAAAATAGGACACATAATAATTTTTTTCGCCATTTTCTGCTAATCGGGTGTTCCCAGGTTAATTTTACACTAACAACATTCATGTTCTGTCAGCGAGAATACTTCTGAAATCAGCTATTATTTAAAGCTAAACAGAATAACTGTGTTCCTGAGAATGCAATACGCACTATAAATTTTGGTCTATATGTATTTCGCGAGAAATTGCAATATGCATGATACATTTTATAGTGAATTAATAACATGAGATATTTTATGTGCTCTCATTCACAAATACTCTGCCCCGCTATCAGATGGAGTGCATAAATGATTCGAATGCATATTAAGATAAAAATCATTATCTCATCTTGCACTTTTATTAGTAGCGAGACATTAATATTGATTATTATTGTTTTCATAGAATGCACTATTATGATAATGAACATATTAATCTTTATGTATTGTTACACATATATTCAATGGTTTGGCAGTGCCTTGCTTGATCAGATAAGCCCCATGATTAACCCCCTCAGCGCCACTCTGTGCATGGTACGGACCCATGCCACGCAGCTTTTAATTTGCTATATAGAGATAAATTTATAATTTTTTTGATTGGCTTTCACATTATTATATAGAAAGATTTTCATCTTAAGAAGATGTTGAATACAATATTTTTCTAACAGTTTTAGTTACGCAAAACTAAATTACATCTGCTCCACTGGTTGACGTGAGTAAAAATGATTTACTGTATTTCTTCACCTTTAATCTCTATCAGTTACTAAAAACTTATCAATGTCTGTAAATCACTTTTAGAAATTAGCCCATTCTTTATGGAAGGAAATAATTCTTTTTAGTTGATAATTTTCATCAGAAAATCCCGTCTTCAGAAAGAATATGATCAAAGATACAGAACAAAAGGCAAGTATTCTCAATCAATAGGAATTAGTGTTCAAGATTGCTAAGGCACCATGAGAAAAAGGGGAAACTAGAGATGATTCACTCTCATTTTCATAAATTGTATCCATGCAATGTTATTCGTTAACAGTTCTTGAGTGCCACAACATCTGTGTTTGGAAGGGATAAAGTGGGAAGAGACTCTCAGCTACTGTGTTGTAAGGAGAACGAAGCAGCAGGCTGAATATTTACTGAGAACTCGACTGCGTTATTTGAATGGAGTTGAAGTTCATGGGAACTGTTCTAGCACTGAAAGTAGTAATTAAGAGTTAAATATTTGTGTGGTATAAACTGTTATTACTTCATCATGGGATAATGGATAAACTTATTGAAATAGAATTATGTAAAAGAATAACCTATATAACATGTACTATGGCATAGATATTCTGAAATTTTCACATAAATCCGATTAGGTAAAACATTATAAACGTTTATAATGATCTACATCAAAATCGGCCATTTTAATTAAATACCTGTTGGTCATATGGTAGAGTGGTATTTAAATCTAGCCCTCCTCTGAGGGGTTAAGCCTGTTGTGCCCCTGCATGGCTGGTCTGCCCGTGATTATGCAACCCTCCATAACCTCCATACAATGAACATCCCTTTTTTTTGTCCCGCCAATTTCGTTATATGGAGGTTTTACTTTAATTTAAAGAAATAATAAAAAAATTAATTTTTTCAATTTTTACTTTTAGTGTTAGCATTATGACATCATTTGCATAGAAAGTGTTTTTTCATTAGTGTTACATCTTTCTGGAGTTTATAAATGTTATAAATGGCTAAAAGACTGCTCAGTGTCACAGCTACCTGTTGGCATACATAAAAGCATTAAGATATACTTACCCAACTCAGGATAGCGAACTTGAGCATCAATCCATAATTGAAAACTATCCAAATCTAAATTTTGTGGGGATGGTTCTAACAAGTAGGCTTTAAATTCTGCGCTGTCACTTCATATAGTTTTTATTTTCATCGGGAGAAAGTGTAGAGCAACAAACTAGACAACAAACAAAAATATAAGACAATAATCCCTCCATATTCATGGGTTCCATGTTCGCAATTTCACCCATTCATGCCGAAATTATTGTAGCAATTGTTCGCAGAAGGTAACACTTATTTCTGCTCGCTGACTACAGCACTCACTGCTCGCTCACTAAGACAAATGAAGCACCTGCAAAACCTACTTAGATTAACTAAAGACATCAATAAATGAAATATAGAACAAAAGATAAATACATGAAAAGCATAAAGCTATATATCAGGGAAAATTGGCACAGGGATAGTGGTTTGCGAGATGCCCATGTGAAGTGATTCAGTATGTCTTATTCTCCTTTCTATTTTTATGACCTTTCAACCATCTTAATTACTAAGCCTAACAAATTCTTGTCACCACAATTAGAGAAACTGTTGGACAAAATTAGAGAAGCTGTAAAATAACTACCCAAAAATACCATTTTGAATAAAAAAATTATTTTAAAAATATAACCAAGGTAATAAAACATTACATTTCTTTTGAGACCATTTTACTTGGTTGTGGTTTTACACAATTAAAATTAACAACAATTTTTCTATGTACTAAGTTTTTAAATTTACATTTTTAAAAAATTTTAATATCAGGTTTTATCGAGTTTAACCCAAAATGACTAAATTGTAATCAGAGGGGAAAAATCGGAAAAAAATTGGGTTAAACCCGAAAAATTCAAGCCCTACTTATGAGTGGTACATACTGTGCAGGTGCTCCCAAAGTCTCAAGAAATATTCACAAAATATATTCATCGAAAACTTGGTGAAACATTACAACTTATATTTTATAGCAATAGTTCAAATAGTGGAAATACACAGAGATGAAACTAATTTTAAACAAGTAGATTGTCATCCATGAACATGGCTAAAATTAGCATATTTTTTATTTGGTTATACCGCCACATATTTGGTCATTAGAGCATTGTTTGGAAGTAGCGTCAATGTGGAAATGTATGCTGAAATGTTCAGCTTTCTGTCTTTTACACTTTTGGAAATATTCAAAAAACAACATTCTACCCAATCCTGTGCATTTGTCAAAACTTTTATTCTAAAGAAATACAAATGGCAGCAGCACAGAAATCTACACTCCATGTTTCAGCTCTTTATCGTTTGCGGTTTCGTCACAATTTCAATCTTAGTAAAGTAAAAATGTATCATTTCAGAACTGTTATCACTAACTTAGTTCCCAGAAAGAGATTTGAGCCGCTCAAAAGAATAAATACATTCCTAAAAGTGAAGAGTGTCTCCATTACACAAAGCATATAGTTACAAGCAAACCCCACTTAGCCCAGTTCCCCCATTATTCTTTGCTTACAGTTAATAGCCTTCTTCTCTGCTTCTTTGATTCACTTCCTTTCATACTGCAGAGTGCGGATGGGAAGAAAAGTCTCCCATCATTTCTTTTTCTCCACTTGAGAAGAATTAAAAGAAGCTTCACCTATTACACTTTTATTGCATTTTCTCCTGAATTTCTATTTTAATCCTACATCGCATTCTGTCATTATATCTTCTTAATTTCTATCTTTTATATCCTTGTCAGTTTTTCGCTATATGTATAAAGTTCAAGTAAATTATGTTGAAAATATTTTATATTATATAAAAACATTGATTTTTTTAAAGTATACTTATATGTGCTTATTACTCTTGAGTTGAAGAGTTCATTTTATTAATTCATATTCCCTTCAGATTTCTTTGCTCCTGTGGGATTCATTTGAGGCAATATTAATTATACTTATTTTAATAAAAATTCATTTTCCAAGTATAACATGTTGATTAAAATTGCCTATGAATTTTACTTCTTTTAATTTTTTTCAGTTTTATACTGTTATCCAATGGAATTCATAAATTTCCTTAAAATTAATCATGAGAAGTTTAATTCTATTTTTGCTTTTATTTTATTTTTTATTTTAATTATTAGAATGAATTGATAATTGCTTATTGTATGTTTCTTCATTATTAGAATACTGAAGGAGGCCCAGCCCATAGTGCCAGAGGACCTGGTCAAACACATGGGAGAGGAGATCGCTGGGGAGACACGTATGCTAATATGCCAGTGAAGAAGATGGTTGCCCTCTATGATTATGACCCACAAGAACTCTCTCCTAATGTTGATGCTGAGGTCAGTGGTTATATTTGTGTTATGTGTGTATGAATGTATGTATGAATATACCAATTTTCATTAGAAATTTTCTCAAATTTATAAAATTGATGAAACCGCTGCCTGATTACTTAAAAATAAAAAAGTAGTATTGTGGCTGCACCTCATACATTCTTTCTTATAAAAATTCAAATGCTTATCTATTCTATAAGCCATGTATATTGAGATATTAAAAAACTATAAATAAAACAAGATGTCCAAACCAGGACTAATGTAGGCAGGCTTCCCAAAGTTGATGTCCTGAATTGATTACTTATATTGACAGGAAATGTTTCAGTATGTGTTAATCATTCCAAGGAATTCTCATAATGTAAATACCATTTGTAATTCATAATTTATCAATGCTAGAGAAAAATTGGGAAACAAATTGATAGTGTTATTAGGTTAAAAATACTAAAAAGTAATGTCAAAATCTCTTTCTGACATATGTTGTATGTATTTTTTAAATGAATGAATTTAATAAATGTTATTGTTTACACACAAATATGTATGAATCGACTGTCCACTGCTGAAGGGTAGTTGAGCGGAAAAGAAAATAATCTGTTTGTTCACTCGTCTACGTTCAAGCCGAATTCAGTAATAATCGTCTCCATGGCAACAATCTGATGAAATGGGATTTTAAATGCAGAAACGCTATGTTTTAGTAGAAATTCAAGAAAGTGCATTCAATTATCAAAATTCTGTGATAAGAATTAGAATCTGCATTCTTTTCCCCTTATAACATTACAAACCTCGCTCTGATATCTCAATTTGAAGATATTTTAAAGTATTAAAGAAAACATCTCTGCACGATGAATTTGAGAACAAATAGCGAAAAAATGTTCCTGGAATCGAACCCGGGACTTCAATCTTCGCCAAATAAAATATAGTCTGGAGGTGGGCCCTGGCAGTACGAGCCTCATACCAAATTTCATGAAAATCGGTCCGTTGATGCAAAAGTTGTTCGCAGGGGACATACACACATACGGACAGGACCCTTTCATAAGGCTGTTTCCTTTGGAAACCAGCCTAAAAATAACGTGTACCTACCTCACACCAGATTCTCGCTTTTTGGGTGAATTGAGGGAAAACCCACGCTAATTATTGATAATACAGCTTATACAGATGTTAAATAAATGTTTCAAACACCTAATTACTTGCTTACAATTGTATTCCCATCCTCTCCAAATATTCCACATTTCACTAGTTAACCAGCTGATTGCTGTAGTCTCCTGCAAAATCACCATGTATACTTTCCGCAAAACATGTATCGAAATCAAAAAACATATTATATAGACAAATTGAAATAATTTTTTTAGTTAATGAATAAATCATGTATAATTAACAATGTAAGTAATTAAAAACCCACAGAATTCATTTTCCTCATCATCTTCAGCACCAAAAAATATTCGAGGAAGGCGACCACAATATACAATGAAATTTAAGATTTCATATTAAATACATACTGTATCTCCGGCCATTCAATATTCAGTAAATAAGCATAATGTATATTTTGATAAATTTAAAATAAATTGATGTGTTTAAAATCCGTTCAACGTTTGACCTTAAAGACAAGCATTTTGCCTTGTAAACAAATATCCGCAACTCAGAATTTTTGGATTTTAAAAATTAATTTTCAGAGGTTTTTGTTTGCATAAGTGGAGTCATGTGTTACCTGGGATGGGTCTGTATTTATTTGTTTATGGTACTCTAGTTAATACCTGACATGACAATATACTTCTAAAATATTGTTCTTATACCCCTCAAAATCGGTTCCACATCAAAACAGCGAACATCAAAACAGCGAACGTCAAAACAGCGCACGTCATAACAGTGAAACAAAAATGGCGAACTGACAAAACAGCCAACGTCAAAACAGCGAAAAATGGCAATGTAAAAAACAGCGAACGTCAAAACAGCGAAAAATGGCAATGTAAAAAACAGCGAACGTGAAAATGGCTGAACTAAATATAGAAAAATACATTTACATATATACCCTGCAAGCCGCCAATGGTGTGTGGCAGGAGGAAAATACAGTATATTATAATTATATGCAAATATTTCAGAAATGTAAGTAATAAAGTCCATCCAAAATCTTTATAATTCAATGGATTTGAGATAGAAATTCTAATTTTCGAATTTTTTTAGAAACATCATAAAGATCAAATACAGCATAATAGATAGAATGTCATACACAATCAACTTGTAGCTTAAGAATTACAAATTCCTTTATTTCTCTTGCCTAAGTCCAGCATAGCACTTCGTCACTCCAGTTGCAGAGCACTGCTTTACGGTTCTCGCGTGCAAGATAAATCTACATCATACCGTGTAAGTTATTAGTCCGGTGGATGGCAGGGTTGCATAGCACTTCTGCTGCATACTCGATCTTGTATTTGAGTAAGCCAAATTATTTAAATACAAAGAAAAATTATTTTAAAGCTAGTCTTGTAAGCTAGATAAATTACAAAAAAGGCATGGGATTTATCAGTTGTCTATAACTGGGGTTGAATTGTCTTCTGATTCCACTGCAGTTGAACCTTTCCAGCACAAGTTTTTGACAAACTAAGGGAACTTTACTTATTTCTCTATCGAATTTATCACATGGATGAGAGTGGTTTGTTTTGTCGAATTTGGCTAACAAAACTTTGCTTTATAAGGAAAAAATAGGAGAAAATTATCAAAGAGCGGATCACATTCATAGTATGCTCTAATTCCCCAGGGACTCACAAAATCAAGTTGCTTGCTACAGGAGAATTTAAAAAACCACGGGCAATCAAAAACTACTATCTTCCTGCTACGCACAAAGGTCAACGAAGGGCATGGGTTACCAGACGCTTATTCATTGACTTGTTCCATAAAAAATGTTTGTATTTGTGACGAGAAGAATGTATGAACAGAACATGGCTCACAAATCTTTGCTGGTACTAGACAATACACCAGGTCCCCAAAAAACAAAGACGATTTAATGAGTGATTATGGCCAAATTACAGCCTTGTTTCTTCCACCAAATTATAAAACATCGAAATTATTGTTGTAGCAATGTCAAACAATAGATTTCAATGTTAGTAATTGCAAATAATTATTATTATTCAATAAACTGTGTGCGGACTGTTGATGTTTTTAGTGATTGACTAAAAGAAAAAAATCATCTTTTTTTATTTCAATACTGGAATATTAACTTTTTTGTAAGTAAAATCATTATAGTCTATTCTATTCTTCTAATGTTTATTAATGCAAATAGGTCTATGCATTAATTTAAAATTTGATGATAAGGTGACAGGGCTGGCGTGATTATTTGAGGGGCCTAGTTCGATAGTGAATGGGGGCAGGTCCTGTTTATATATGTATACATAACCAGTGGAGCAAAAAATGACATTTTTTTAAGGACAATGGTAATTTTTTTAATAAAAAATATTTACTGTTTAAACTCATTTTTAGTAGAAACTTTATTGTTTAAAAATATGGTGGTATAAATGTTTATTCATGGAGCATACCATAATGAAATAAATATCAAATGTGTAATTTATAAATTAATATAATCACATATAATTACACATAACATGAGTGATTATTTTTATAAAACCACAATATCAAATAGTTTCATGAAATTTATTGAAAAAAATTCAAAAATTATTTTCTTGCTCTTTTTGCTGCAAATTCTTGGCAGATATCATCAAAATTTAAAGTTTTTGCCATGTCATTTTCTATTGATAACATTGCAAGGGAAGTGAGTTGCTCTTGACTTAGTGCGAATTTTTTTTTAATTAATTTTTTATAATTCTAAGTTTTGAAAATGAGCATTTTGCAGATACAACTGTAACAGGTGAGGTGAGTAGTATTCTTAAAGCCATAGTTAAATTAGAATAAATTTGCAGAAATTTACAACAAAAGGAACTTTCAGGCATATTTTTTTAATTTAATAGAATTGATCAAATCAGAAAAAAGGACAAGCAAGTGGTTTTGCCGACGAACATAAGATCACGATGCTCGAATGGCAAAAAAAAATTAAGTGAAAAATATGTTTGTGTTTTGGGAAAGCATCAGAGAAGAGAAGAATAAGCATTATCACATATGGGCATTATGGTTATGTTTATGCTTCATCTAAATTTCACAAACAATGAGAGTCTTACCCACTTTTGTAGTAGAGAGGGGGATTCGGGGATGAACCGGGAGAGAGAGAGACTGGCTGCTGCTACTGTTCTGAGATTAACGGCACTCTACACCAGGGTTCCTGAACCTTTTCCCAAACATGAGCCATATTTAATATAAAAAGTATCTGGCAAGCCACCTGCAAAATATAGGAAAGGTAGTACATTACAAATAAAACAGTGGAATCCCAACATACAAATGCAATGCATACCATGAAATGTATTCATAAGCTTAATGTTCGTAAGTTACATTGGTTTTTCCATTAGAAATAGAGTTAATCTTGTTAATGCATACCTGAATCATTATCAAAAATCAATTTCCACGTTTAAAGAGGGTAAAAATTCTGCTATCAATACTTGAGCCTTGTGCGGGGCCCTGTTCCAGGGAACCAACTGAACATACCTCACGTTGGCCCTGTAAGGAGAATATGGGCTATTATTAAGAAATGAATTTTAAAATATTGTGAAGTAAAAATAAATTTGTGTTGGAAATAATTCATGAGTAAAAAATGAAATAAATTGTTGAATTAATTGCTTATATTTCAAAAAAAAGAAACAATTTTAAAGCATTCATAACATAAAACTTTGAAAATAATTGCTGTGTATTATTATTTTCCTCTCTAAGATAACTTTTAAACATTCAGATTTTTGTCTTGGCAAAATTTTTTGCAGGCAACACCATTGAATAAATAATTATATAAGTGGTGTTAAATATGCGCTAACAAGCAGTGATATACTTTTTCTGTATTTGTAATATAAATTTAATGTTTTTGTGTATTTTAGTAGGCAACATCATTCATAGTTTTTTCTTCTAATTCTATCTGATTTATATTTTTCAACAATCATGGATTCTGTTCTGAATTTCATAAAATTCAGCGTGTTTTGATTTATGAAATAATTTAAGATTTTAAATATATATATATATTAATAGCTAAAAAATGAGGTTTTTAAAGCGACGGTAACAGCCATCCTAACGTGATGCATCAGATTAAACGTCTCGATCTGCAGATTTGCAGGAAAATGATAAAATTGAAATCAGTCAAACTGTTAATGAGATATTGAGGTTTTTTGTGGCTGGCTAAGCTCTTCTCAACATAGTTGTAGTGGTTGATGTTAATGTGGTGCTGCTAGCGCACATTAGACGCTGTAGGAAATAACGTGGCACTCCTAGCAGACATTAGTAGAAGGAAATTAACCTTGTAGTCAGTGACCTTCATGCTAATGTCACAGAAGTCTAACCACCAAGACAATATTTAATCTAACCAACCAGTCGATTTATCGATGGGCAACAGCTAGTAAACAATTATTAAGTGAGAGCTAGGCTAAGAATTAAATTAATAATTTCAATCATCATATATAAAATGATAACAAGTTAGGAAAGTGTATAGTGTATCACAGATAGGCGCATTTCGTGCGATGGAGTATTTGAAACTATACGATATAATTTGACCGAACACACTCCATAAAACAGCAAAACACCACGACCCGATTTTATCTCTGTCTATTAAAAATTTCTTCTCCCCCTTTAGTTGGTGCGTCAATAAACATATTATGTAATTTTAATGATTGATACTGCAAAACAATATATCAGAAATGATTCCAGGGAAGTATTCAATTTATATTTAGTGATTTATTTTCTAATCAATTTTAATCAACCAAACAATCGAAAATTATTTAAAACATACCTCACTTGAGTTCAGTAGTTGTAATATTTATGTTTAAGATCTTTTCTTCACCGTAGATAATCCATTTCTTTTTGCTTACAAAATCTGAAATGCACATGTAAGGAATGAAATGTATTTTGTAATTATAGCAGATCTTATTTACTTCAGCAACCAGTAAGATTATTTATGTTGACAACAATTAGGTAGCTATGCAATAAATTTTCTTTCAAAGTGAATTACGACTTTCTTGTTTGATTTTCTTGATAATGACTACTCCTACAATAAAAATGTATAGGAAAAGAAATACTCTACGCTACTAGTTCTACAAGACTATTTGAAAATTATTTTAATTTGACCAAACATTTACGAGATATAACAAAAGTTCATTTTTTGTCACCAGTAAAGTGGTACCCCTGATTGGCTTAGGTGATTTTCTTTGACTGTAAGTCCTTAATATCAAATTTCATAAAAATCCATTTGGTAGAAGCCGAGAACAAACATGCAGATGGACGGACAGACAAACCGATGCTAATAGGTGCTTATGCTGGAAGCAAAATGCGCCTAAAAAAGATCCATAAAAATATTAAAATTGTTTGTCCTCAAAGGTGGTTGGTGGAATTTGATGGGGTAAATTTGCATTCCATGATGTGTATGAACTTGAAATTATTAAATGACCATAATGAGTTAATCAGCTAAGGTAGTTCATTTTTCTATAATCCATTGTTTTAATCATTAAAGCTTAAGAACCAACTTTCAAATGTTAATATGTTTTCTTATTAATTTAGATTTTTTGTGAGTTAATTAAACAATTTCAAGCATTTCATTATGCAATTTCTTGAAAAATGTTTGTGATCTAGTTGTTTAATAACTGTGACCTGAAAGCTTGATATTGACAAAATTCAAATAATAATATAGTAGTTCTCAAAATTGACATAAATCTACAATCCTCCTACAGGTTGAGCTCTCTTTCAAAACTGGGAACACCATCTATGTCTATGGAGAGATGGATGATGATGGCTTCTATATGGGAGAATTAGATGGGGTGAGAGGCCTGGTCCCATCCAACTTCCTAACTGAGGCGCCTGGGCCACAGGGCCCCGGAGGGCCAGGAGGAATGGGTGTGGGACCACCACCTCAGCCAGGGTCTGATTACAACGGGAGTCGTCGAGGTGGTCGAGAAGGTCGTGGGGGTGATATGGGTGCTGGGAATTACGACAGAACCCGAACTAGGGGTCATGGACCTGGTGCAAGAGGTCCTCCACCTCCACCTAGGGAGGGAATGAGAATAATGGATCCTAGAGACCGTAGGAAAGGTAGGTGGAATTGGTAAAAGTATTTTATTGAAGATATATGGTTATACAAAGGACTGTCACTTATCATGCCAGTAACATGTTTTTCTCCTGACATTTACATTCTCTATGACTTCTTAATGTTATTAAAAAATTATGTTTAACATAGTTTCATAGCTGGAATTATTAATATTGGTTCTTAAAAATAAGAAACTTATTATTATATTTAAGTATTATTTTGGAATCATTCTTATGATTACTAAGTTTTTAATAATATCATAATATATATCTTTCTGTTACTTTGCAATCATTTACAGGATATAAAAGGAATCAAGTGGTAAATTAGTCTTTGGAAGAAATATGGAACTATATATATATTGTTAGACTCATTTGTTACCAATTGTAATTACCTTTATACTTATTTATAAAATAAGCATGAGAAATTAAATCACAAATTTCATTAATATGGAAATGTGTACTCCTTAGCTATAGATGTAGTTATTTTGGTATGTTTGTATAAATATATGTGTGTCGGTATGTGTGTTTGTGCCTGTTGTTGCACAAGCACACTAAAACATATTCATATATACATACAGGCATGCATGCATAAATAAACTAATTATGACATAGTTTAGGAAGGAAGGTATTTATACTGTACTGCTGAGTATTTTATTT
Organism: Tanypteryx hageni; assembly: GCA_028673005.1. NCBI lineage: Eukaryota > Metazoa > Arthropoda > Insecta > Odonata > Petaluridae > Tanypteryx > Tanypteryx hageni. The sequence goes on from CM054117.1 coordinate 6,831,740, forward strand.
TGCTATTAAATAATAGAAGCATTGCATTTTTTGCTGGGATTTTCAAAAAAGTTATAACATTATTCCAAGTTTCTCATAGGTGTAGCAAAGTAGTTTCTTTTCCAAAAGGAACATTCATAGTTCTTAAAAATGTTTCACTAAAAATACTTGAATGAAAATTTTACTTTTAAAGCCAAGTAAGTAAATCTGCTTGTGGTAATCATATTTCCTATCAAACGTGTGTAATGTTTGTTACTATCACCTGTTCTTCTATTACCCCTAATTGATCTAGCTGATCGGGAATTTATTTGATATACAGTTAAACTTCAGAGATACTTTTAACCGTAAATTTATAATAATATATTCCCTTGAAATTTTTCTGTAATTATTATAATAAAATTAGACTTATGTTAGAGAAGCTTAAATTGTAAGTTGATATAGAATTATAGATTATTTATGTTATTTATTTGTATTATTATTATTTAACATGAAAATTATGTTTTTGGAAGTTTAGTTAAAATAAATTTAATTTCTTAAAATGATATTGCTGTAAACCCACAAGTACTATCCTTGAATGTGTGATAATCTTATCTAGGTATCATCATTGTAAGTTTTTATTAGCTCTATGAAGTTACAATTAAGATTTTAATTTATAGAGGTTGTAGTGCATTTATTCACTTAGATTTATTTTCTTGTAGTATGCTATTTCTTTGAAATGCTTATTTATGTGCAAATTAACTGCACAATATGGTACTTTTACTGTAATACCATGCTGATAGTTGTTCTCTTATTTTATTATAATGTAGAGAGAAATAGTTTTGCCAGTTATATCAAGCTTTTTTTAAGTTTAGATTCTTCATTTTACATAGTAATTGGATTCATATATTGGTGTAGCTTCTATTGTATAAGGGTGGTCAGTGACTTTGCTGAGTCTAAGATTTGTAATGGCAGAGTGGTTGAGGGAGCAGCACTGGGATAGCTTCGAAGACCCATGAAAAAAGAGGGTGTTAAACTAGAGAAGCTGAAAGAAAAAGTAGCAGAGAGGATCTCTTTGGGGTGAAAAGGTCAGGTCATGGGCTGTGTGTCTGTGGCATTATTCTCCTCCTCCTCCTCCTGTCCCCTCCCCCCCTCCCTCCCTCCCTCTCCCGCAATCACATTCCTCCTGTCTTCTGCCACTGGAAGGAGCCCTCCTTCTCAGTAGAATCTTCTTTGTTGGAATTTCTTGGTGTTTCTTAATACATTACATATATATATATATATATATATATATATATATATATATATATATATATATACATATATATATTTGTATCTATCTCTATCTATCTATCTATCTTTACGTGCTATCCCTCCATTTTCACTGCATCTGCTATTCTTTAACTCACTAATTTTTGTGTTTATTTTTTCCTTTACTTGCTATGGCCTAAGTCCTGAAGAAGGCAGTCAATGTGTTTGAATGTTTCGTGTGCGTTAAATGTGGCATTTTTTTATCATGTGCTACACATAAGAACACTTTTACATGAAACAAGAGGGAATTGATGAGCAAATGGAAGGGAGGGAAGGAACAAAAGGACAAGGGGAAAGGAATATAACCACTGACCTCTGAAAATATATTAAAACAATGATTGTGAACCACACCTGACCTTTTTACATCCTTCGAAGTAACATGTCAGCACTTCACTATGATAAGAAAAATGATAGGTTCAAGCAAAATCTTTTTTATCCTTGCAATTTTTTCTACTTTGGGTTTGACTCAGAATAAACTGTAAAAGCATTGCTGAAATTTTGCTGTTGGTGTTAACTATTATTTGTTTTTTAAAATTTACCTTCTCCCAACACAGCCAAGTACTACCAACATCCACATAGAAATCTGACTCTTTGTCAAAGCTTTCTCTTCCCTTTGGATGTTTATCTGTGCTGCTTTCACCTTTGGTGTCTATGGTGATGTTAATGTGCAGAGTGTGCATTGTGGCTGATGGCAGGGCATAGTATTCAGTCACCTAACTATTGATTGCATCAAACAAAAGAGCAAATTGACATAATGTGGCTATGTAATTACAAATATACTACTCACAGATACAAATCACATTGATTTTAATTTGGTTTCAGTCATAATTTATTTTAACTGTTTACATATTTATTTATTATATAAGAACTTAATAAATGAGTGATGAACTTCATGGAACCAAATTATTTTCCAAATGTAATCCACCGTTAACATATTTTAATAATTTCTATAAATTTCCAAAAGAAAATTCATCAAAGGCAGAATTGGCACTGATAATTTTGTGTTCTCCATATTCTTGAAGAGTAAAATTAATTTCTCTTAAAACTTGTGGAACTTTAACTCATTTGTATATGTGAGAGGTTAATAAGAAGTTTTGCTTAATATTAATATTTTAATGTCAATTTGTTTTAAAAGTTTATGTTTAAGTTAATATAATGCTACTTATGGTTTGTGGAACTTATTAGGCCTGTGCCATAAATGAATAAACTTTGTGATCTCTAACTTACCATGTCACATGATAAGTGTCTTACTGGATTATTATTATAATACATGTCACAGAAAAAATTAACTAACCATAATTATATAAAGTTGCCTAATATTGCCTCAGTTAATAAAATTGAATCCATGAACATGTGAAACTTTAGTAGTACTGAGATTATTCTAGGATATCCATACTCCTTTCAGAGCCAACCCATGAAAAGGCAGGAATTTTAAAACGATTTAGTAAGTAAACCTTAGTTCCATAAGAATCATCTCAAACATTTCCAGAAATGGGAAACATTTAAGGAAATGCAGTAGTTTTGGTTTATCAGGAAATAGGCACTTAAAAAAGAGAAGGAGCATCATGTTGCATGAATAGGTACTCACACATAGTTTGTTTCAATGACACTTTTTTATCAGAAGCATTCATTCCTCTTTGATTCCAACCAAAAGAGACTGATCCTTTTTTTTGGATTGGTTTTTTTCTCCTATATCCTGCCATCATAAAACAAACTAATGTCTTCCTCCTGATCTCTCTCTGCTAGATGCCTGCCTACCCCCACATATAGATAGTAGAGCCGATCGACAGGTAAGTGGGATTGGCACGGCCTTTGGTGTCTCTCTCTCTCTCTCTCTCTTTCTCTCCCTTTGCTTTTGTTTAAGGCCTATAATCACATTACCACTTTATTTTATGCATTCTATTCTACTTTATTTTATGCACTCTATTAAAATTAGTTTTGATTACCATTTTGTGCTTTTGTGTGAAATTTCTGTTTTGTGCTTTTGGTATGCTTGCTTAATTGTAATGGCTGTGAATGAATTTTGAAAATCTTGGGTTGTTTCTCAGGGCTCTCTGTTTGTTTATTCTCTCAAAAACCCATTTTTCCCCTGCACATCTTGTTTTGAAGAATATTTTGATCTTGCAAAAAGGGTTAATTGTTGTTTATAAACAGTCAACATACATTTGAGGCTATATCAATTTTTCGAATGAAAAAATACTATGGAAAAAAACAAAAATTTTCAGCATATTTATTTTGAGTTGTCTTATATTGATCAATTGTATTATTAGTACTTTAATTTTCAATGAACAGTTTAGAGGGTAATATTATGCAATAAAAAATAAATTTCACACTCTGAGTGGATTTCTTGAAATATTTCTTTGTAATAGCTCATAACAAGCACTCTCAAAAATTCAAAATTATAAATTGATGTAAAATGTGTTAATGTGATGGTTTTCAAATAAATTTTGAAGATTTATGCAGTTGGGTTATTTTTTACAGAAATCAAGGTATTTCAACAAATGAAATTGATCTTATGTCTGCTGAATACTATAATTGACAGAATTTTTATAACAACAACATTTACTGAAAGCGCCATGTAACTAATATTGCTCCTGATGACAATAAACTGTCCTATGAGCAACATTTATTGGCCCCTGGTTGAATTATTCTTCTGCCGAAAGTGATAGAGAAACTTGGCACTCTTGTAAACTATGTACCTACAACATAACCTAAATGCAACACAATGTCATATAAAATATCCTCAAGTGTGTCATGTTAATGGGTGAGTAAATGAGTATGGTGTACAATCTTAGAGTGTTATAAGAAACATGAGCACTATATGCCTTTAATCAGGTAAACAAGTGAAAAATACATTAAAACAAACCAGAAATTTGTTACATATTAGACTACTATTTTTTAAGAGTCATATGGGCTAAAGGTCTTATCAGTTATTATTCAAGTTTCAGTTGTCAGGTCTTTGATTATTTCAATATGTTAAAATTGTATTTTTGTCAGAATTACTTCAAATGGTTGCCATTTTACACCTATGTTGCTTTTAAGGAGATTTGTTGTGCTTGGGTAATTTTGTTGTCAGGGCAGTATTTGGATGATCCTTGCTCCATTTCTATGGATAGGGGTATGTTAATCTAGTGGAGGTTTGCCAATATAATGTGTTGCTGTTATGGCTAAAATAAAGTGGTGGTCTATGCTCATTAAGTTACATGTCGCCTTTTTGGATTGTTGCTGTTATTTTCTCTACATATTAGGAATAGCTTTTATCTCATTATTGAGTGCAATGTTCATTGTTACATATTAGTCATAATTTATTCTCATTGAATGATTCATTGTCATATCCAGGGATTTTAAAATGCTAGTTTACTTTAGGTTATGGAATCCTAATTTGAAAATGCTAATTATTTAAAGAACCTATAAAAAAAACATTTTATTCATATTCATTTGTTGCATAAAATTAGTATTCTAATTTTATCAGTCAATAAAATGATAAATATATTGGATGTTGTGATTGACAATGTATAGAATAACTCAGATTATAATGCAGTTCTTATATCTACATTTGTGTTACCGTTATGAGAATTTGTAGTGGTACTATCAAAGTAATATACTTTCTTAGCCATTAGTAGCTGTAACATTTCATTGATGCTAAAATTCATAGTAAACTTACAACTAACGGTAAAATAAAATAGCACTGTATGATGTAATACTTATAAGTAATGCTTTTTATACCAATTTTATTTGAATGATATTAAAAATAAATGCAATGCTTTTAGTTTCATAAAAACACAACACTTTTCAAGTATTTACCTTTTGTTTTGCATGTTACTTAAAATTTTCTCTTAACCTGCAAATTCATCTATATATTTAATTTGCATGGAAAAGAATACTTTTGTAGAAATATGTTAGGATTTATCCTTAAATATTTTGTATTGATGTTCATTAAGAATGACAATGTCCCAAATTTTCAATGAAATTGACTTTGTGATCCCCTTAGGCAAATAAAGGTTTTTTGGAAATATTGCGCTCCACTGTCACATAGCACAGAGATATAGATCCATTGTGTCATAGTTTCATAGGATATGTTGTCATCCTTGTACCTCAGTTTGGCAGTAGCACAGAAGCCAGTTTTATCTTTTTTGCCAGTTGGCTCACCAGTAATTTTATTTATATTGTTCTATAGTGTGCATGGGAGGAAATCCTAAGAATGTTATGATTAACTAAAATAATATGAATTGAACCAAACTTTCAATTTTGCATATTTTACCTATAATCAAACATAAAAATCTCCTCCAATTCATGTTAACAAGTATATTTTTGGGAGACTGATAATATAAAAAAATTGCCAAGCATCTATGCTCTGAGATTAAATTAATTAAAATTTACTAAATTACAAAACAAGTTTATTCTTCAGAAAAGTATAATCTGATAATTATAAATGGATTACAAATTAAAAAGAATGCAAATGGCATGCTGGGCTGATGTTTTTCATTTATGTAAACTTGCAGAATCATAATTAGAATTTATGCACAGTTTCATATTTGATTTCAGGATCCGAGGGGGAGAGGAGAGCCCAGCAGAGAGAGCAGGAGAGGTGGTAGTGGTCGGGGCGGCTGGGGGCCACAGCAAATAGGCGGCCCTCCCGTGGGACGAGGTCACCCTTCTCAGCAAGGTCCCGGCGGTGCGACTCATACGTACAGAGGCCCGCCACCCGAGCCTCCGGGTCAGGAGTGGGTCGGTCAGCAAGACATGGGGATGGGGTGGAGCGGTGGTGATGGAAGTGGGATGGGAGGGGTCGGAGACCATCAGATGGCTAATTACGGTGCTATGGGAGTGACTCAACAAGGATCTTTCCAACAACCTCAGCAACCACAACAGCAGAGCCAGCAGCATATGCAGCAGCAACAGCACATGCAGCAGCAGCAACAGATGCAGCAACAGCAACAGATGCAGCAGCAGCTGCAGCAGCCTCACATGCAGCAGCAGCAGCATCCAGCAGGTGACATGGCTCAGTTAGGTAGGCCCGGAGGGGTCCAGCAGAACAAGCCCCTCAAAGGCATTCCTGCAGTCGTGCCAGACTTTGTCATTCCCGCTAACAAAGAATCTCCCACAACTGCAGCACCTGCAGCTGCTGCTTCAAGTGGGCCAAGTTTCCCATCTGCTCCAAACTTCATGCAGAAGTTTTCTGAAATAACAGGTGGAGGGGGTGGGAGTGGTGGAGCCACCGGTGAGAGTTCAATGGACAACCTCCTTTCAAAAGGAAAGGAACTTATATTCAAGAAGTTTGGGCTAGGCGATTAGGCCTCAGCCAGTGTGTCGGAATACTGTTTAGGATATTAATTCAGGTAGGGATGCAGTGGGGCCAATCTACTTTCCTTCATCAGAGTCATTAGTTGTTGGCAACTGTTCTCCCGATGGCTGTGAAGGCAAGCCTACATGATGAGAGGCGAGTCATCTTAAACTTGGTAACGTTTGTGAGCAGAATTGTACATCTGACACACTATGCTTCCATCCTGAGTCTCACTTGTGAATTCTCAGTGCTTCCTTTTGATTTTTCTCGACTTCTCTCAGCTCAAGCATTTTTTTATTAATGTGCTACCATTTTCAGCAGTTCATTGTCACATTTTTTATCGAACGAATGCCTAATATGAGGTAATTTATGTTTGAACATTTTTTTAATATTTCCGTTAAATAGCATATATCTTTACGCTAAGTAAACATGCCAAAATACTAATCTCATTTCCTATATCAAAAAATGTATGCTCATATTATCTTCTTTTTGATGGTATCACTAACCCTTTTGTGGTTGGATAGACACAGGGGGACAGATTGTGATTATTATATGAACGGCATGTTAAACTTGTAAGAATCTTAGTGTTGTATTTTATGAATGCATGGTTTGTTGGACCATTCAAAAAAGTTTATGATTGACTAATATATGCATGGAATCTCATATGAGATGACATCACTATACAAATTTTAATCTGATAAATATAATTATATATCTATATATAAATATATTTGCTTTACATATTGGAAAACAATTAGAATATAACTTATGGTAACAGTTAATATTAAAGTCATTCAAATACTGGTAAAAATTTTCATATCTAATCAAGATATTTGAACTGAACTGATACCATACACAAATACATTTTACTATACAAGTTAAGTTGGAATGTTATCATGATGAGCTATGGGAATATATTCATTATTATTACCAACAAGGAGTAATTAAATGCTTATAGATAGGCATGTTTAAAGTGAGATATGCCAATAACAGGACAATTTCAAATAAATGCTGTGAATGGAAATTTCCAACTGGCCATGACACTCTAGCCAATCAAATTTTTTAAAATGTTATTTCAAGAACTGTATGAAATTATTCGTTAAGTTGCAATTCATCGATGAGTCTCAACATTGTATAAAACTGCTTAGAAATTATCATGTACATAAAAGACAATGCATCAATATTTGGATGCTATTGAATATTGAAGTGATCTATAAAGTCATCTAAACTATTGCAATTAAATATTTGAAAAACCACAAGTACAATTGATGTATAAGCACAAAGTGTAAGATTGCTGCTGGATGGTATCATTTTATCCAAGATCGAAGTAGTAGTCTTTTGATAAAAAGGAAGTGTGTGTTTGATAAATTTGATGCATGTACTTAGAAGCAGGTTACCCATGCCCTCCCAAAAAACTACCCTAAATATTCCTGTATAAATGATATATCCTGTGTATTTGAGTGAATTTAAATAATGTGCGTATTGTTATTGAAAAGAGGAGTTCTACACCCTTCTTTGACTGAATAAATAAATTTACTGAGTATTCACATTCAATTTATGTGTAAACAATCAAGGATGTGTATTAAACACGTAAATAAGTTGATCCTCCCATCATCATAGTAATGCTGCCCATTCCTAAAAGCTTCTTATGTAGCTCCACGTGTGAATGTAGTGTACTGTGCACAATCACTGTTCCAACCTTGGAATAGGGCAAAATATCTAACAAGAGGCTTCTGACTTATTTGTTTCTAAGGAAAAAACTACTATGGTCATTGGGATATCTTTTTATGTCCCTAAAACCAGCACCCTTAAATCTATTGGCACTTGGAGGCAAATACTTCCTACTGCGATTACTTCAGATCTATTTCTTCTGCTTATTAATAATGAAGTTTTTAGACTTGTAAACTATTAATTACATTTCTCTCTTACCATGTTTTAAATAACCCTTTTGACTCTTCCCCTGATGAATTTGTGAATGAGTGCATTACAACTGAACCAAGGTAAAATATTATTCATATAATGCACTCACATCATGTACATAAGGGTGAAATGGGGAATTTAAAACATTCTTTCAAAAGCCTCTAATATGAGATAATTTCTGAATGCATAAAAATTAATATTGTAAGCAGTTATATAAAAAACACAATCCATGTTTGGTGTCTCATAAATGAGAAAAATTTAAATACAATACTTTGTATTGTAAATTATCAATAATGGTCCAAGTACACAATAATTAAATTTTAATTTAATACTGATCCAATTAGTGCACTACTTGGAAAGTCACAATGAGTAGTATTTACACTCATACACACAGACACACACACACATAAACACACACTCTTACTGTGTATGGTACTACTTGAGAACTCCAACAAATCTTTATCATATTTTGAAAAGTAGAATTTTTTCCTCCATCATCACACAGTTGTTGCCTGTGTTTATCCAACTTTTTCATGTGCCTTTCTTTGTATTACAGTCAAATCTCCTTGTAAATATTTCTCATATATCATGTCCATGCAATATTTGTTGTAAATCAAGTATTGATAAAGCATAGCATTCTTTTGGTAGTATATTCATGATCTTGCCATCTGTTCCAAAACTTCTTCAATCTAATATTGGTGAAATATACCAAAATGTTTTATAAGAATGCAACAGAAAATAATCAGCATTTATCAAGTGAAGCCTCAAAATGAAAGATAACTAACTACTTTCAAACTTTTGTACCAGGTAGATAGGTCACTATTAACCCAAACCCATAGTGGGGAGAGGCTATCCCCTACATATAATGTAAATGGTTACAGAATTTGGTTTAATTGAAAATCTGGTGGGCACTGAGCCTCTTAGTTAGTATAAATTGTTTTATGAAAAGATAATCCAAAATTTGTCCTAGTAGCTTAGAATAACATCTGTACCCAATCATTACTGTAGCTCTATGTTCATCTCCCCAAAAACTAGGGAAAATATGATTTTCAGTTGAATTGATAATTAAAGATAATTTGTAAATGTTTTTGTACAGAATTATCCATGAATTTCAGAGCGAAGCAGCAAGTCTTGATGTTAAAAATAAACATGTTAATGTTATTTTTCATGTTGTGATTTTTATTTTGAGTCAAGCTATTTCCCATCATTGACATTAATTTTTTCCATTATCAATGATTAAGTAAAAAATTTATTTTACATTTAACAAATTCATTCTTGTTGGGGGAACCCAGTGCTGGTTCACATCTTATTGCCCTCAACGGACCCACCCTCTTTCTTATATCCATTTCTTATTGCATCAGAAGTGATGAACCCATTAAACTCTAATTGCTAAATCTCTGTACATTCCAAACACCTCCTATTGTGGCCAGTGCCAAAATTTTCCCATTTTAAGATAATAATAAAAATGATTTTATTCCTCATTGGCCAACTTATAAGTGGAATAGATTTTGTCACAATTGCATACTAGGTTAATAATGGTACACTTACTATTTGTCACAGTTTTAAATCAGATAAGTCGTTTTCAAGGAAATTATCAATACAATAGAACGACTTAGATTTTAGCCATGAGCACAGAACTTTTTTAAATTTAGTAAACTAACAGATTTTGATTCAATAGGTAACTTATTAAATGGTTTTCGTGCATTGATGTTGAAATATTTATTTGTTTATGTGTTCCTGTGAAATGACAAATCTAATTCATTCTTATGTCTTATGTACACTCGATCTGATGGGAAAACAAGATAAATTCTCTTTCACATACAACAATGACATAAATATATAAACAATGCACATTCAGAATTACATCTTTTATAAAATAAGGTTTACAATGATCATCCCTTTTCAGGCCATTCATTGTCCTTATAACTTTTTCTGAAGCACAAAGATGTCCTTTGCTCCACTTGAATTTACTCAAAACAGTATGCCGTAAGTTGTAATACTGAAAGTAGGCATAGTATGCATTCATTAGTGCTGATGAAAATACTAGAGGTTTCAGCTTTCTAATAAGATACAAAACCCTGCTTCATTTTTTGCTTAATATTACTTGAATATGGATATGCTATCTGAATAAAAACTGAGGAACTCCACAACTGATAGTTCATTATATTTTTCTTCTTAACCTTCAAGCGTGACTTTAATCCATGGCATTTAAACCTCACAGTATGACTTTTTTTGATGCTGCCAATTCTAAAATGCATGCATTCAGTTAAATCTATGTAGTGTTTTAATTATTTGTTTAAAAATTTTTTAAAAAATACAATTTATTTATAATGATACATTTTATATAATAAGATACAAATATTTACATTTTTGTAGTTCAGGTTGTTTCATTCTAGGATATTATTTTGGTGTTCAATAATCGATCTGTGTGTGATAGCACTCAAAACACGAATCTAAACAGGACAGGACAGTTTTTGCACCTATATTTTGTGTCTTTCCTCTTTACATTCTTAGTACACACCACACACTTTCTTCTTGTTACTCTATTAGTTTCAGTTTTTGGAATTTCTAGTGTGAAATGTTGTCCTGTCAATTGCATACTTCGCATGTTGGAATCTGAGGGCTGTCCTTTACGTTGCTCTATTTTGTCCATAATATTTACATATGATTCTATCTACAAGGTTTATTCTAAACAATAAGTGGTCCTTTTTCTTTCCAGCTAAATAATAAAGAATGTAGACATTTATGACTGTTATATTTACAAAATATTTTAATAGCTTTTAATACCACACCATAGTTTTTTTTCTTTCGAGTAGAAATGTCACTAGAAGCGTGTCCTCCCATAAATTTATTATATTCTAATACACATGTGGGTTTGTTAACATATTCTTCTCTGCCTTTTCGACTAACAGTCTGCATCGTATCTGAGTGTTTAGTTGTTTGCATTGGCACATCACGTTTGTTCTTCCACTTCAATGCGACAATTTTCCCACACTGTGCGTTAAATTCTTCCCCTTTCTTCAATTTTCTGGACAGTTTTTGTGGCAAAACTTTTCAGTTGATTTTTACAGCTCCTACAGCATCTGTCATTCTTTTGACTAATCTTTGAAAAAGATCAGGACTATAAAAACTATCCATGTAGACACATCTACCCAAGTCCAATATCTTTTCATACAAAGTAATAACAACTTTTGTTGACAAAGGATCTGCTTCCTTAGTTATTTCACAGCCTACATTAGTTCCTGAACCACTATAAATTTTAAATCCAACAAATATCCTGTTGGGTCACAAAGCTTGAACATTTTTATTCCAAATCGGAAAGCTTCCATAGGAATATACAGCCGCCAAGACAGCCTTTCCACAATAGTAACGATTCATCAACACTGACTTCTTTACCTGGTATATACATTTTATGGAATTTAGTTCTTAAATACTCACTAATAGGTAATATTTTATACAATTTAGGGTTTCTATTTACAATGTATCAGTATTATCTACAAAATGCAAAAATTTGTTCAACACTCATAATATTGGGAACCAAAGGAATTTCTACATATGATTTCTGCTAAAATACATTCTCAAAGTAGGTTTCTGAATGATTCCCATCAACATTACTAGAGCTAAGTACACCCTAATTTCATTGGGAGTAGTTGGAACCCACTTATGACAGCATGATTTTTTTAGGTTTGCAATTATTTTTTTCTCACGGGAGAGAAATTGTTCCGTGTAACGATTTGTTTCAAATACAATAAGGGAAATTAAAGCTTCATCAAAAAACAACTCAAAGTATTCCAATGAATCAGCTGTACTTGAAACAGGCACTAACTCTTTTCCAACTAAATCACATGGAAAGGGCTGAGGAGGGTTATCAGGAACACTAATTCTCTGTGAAATATTCACATTGAGGTGACTTATTACCAACTTTTATATTAACTATATATATATATATATATATATATATGTGTGTGTTTTGGACCCTGTCTAATCTGAAAAAAATCCAAAGCTGCTTGCAGGGTTCGAACCACCTCACTGTTGCATAAGATGAGTGATTTAGTCACCTCGGACACTGCAATAAATTGTATTTGAATTCACGTGGGAAGATAGACAAGCGTTCATCATAGCAACGAGATTAAACAAACTATTGTTGATGGTGTAAGAGAACTTTATTTTAATGTGAATTTATATTGATACTAGCATTCCTACGTTTTTTGAAGGGTTATTTCTGCTAATAATTGTAGGTTTTTTTTATCTTAATTATTATCGATAGTAAGTTTTTATTTATCTTAAAAACTTTTTATCTTTATTCATTTAAGATTATTCTAAAAAATGTTTTCCCTATGAGTTTCATTAAGAAATACGTCTAGAAAAGCAAGGTACATGTAAGCTTTTGATGAATTTTATTATTATTATTAAATTCTTATCGCTCCTCTTATAATATTGCCTCATACATGCATTTTATTATTATTACATTATAATCACATTTGTATTGCAACACTATTAATAATCATTAATGCGATCTTCTCAGAATAGTTCACATTGAAAATTCATTTGAACACTACTCTAGATGACTATATTTATGTAGTTTCTGCCATGAACATAATTTTATTCTTTGAAACTGTTCACTTGGCTTATTTTTTACTTTGGATGAAATATTTTCTAATTATAGACCTTTAAGACCAGTTGTTCTTGCATTTTTCTAAAAGCCTGCACATTTAAGTATCATATTCCTTTTTTCAATATTTAATATAGGTAATACTGTTGTAAAGGATGTTAATTTGAACAAATTTAAATAAAGCATTTTAAATTGTTGTGTTGTAGCTTAGCAATTCTTCAGCTAACTATACTTATACAGAGGTTTTCTATGAATGATTGATGTGATGTTAGGAAAAGAACAATTTATTATTTTTGTCATTTAAGTTAGGTGACTAAAATGTGAAATATTCAAGTTTCACTCCTGCTAGTATCTAAAGGTGAATTACTCTGAACTAGCAGTATATTTTCATTTATTTTAAGAAATATGAATGGATAAGTCAGTATTTTCATTAATGAAACAAAAGATACTATCAAACTTCTTATATACCAAACATTCTTACATTTTTCACTCTACTTCTGTCTACCATTCTCACAACTGTAAAAAGATTAAAGTTTAAATAGAGAGACCCTCACATCACTCAAGAGCTGGTAGACACTTTTGCAATTTTTTCCTCGCTACTGGTATCAATGGAATATCCTTTTGAATCCTCAGAATCTAAAGGAAAACTGCTTTCACTAATTTTATCTAAAATATAATGCATTTCACTGTCCACAAATGCATGAGAGTTAGAAGCCATGATGAATTGGCCAAGAGACCAACTGAGGGGAAGGCCCAAAGAAGAAAAAATAAAAAATAAATCCTATGATGTAAACACAGACAACAAGGAACCATAGAACATAAGAAGAAGAGAAGACCTCATATATCATCTGCGAGAGAGCTCGTAATCAGAGGCAAGGAGATAAGAGCTCTTAATGAATGTAGTGAATGGAAATGGTGCATCTCACATGCTTGAGGCATGGAATTCAGAGGATGCAAACGGTACATCGCACATGCTGGAAGGGTTAAATCAAAAGTGTGTTTATTACTTTTGTCTTAATTCAAAAGTAATCTGTTGGCTGTAAACCATTTCGTTGAATTATTTAGCATTACATCAGCTATTTCCCAGGCTACAGCATACTCATTATGACTAGAGATCATCTGCATATAAAATAGGTGCACTTTTAAAATTATTACCTAAATCATTAACAAAGAATGAACAAAAATGACCAAGGACTGACCCTTGAGGAACAACATATTTAACATTAATTCTTTTCCCATATATGACACAAGTTGTTGCCTATCACTTAAGTATGAAGCTAGGTATGACACAACGTTACCTTTCAATCCATGGTTACTAAATGTATTAATCAGTTTACAATGGGTTATGGTATCAAATGCTTTGCTCAAATCGCTAAAAACAACAGCGGTATACTATTTTCAAAAGCATCAATTATTCCATTTAAAAGTGTTTCAACAGCTTTGGTTATAGATTTGTTATGTCTATACTCTGTGGTCCATACCCTCCTGTGATATATGTTTCTTTGAGTTTCCTTCCAGAGTGGCTTTACTCAACGTCATAATTGTAAAATTAATGTATTAGATCAGGCACCTCACCCATACATGCAGACTTCTTCTATCAACACATTGAATGTATTAATATCACCATTAGGTGATCTGTACAAACATACAATTATCGCTTCATATTCTTGAAGGTGAACAGCAGTAAAGTCACCATGCTGTTCAATACTAAATGTGCTTAAATTAATTTCTTTAAAAGATAGACCTTCTCTTAAATAAATTGCAGCTCCGCCATTTTTCATTTTTTCACTACAGTAAATACTAGCCTTTACATAATTAGGTATATTGAATAGATCCTCTTCATCTCTACATAACCAATGTTCACAAATACATAGAACATCAAACTTATCACTTTGTAGAAACAACTCAAGATCCATTACTTTATTACGAATATACTGAATATTCAAAAGCAACCAACTGAGAGTTCTCTTGTCCATTTCTTTATCAGTACTACTACTACTCGTGTCTGTGATGGAGTGCCGAAGCCTACACTCATTGAATCCAACACTATCGGATATTCTTGTATCTAATAATGATTCATTGGAACTGCTGATGCTGTTATTGCTCGTCATAGCCTGGTCTAGTCACACTATTTTTGGTTTAGTTTTATCTGCTCATTGATGGGTAATCATGCCAATAGCCATATTTACATCAGAAGCACAATTCCGGGGGACACACACGTCATCTAGACTTGGCTGTGTTGATGCATTCAGAGTAGGTTCCTTTTCAGGAATCACATTCACAGCGCTTACATGCTTATTTTTCAAAATAACAAACTGAATCACTGACACATTCTGGGGCCACAGGGACGGATCAGTAAGATTTTTATTATGGTCATTATCTGTGGAAATGCGAAAAGATGCATAGTCGCCTTTAGTTACTTTGAGCTCTTCTATCTCCTACAGGGCAGAGGTGCCTGCCGACATCTTTTATAGTTGTCCCTTTCTTAAGCTGCCAGACGTGGAGCTGTATCTTTCTTGGCACACCAGTGATTGCATCGCACGCAGATACCGTAGATCCGGCGATCACTTTTCTTCTTTGTTATGAACCACAGTAAACCCATCATTCGGAGAATCGTTCGAGGAATCTTGGTTTAAATGGCTGATCTGAAGCTGGTGAATATTTCTAGCATCACTTTGCACATTATTTACATTACTTCAACTGCTCATGCGATTGTTTGGGTCAAGTTTTTCACTAACCATGCTTTCCTCTTTAGTTTTGCAGGTTGATTTTTCAGGATAACGTCTAGCATTTAACTTTGTGTTTTAAATTAAGTCCATAATCGATTT
Source organism: Tanypteryx hageni (assembly GCA_028673005.1). NCBI lineage: Eukaryota > Metazoa > Arthropoda > Insecta > Odonata > Petaluridae > Tanypteryx > Tanypteryx hageni. The sequence goes on from CM054117.1 coordinate 6,847,650, forward strand.
TACTTCCGCTTTGAAGGAGCTAATATCACTTATTATGCATTCTTTGCACAAAGTGAACAGATATAGAGGAGGACATTTCTGTCCATCCCTCTGTCTGTCCGCATGTTAAAACTCGGGAACCGCATGACGTATTTTAATGAAATTAGGTATTGAGGAGTTTTGCTGAAATTGATAGAGCGATTCCAATTTTTGTTCAAATCGGACAACAATTACGACCACTTTACATGAAGACCTACAATGTTCCTTTGCTTCAACTTGGGAACTGCTGGACGTATTTTGATGAAATTTCGTAATGGGAAGTTTTACTAAAATTGGTCGGCCGATTTCAATGTTGGTTAAAATCGGAAAATTACAACCACTTTACATCAAGACCTACATGTACCTACTTTACAGTGTTCCTTTGTTTCAACTCGGGAACCGCTGGACGTATTTTGATGAAATTAGGTATTGAGGAGTTTTACTAAAATTGGTCCTCTGATTCCAATTCTGGTTAAAATCGGACAACAATTACGACCACTTTACATAAAGACCAACAGTGTTCCTTGGCTTCAACTTGGGAACCGCTGGACGTATTTTGATGAAATTTCGTAATGGGAAGTTTTACTAAAATTGGTCGACCGATTTCAATTTTGGTTAAAATCGGAAAATTACAACCACGTTACATGAGGACCTACATGAAGTTTACAATGTTCTTCTGTTTCAACTCGGGAACCGCTGGACATATTTTGATGAAATTTGGTATTGGGGAGTTTTTCTGAAATTGGTTAATATTGGACAACAATTACTACTACTACGCACACTGTTGGCTTCGTCTTGGGCTTTGTATTACGAATCAATTAATTTCATAAGCCTAAAATGAACGGAATATTTTATAGTGATTTTTATAATAGTTGAAGCCAGTGAGGAGGGAGAGGAGGAGGAGCGCGCCGCACCTGCTGGGAGTCGACAAAGTTTTGGCGCCGATAGTAGGCTGACAATGAGGTTTCTGATGAATTGGGAAACATATTGCCCCTCTTTTCTTTTATGGTTTTTTAATCGTTTTCTTAACATAGGCTTAATTATTTGACTTGTTCGTCCATCCCTTTGTTGTCCAACCAATGTTTCTGTGATCAGATAAAATAGAGACACGAAAATTTCGGAATAGATTTGTATACGACAGCTAAATAATATTTCACTTAAATTTCAAATAAAACTAGATTAATAATGTTAATTATAATTTTAAGCACTTAAAAAACACTTATGTATTCGGTTGTCTGTCTATCCTTTTGGACAATAGCTCTAGAATCCTACAACTTGGAGAAGCCAAATTTTCAGGGTAGATCAACCTAAATGAGGGTTACACGTGGAATAAATTTCGTAGGTCTATGATCATCTGCTGGGAAATAATCGAAGTCTTTTTGCAACCCCTTAGTTCCAATTCCACTCCATAATAAAAGTATGAAATGGTCACTGGGCATTATAAATGAGCATTTTTAGCCTACTTTCCAAAAAATGGATAACAAAAATTCCAAAACTACTATAGTAAAAAGAAAAGTGCAATCTTAAAATATAGTTGGAACTCATTGCAGTTCATGCAAATATTTAGTTCATAGTAAATTACTGCACACTTTCCTTTAATGGCAAACTGATTGTGCAATCGCGCTTTATTGTTTTTACGCGTTAAAAAGAGTTAGTAAAATTGTTCAATTATGAAGATCAATTCAATGTTTTAAATAACAGATAATGTTCTCAAATATTTCAAGTAAATTTCTGCTGATTCTTCATACGTTATATCTCTTTATTTCCCTCTTATTTTCAGCAAATATTTGGACTAATAGTTATTTAGACAATATAATTAAGTATGTTAAGTAGCTTCAAGTATTCCACGTGCCCTCCATTCTTGAGTAGGAACTGACATCAGTAGTTTGTTTCTAGAATATGTTTACGGAAATCAAGAGTAGCCTCACCTTCGAGGACGGAAACAGAAAATTCTCAAGAAAGAGACGATAGGTCTCATTCAATAGAAGCTATTTTCGTCTCGGATACGCAACTGGCAACGATCGCAATTTGGGTATCTCTCGCTCTGCAAGATTTGTTTGCCTTTCTCAGGGAGAGCTAATCTGTGGCGTAAATTCTAGAAAGTGTACCGAATAGGTCAAAGAGCGCATCTTGGAGTGGAAGGCTGGAATTTCCAAACGGAGATGCGATCGCCAGCACAGTACAGGAACACGGTGGTCGCAAAGTAACTGAATATATTTATACCTATGTACCTCGCAAGCGAGTTTGTGTCTTTATCTCACAAATAAAACCTACAAGTTGACTCACTCAACACTCTCCAATAATTTATCAATTAAAAGGGAAAATGGGAGAACCGCCGACAATCTTTTGAGCGCCCCTTGATTTTCGGCGCCCCGATGCCTTGTTTACCTCCTCTACCGCCTACGCCCGGCCCTGATTATTGAAGTTTGGTCAGCCCGACAGAGGTACGTTATCTTTGCAGTGCAGCGCGTATGAATCATATTGGATTGAGGCCCACTTCGGGGTTTCAATACGTTAAAAAAATCCAATTTAAAAAAAGTCTTGAGTCTGAAAGTCTCGAATGAAAATTTCCCAGGACTCGAGACAAGAAAAATTCTGAAATTTCCCGGAAAGTTTTTGTTGAGAATTCTCGGACCAGAATCACTGCTCACGATGTACTCAGCCAGCGGCGCCGAACGAGAGCGAATAGAACCGAACCTCTAGCTTTAATATTGGCTTTTTCATTCTTCTCTTCAATATTTCATTTATTTTTTCCCATAGTTTTCGTTTTTAATTCGATTTTTTCCTCGAATTTGGCACCCCGTGTAACTTGGCGCCCTAGGCGACCGCCTAGTTCGCCTATATGGACGAGCCGCCCTGGATCTAGGAATAGGCAAACCTAGGCAATTGCCTAGGAGCACCAAAGAAAATGGGGCGATTTAAATTGTATAAAACATTAAAACAATTTTGAATACGTTTGAATATACCATTAAAATTTCGCAATATAAATCAACGATCTAATTCAAAATGGGCGAAATACTCGTATATCCCGCTACTTTAGCCAGTGAATCATAATTGGTCACAATTGAGTATGAGTGAATATCCATGGCACGAAGTGCTAATAGTATGCCACAGCTGCAACCGCTCATTGCTATCGTACTGTGCACTGAACTGGCCATTTGCCATTTGGTGTCACCCAGTTGCCTTGCGAATTGCATTATTTAAGAAATAAATGTAGTAGATTTGTCCGTATTGATAAATTATTGGGTAATGACTTGGGAATTGTAGAGCAAATTTTGACAAAAACTTTGGATATTGGCTCAGTTAATGCTTAATTCACAATTGCTAAATTGTAAGTTGAAGCCAAGGGCAAGAAGGTGGACTGTAAAAGAGAAACTTTTATTTCTAACACTATATAAATACAGCCCCCGCACCTATCATTACCTAAAATCTGTTTTTTTCACTTACTTCTCGATAAACACTTCTATCCCTCCTAGAGCATACTCCCTTCAAAGCAGGTATGAATCCCAATATAATCAATCAGCTATCACACAGTAAGAAGCAGATGAAGGATTCTAACAAATATTTCATACTGCTATTTGATAAAATGTCGATTAGGTGTGGATTACAATACAGTCCAAGGTCTGACCGGATAGAAGGATTTCAAGATCATGGGAGCCTAGGTAAGTCTAATGGTTTAGCTGATCAAGCACTGGTTTTCATGATTCATGGGTTAAGGCAGCAGTTGAAGCAACCAGTAGCATTTTATTTTAGTAAAGGGTGTACGCCTGGTCCAACACTGGCTAATCCGATTAAGGAGGTCCTCGGTGCTCTGCAGAAGACAGGCCTGAGGATTGTGGCAACAGTCTGTGAAATGGGCTCCAATAATACCTTGTCTTACAGTCTTTTCAGACCCACTATCAGTAGTCCTTTTTTTGATTTTATTTTCGACCCTCCTTACCTGTTGTACTGCACCAGGAATATGTTTCTGAAACACTCCATCCAGGGAGAAGTATCTATATGAGATGAAACAATTGTGGGAATAGGAAGGTGGTCGCATGTAGCTGAACTTGTGGAATTCACCAAGAATTTGCATCCAAGATTAGCTTTTTCTAAAATAACGCCATCTCATTTAAACCTGAAATGAAAAATGAAAATGTCAGTGAAGTTGGCGGCACAGATTTTCAGCAAGGAAATAGCTTCTAGTATGCTATCATATGGGTTACTATGTAAGTAACATGTTAATTGCTTCTGAAAATTTACTTTTTTCCCAAATGTAATGTTGTTAACACCTTTGGGAAAGAGTAACTACTTAATTTCCTGAAATTTATTATCTTCATTGCAGAATTACTGCCTCATGATGCTTGTGTTGCATAGGATTTTATGGATTTTGTGTACCAAGTATTCAATAGCCTTAATGGGAGTGATCGTAATGATCCTGAGGATTTAAATAGCTGTTTAACCAACCATAGCCCTCATCTACAATTTTGGAAGGAAGCTATAAAGAAAATTAATGTATTAGATGAAGGAGGAAATGCAGTTCTGTACAATTTAGGCCACCTCATAATAAATTGTACTTCAAGGCCTCCATTTCAAAATAGCTGGATAAAAACCATTAGGGCGACTAAATTGCTTTGGGAGGAATTAAAGAAATTTGGTTTTGCTAGGCTGTAACCTAGGAGATTAAATCAGGATCCTCTAGAGAATTTCTTTGGAAGTATCAGATTGAATTGTGGGGCTAACCACAATCCAGATGTCATGCAGTTTTACTTATTGTTAGTGAGAGAGAAATTTTCATAAACCTGACTTACCCTTGTGTTAAAAGTAAGGACATTTTTATCTCCTTGTAAGTAAAAACAAGAATTTTTTGGGCTCTTAACTTTCTCAATAGGCAAAGGGCAGATGAGGGTTATCTAAAATTAAACAAACCTTCCCATAAAAAGGTTTGTAATTTATGAATTTTAGACTATTATTTAGAAAGACACTTGAAGGCATGAAAATACAACTAGAGCAAGTGACACAGTAATGAGAAATACAGTGTAGAAGTTTTTTAATTATCGTTAAAAAATATTAATGAGAGCTTTATGTTTGTACATTTTTTGCCTTATTGCCCTTCAGATCATGGACAACTAAATTAAATTCAATAGTTGCCTTTTGTAATACACCTCGTTTGTATCCAACATTGGTGTTGTTTGAGAATCAAAATCTTTATTAGTCGTAAGAGCATTCATGTCATCTCACATCTTTTCAGCATTCAGTAAATGCAAATCGTGCATTATACTAAGGTCTCTCTCTTTCTGTAAATTTCCACTCTTGTGTTTCTTCAACTTGCACTTTAAATAGATCACCTCTCTTGCATGTATCTTTGAGTGGTGGGTGGCAAGTCAAGTTGAAGTCATATTTTTGGGTTTTGAAGTGGACAGCGGCCAGAGAATTGCCAGTGTTGTAATGTCAAAGTGCAAAATGTAGTTGGTCTGGTTGTATTTTAAATGTATGGGACTTGGATTTGGTTTTAGTGTTTCATCATTACTATGAACAAAAAAATATAATGTATTTGGTCTATTTGTGCTATAATGTATATGAGAAAAATACATGTACTTAACTCATTGTGTAAATTGTGGACATGCCCTTATATTTTCAAAAATCCAGTTGTAAAATATGTCATAGAATTGTATTGCACATTTTCATATAATAAATTACTCTAGTGATAAATTGTGTTATTTTGCAGCATTATTTCCTTTGTAACCACTTAAATCTATTGCATGATTGTTTTTAATTCGATCATAACTCTTATAATAAAATTATTTAAATTTATTAAAATGTGACTCTATTGAAAATGTTCTAATTACATCTGAAATGACATAGTTGTAATTTTCCTTTGTGATTAGCCATTCTGTCAAAGAAAATCTAGGTTGTACTTTCAATTAATGAGATTGTATTTCTGATTAATGAGGAAAGATTTTTTTATTTGAATATTTTTTGTAAGAAGCTATAATTTTAATGTTTATTTTGCAATAACACTAAATGACGTAATTACGTCAAATGGATGTATCCCTCGCTATAGCTTCACCCCCAGCCGCCAGAGCGCTGGGCATGAAAGGTAGGGGTCAAAGTCTATATATATAGTAGCCATACTAGTAGTAGCATACTTCAATTTTATTAACATTTTCAGGTCATAAAATTCAGCTACATCCATTACTTATAATTACAGGAAGATATCTAAGAATAAGAAAAACATGGCAAAAAGTATGCATGATCATTCTGCTTCTCGTATCATTAATAAACTAACATGGGACAAGAAGTTAACTCGGTCCCATAAAGTATTCAGAACTATATTTATTCTAATGAATGAATTTCATAATAAATATGAATTCGAGTTTAAAAACAGTTTTTCTACATGGCGTGCACTAAGCCGGCTGCGCCGTTCACTTAGAACAATACCGGCCTTGGAAAAGAGTCTTTCGCATGGAACTGAGGTTGCCAGCATGTTGAACTTTTGTACCACTAATTTTGCCAGTGAAGGGTATAAGTGTCCATTTCCTTTCCACCACATGAGGGGATCTTGGTCTCTACGAAGATAACTACAATCTAAGTACCGCTGAACCTCTTCGATCGCTGCAGACGTTGTCGTGCCGACTAAAATACACAAAAATAATTAATGTTTTTTGAAATTTGTGATAGGAAATAACTTGTTACTGCTACTTACCTTGAGGTTGAGTTATTGTCATCTTCTTATCAAAAGCATCCCACAGACAAAATCTTGCGTTAGTGTTACGCTGGGGATGCGTTGTTCTGGCATCTCTTGGTTCTGCCGACCAACTTCATTATTTTCGTCACCAAATTTATGGCCATTCTTTTCGTTGTTTCAGCTGCATTTGGGTTTGAAAATACAAAAACTTTAAACCTTGGATCCAGAAATGTGCAGAGTGAAATTGTTTTGCTAAACTCTAAATCACAAAATCTAGTATACAATCCATCACGTATTGCATTAATGGTATTTTTCACAGTTGGGTCATAGTTTTCTTCCAAGAATGAATCATATACTGAAAATAATCCCATTGTAATAGCAATAATTTCGCTCCCTGTAATGTATTTTTCTCCGCTGAATTTTGTGGTGGCTTCTTCCAGTGGCTGAAGAATTCCGCATAAATCAGCACATATCTGCCACTCTTCCTTGGAAAGCACTAGTAAGTCTTTATTTACAAGCGCAAGTGCGGTTTTTATAATAGCATCTCTCAGTTCTAAGAATCGCTTAATGATGAAAAATGTGGAATTCCACCGTTTAGGAACTTCCTGGATAAGCTTTTTTTGGGTAGAAATACCCGAGTTCCATTGGTACAAAATCAATTTTTATTTGCCAGAGTACTTCTTCTGAAGTGTGACACGATACCCTTTATTTTATCAAGAATTATCCTTGGTCCTTTCAATGCATCCTGTACAATCAAATTTAATGTATGTGCAAAGCACCCAAAGTGTTTCCACCCTAGGTCTTCCCTTATGGCATTTCTCATATTGCTAGCATTATCAGTTACTGCTACTAATATCTTATCCGACAAAGTGAATTTTTCAGCAATGCGTTTGATGTAGGCGGCTAAGTTGGCACTAGTATGAGATCCATCTATTACGGAACATTTCAATAAAAGAGACTTTAATTTAGTCTTTAGAAATATAATAAGCAGTTACTGCCAAATAACTATCTGCATTCCTCGAAGTCCAGCCATCTGCTGTCAAACACACACTAGTCACAGATTCTAAAATCTGTCGAACAGAAATCATGCAACGTTCGTAGGAGGACGGGATCATGCATGCAGTAATGGTCTTCCTACTTGGCAAGCAATACGAAGGATTTAGGGCTTTTACGAATTCCACAAATCCCTGATCTTCCACTATCGAAAGGTACCCTATAAAATTGCAATTCATCTCCTGAAAGGTGACTTTGAATCATTATTTTTAACTGCCTTTGCAACAGAAGGATGTAGAAAACAAATTCTGCAAGTACAATGTTTATAAGCCAGGTACCCTGTTAATATTAGGTAGAATAGGTATTGTGGAAATAATAGGTAGAACAGGTATCATGAAGGGAATATTTTGAAAGAAAAAGGCATCATGAAACTAATACGGATTGTTTTTAGAATAGGTATTATGAAAAAATATGGTTTCTTTTAAAAACAGGTATTGTGAAACTGAACTGATACTTTTTAGAAAAATTCTTAAGAAAATGATACGGATACGTTAACCGTGCCTATTATGTAATAACAGGGGTAATCTGGTAATAGGTATTTTAGATAACTATTAAAATTCTCTACCTGTTCTGTTATTTTTGGCACATCCCTATAACCTGCCCATCCCTACCCTAGTTGCTTGATGGTTCTGTGTACACTTTTGTAGGTCAAAATATAGTGAACTTTGTTTAAATTATATTTTCCCTTTAAATAAAAAGACCATGTGATAAACGGCGGTCAGAGGAGAAAAAGAGAAAAAACTTAACTCTCGAAGTTAAATTAGGGGTTTTACAGCCAACATATGTTTGTTTTTTGTTTATTGCTCCCTTTTCGATTGTTCAGTTTTTAAATGTAATACCAAGATATTTGATTTCTTCCTTTATTTGGTCTCATTCCATATTCCTTTATTTATCAATCACATGTGATAACCTTTTATGAATCGATATTTCTTTATCGAAACGTAGTAAGCTTTCGATCGTTTTGATATACGATTTTTGTTTCTGTCTTATTAGGTGTTTATTGTTATTATGTTCCAATTTTCTTTGTTAATAAAATTGTGGCTGTATGGTGACTATTGCCTCACCCTGTACAGGAAGAGCAATGAATTTATTATTTTTGTTAAATGGAATATCTTTAAACTTATCTGACTTAATTAAATCTTCAGCTTGAGATTCATGCTTTTCAGTACAAACCTTTAAATTTTCCAAAGCTCTTATGGTGCGTTTGATTAATTTTTGTGCTTTCTGAATGTTAGTTGATCTTGACTGCAGTGCAGTTGAAAGTAATGAAAATTCTTCAAGAATGTCAATCATTAAAGCAAGGTCTTGCAAGAAATTAATGTTAGCGAACCTCTTTGCCAGACCAGAATAAGAACGAGAAAAATGCATATATAACGCAGGATATGCGCGCCATACAGCAGTAGCAGCTCGTAAACTACATGCCGCCCATCTTGGTCCCAGTACCCGACCAATTTTAATAATCTCAATTTCAAGTTCTTTAGCTACAGTTTCTAGCTCGGTTTCATTTTTATTAGATTGGTGATAAATACTATAAATCCTATCTAAAAATATTTTTAAATGATTAACTTGTTTTATTTCGGATATTGAATTGTCGAGTGACAATTGCAATCGATGATTTAAACAGTGCCAAATAACGATTTTAGGAAAATCTTCTAACAACCTAGTAGCTACTCCAGACTTTCTTCCCAACATTGTATTAGCACCATCAGAACAAAATGCGATTAAATTAGCTTTCATGTATTCGTTGTTAAATCCACAATCATTTAAAGTAGAAAGTAATGTATTAAAAATACACTCTGCTGTGGTTGACACCAATTCTTTTAAAGCGACAAATAACATGACTGGTGCGGAAGCGGATTGAACTGCGCACTGGAGAAAAATCACTAGAGTGCTTTTTTTTCGAAATTGTAGATGTTTCGTCAATTATGATAAATATTTTGGCATTCTCTTCTATAATGTTCTTAAATATCTTCATTTTAATTTCTTTTGCAATATGTGCTGCTATTCTTATTGCACTGTATCGTGAATGCAAACAATTGCCTATATCTACGCCATTTTTGTTTTGTAATTCTAATGCCGCCTCAATATCGGATAAAGGCCTGTTACGTTTTACCAAACTGTAAACAGTATTGAAAATTTTTACGGTAGCATCAATATTTTCATTATTTAGTTTGTGTACTAAATTAGAAATTGAGTCATTAGCCGATTCTTTTAACAAATCTTGAATTTTAATATGGGCTTTAGAAACATCGTGTTCCCTAATTTTTTTCTTAGAGATGCTTGCCTAGTACTTTTATTACTGCCATTTGGGTTTACTAAATATGCGTTCCATTCCTTCGACAGATGGACATGCTTTTCTGCTGTCACTCCTAAATGCTGAATTGTTGAACAATTCTTACATCCTAATTTACCTTCCTTTACTTGAAGTCATTTGTACTGTTCTATAAATACACTTGTTTGTTTTTCGTTCCAACAATCCGGGAGGGCAAGATTATCTATTTCTTTCATTGACGAACATGATGGTTTTTCTTCACTGACTGGTCGTTCAACTGGTTCGAAATTTGGTTCCCTTGACTTCGACGCTCCACAATGATTTTCGTTACTATCATTATATTCCGTGTCTGTTTTCACTGTCTTCACATTTAAAAAACTTAATAGATTACCCTGTCGTTTTGACATTTTTGGGATCAGGATCTGAAAAATTATTTATGACTATATTCAATTTTTTGATGCGATTAATGCAGTAGCATTTTGTAAATTAAAAGCACGACTTCTAATTTTAATTATGTTAATTTTAACAAATAATTTCTAACGATTAAGCAAAATTTTTATTATTGTTCAACATTTTAACGTCAAAACTTTTGTTAATGATTTTTTTGTATAATTTAAAAAATAACGGAAATTTTGAGCTAAACCACTTACCTTATTTGCCAGCTTACACCCATAACTTCCGTTTTATGAAGAAATCAAGGTATCATGGCAACACTTTTCCAGAAAAGCATTGCAACTTACTGGAACCCCACTCACAAAAACACTGACTTACTCAGTCACCATATACAAGCTTATCGCTCAAATGCCCCTCAAAACAGTTCCTTCTGTGGGCGAAAAGCCGAATGTAGTCCGAAAAAATATTTCGTACGCATTTCTGAACATTTGGTTTTATGTATCATTTTATCTATGAACTCCGATGCAATTGTATGACAAATTGCCTAGTTTATTGACAGAAAATCACGAGTTGGTTACAATGTGTGAGCTTAGAAGGTGAGAAGATAACAAAGTCCTGAAATACTTTTACTCGTGCGTTGAAAGCTGGAGAACATTACTTTGTATTGGGAAGGGGGAAGAGAGACGAAATTAATGAGACACGTAAAGAAATTGCACCTTTCCTAATGTTTATGTATTGCGACTTTGTCAGGTCGTTCTCAACAAGATACGCCAGCGCTTCTTCTCCGGTGTATAGTGTGGGTAGTAATGTTAAAAATTTATAAGCTTTTTTAACATTTATAGCTCGATGAGGAGTTGTTTGAGTGACTTCTTTCATCAATGCTGCAGCGTCTCGTTTTCCTGAAATATGGAAAGAATGTTGAGCCGAGAAAACGATTTCTTCTTGCGTTTGCGATTCCATTAAAGGCCGCACTCTGGCTCGTTTAATATTGGATGCTTTGTATCCAAATCGTCAATCCTTGTCGATGGATGCGAAAATTTACGTGCTATCTGGGTAGATAATAGTAAATTGCAGTAAAATAAAATAATTAGGAAGTGATGAGTTTTGAGTTTTTAATACCTTGGTTTTAATATAATTTATTTAATTGTATATTTTCATACTTTATGTTTATAATCATTGCCGTGTTAAACAACCGGCTCGCAAAATTCTTGAAAATTTAACAACCGGCTCGCGCGAGCCGGCTCCAGCACACCACTGTATATATATATATATATATTTCCTATATTGTATTGTATTTATATTAATAAGTAGTTATAGTAATTTTAAATTTATAAACAAATCACAAAAACCGCAAGGTATTAAAAATATGTAATTATAATTAACAACCCCATTGTAATTGAGCACTTTCTGACCGGCCGGGAACGTGGGTGTCACCATGAGGGACGGCCTATATTTGTGGTAAAACTTCTTACCAAACCAATGAAGAGAGAGGGGAGAGAGAGACAGTAAGGGTTACAAAGAAAACGAATGGGAGGTAATTGGATGAGCGGTTGGGAAAAGAAGGAGTGGGAAAGGAAGGCGAAAGCAACATAGTAGCAAACTGTTACAAAAATTACAAAAACTTGGTAAACACAAAGTTGAGCCTGACCTCATTAATTATATACATAATGATGACATACTTAATTTAAATACAGAAAGTTGCGCTCGGGGCAGAAGCGCCGCCCTAGTTACGGCACTGCTCTCAGGAAACGTATGAAATGTACATTACTCCTGCTCATCTCCAGGTTCACGTATCTCCATTGACCTGCACATTCTGGGGTCGACGATTTCCGGAAGAAGAACTTTGGTGTAAAAGAACACTAGTTTTTTTCCATCTTCTCTTTCCAAAAAAGATCGTCTTTTAGTATTCGTCACACAATGCAGTCTTTTGTAGTCCAAACCACAAAATCACAGAAGGGAAGGCCTGTCACATGGAGCTGACCCTGAACTTGGTAATAGTAATTGTGCTTTTTTTAAGTTGAAGGTCTTCTTCTAGGCAAAAGCACTTTAAATTTTCTGAGGCACAATTTATTGTCATTGTTTCTTGTGATGATTCATGTCTTGTGAGGAAGCTAGTCAATTTTAACTTTATAAGTTCTTTTAAAATTCCATCCACCGAATTTGCTAATAATTTCATCTTTTCCAATTACTATGAGTTATGATTGAGAGCAATTGTCAATAGATAATTTTTTAAATCCAAATGTAACAATTCACATTTTAATTACTGCCATATTATTTTTATGAACAAACCAGAATTGGTAGCAACTGGGTCTAATCTTCCCTCATCTCATCTTTTCTACCGCTGTACACCGACTACTGACAGATTTTTTCCTTCTTCACTTTATGGAAAAATAATTGTAATTATTGTCATGTTTTCTGGACTCCAGGAAAAATTCTAAGACCAAAAGAAGAAAAACACCAAATGAAAAACAAATTTCTTTATTGTTCTTTGTTTACAATGCATGTTTTAGTAATGCAATAAAAGAAATACAAATTAAACCTGTTTTTCATTATTGAAAAGTATATTGCACGATGGCCATGAAAGAGATATTTCATCCCATTCACATCTCAACCAACAGAAGGCATTAACATCTTAAAGATTTAGAAATGCAAAACCTCTCAAATTAGAATCAAAATAACTACCCTCGATTTATTGATGATACCAAGAAAAAGTGAATGAGCTTTCCACAATACATAAAAGCAAAGAACCTCACAATAAGATTTCAATAGATCCTCTGAACAGGCCTTACCCAAATTTTAAATTTATGCTCTCATTTCTTTAGAATATCTCTCCTGCATTCACATTTAACTCTTTTGGTGCCAGACAACTGTATATTCATTTATGTAACATCATAAAATAGTTTGACAAAGATTTAACTTGCAAAGATGTCATTTCACCGAAGAATGTTTACAGTAACTGAACCATAAAGCATGTTTTGGGCTAGTCAATATTTTTTTGTTAAAAATATTCTTTTAATTTCATGCATCTCTCCAAATCTTAGCAATATGTTGATGTTGATGGAAGAGTTTGTTATGGAGATCATCATGAGCTTTTAGCATAGAATAACCACAATTTTTTTCTAAAATTGTGCAAATACAGCATCAATACAATATTTTTTACTTTACATCAATGTTAATTGTGGTTGAATGAGTATCAGAACATAAAAAACCTTTAGCTAACTCTATAACTGGGGTGCGCATCTGGGGGCGCGACCAATGATGCGAGGTGCACGATTATAGCCATGATTTAATTTTAACTGTAAAAAAATTCAGTTCTTTTTTCATATATCTTTTTTGTTTACAATGCTATATTTCTGTAATCTTTCGTATTTACGAGAGTAACATGCTGGGAATCCCCTCAGCCTATTCAGCGTGACCGTGACTTTGTTTACAGTGCGAGTTATCGCACTATACTGCAGTACATTGTCGAACGAAGGCCGTCATGTGGATACGTCTATTGAAATGTGCAATGTTTAGTTCTGAACCGGTGGATTTATTCTTTATTGTTTTACAAATAAAGTTAATGAAATAATTGTCAGTAAGAACACCATGAATCAGAATTGAGAGTGGCGATTTCATCAATTAAGCCGAGACTGGACGAAATTGCCAGTAAGAGACAAGTCCACAGATCCCATTGAATTAAATCTATTCATACAAAAATCAAGTGTTATTTTTCTTTTTTTGTGCTTTTCTTATTGTTATCTTAAAATGTGATATTTATTTTTGTATTCATATTGCTGTATAATTTCATTAATTTAGTGATATTTGATTTTATTCCTAATAGAATGTTCATTTTGTGTATTTATCTTGAATTATTTTGTTATTTTCAGTTTTAATAAAATATATCATTTTTTGTATTTTTTGTATTTTGTATCATTTCTCAAAATTATCTTCGACATAAAACCCCTCCCAAATCTTGATAAAAATCTTGCCAGCCATGGTAGGGGGCCCAAGTTTGTATTTTGAACAAAAATTGGGGCGCGGCATGAAAAGTTTGCGCACCACTGCTCTATAAGAACAATTATTTCATGTAAGATTATTGCAAGAGTTAAAAATAGTACTATTCTTTGTAATATGACAGTTTAGCCTATAAAAATCAATACTTTGTAAAATATTATATTTTCCAGGTGGCGTTGCTTTCAAAAATTTTCTGTAATATAACTAACTTGGAGAAAAGAAGGGCTTGTAACATATTTCTTCAGCATATGAGATATTTTTCAGTGACCTATTTTATTGGCCATGAATCAGGAAAATAAAAACAACCCCATTTCTCAAAAGTTCATTGTTGGGAAATTGGCAATTTAGTTATTTTTTAAACAAACTTTCAAATTTTTATTATTCCAGTGCAAAATTACAGTAGAGCCCCAATTATTCTTGTGTGGTTTATATGGATAACCTGGCAATCTGAGGTTAGTTTGAAATTTTCTGCTTACATGGAAAATGAAGGAAAAAAGTACTTATTTATTAAAATTCTGATAATATGTCAGGTCAATCAAACAAAAGATATTTCAGAAAAAGAGACAAAGAAAGTTGATAGTATTCTTTGCCAAAAATGTAATATATATTGATTTACCAAACATTTTACTACAGACTGATTTTCATAAACAAAGGACCATCTTAAATTCACATCGAAGTGAAATTACTCCAAGGGCGAATTAATGTTTCTGTAAAATAGTTCATATTTTAGTCCTAATAACATCTTCTGGCGTAATTGATAGCTTTTTAATTGTTTTGTGAATAATCTAACTGGTTAATTATTTAAGTTCCTTTATAAATTAATAAGCAGCAGTAATAAAAAGAATTTACAGTGATAAAGAGACTATTTTTTGTTAAAAGTTTTTGCATCGACTAACATTAGGTTCAACTAAGGTCAGATACAGTGAAAGGATCAGAACATTTTTGAAAAAACTGTAACCCTGATATCACTTATTGAGAGCTTATTTAGTTTGTGCAAATTTTCTAGCACATCTGTAAGTTTATTATATGTGGTACCTTTTATTTTAAATTTACAGAATCTAAATGAATAATAAGGCAATAGATTCCTTCATAGACATGGTCTTCATTTGGATGGATATGGCATGTGACCAGTTTTTACCTACATAAATTTGTACATTACACCCAGTCTCTGATTAACACAATAGATGCGTTCTTAAAAACATTCATGTAATGTGAAATTGTGTTAGTCGGACACAATTTTCTCATAAGAAACAATGTAAATAGGGGGATGCATTCCAGTAACCTAACCTAATTGAAATATTTTAAATTTTATTCCTTGGTTAATGCTTTGTGTTTTTTATTTGTTTATGTATATTTCATACATGGAACTCATTTTTACAGAAAAGAAAAGACAACATGGATGGTTCATAGCGTTGCTTCATTAAGACCTGTATGATGAATGATATCACGTGCTTGCTCCATGTTCTCATAGCGCTTAAGTAAATCTAGTTTTTGCTCTAGCGATATAACTAGTCTCAGTTTCTCACTCCCACCACCAATAAAATGTGAACTATAAACTTCAGCATGTTTTTTGATGTAGATAACCACCATTTTGAATCATCAGTTCAACTTTTCATCATTTATTTAGCAGATGTTATTTAGAAGATTTGTAAATTGATAATTTTAAACAACTAAGAATTAAACATTTTTGTTTTAATACATGAAATGATTTTTCAAAAGATAACAACATAAGATCTATAGAAAATTACAAAAATGATCAAAGGAAATTTTAAAAACATTCAAGAATGGTATTTTTCTACATTACAGTTTAAAAACCATTAAATTCCTCGCCTTCTGCATCAGTATAAAGAAATTGTCAAATTCATCCTTTGGCTCAGATGTTACAATAATGGGCTCATTGTCATCCGCAATTAATTAATTGGTTTTAAGTATTTGTTATCTCTGAATCGACTCACTGTCAGTTGGAAGAAATTGAGCTACTGCGCATGCGCGTGTTACGTGCTATTGCTAGTCCAGCGATACCCAGGTGCATGGGCAAGACGAAATGTGTTACGTAACAAGATGTAACATGTTCCTGTAACACTGTTATGTAACATTTGTTACATAGTGTGGACGAGGCATAACAAATGCACTCATCCCCAAAATGAAATAATTGGCAGTCATTCATCGCAAAAACAATAAAATGTACATTATCATTAATTAATAGTGAAATTTTAAAAAATATATACAGTAATACCTTATGCAACGTGAATTTCAACGATGCATTTTCATTATTATGCTTTAATACATGTCCGCTCACAGTGATTACAATTTCGGCATGTTTGCGATGTTTCAGTTCCTAATGAGGCTTGTGAGTAGCATGATTAACCCATTTAAACCCAAGCGGTCGAAAACGACCATGTCAGCATATAAGCTAAATATATATAGGCTAAACTATATGAAGCTATGAATGAAGTGTACAAAATAGTGATTCCTATTGCTGAAGCTGAGAGGAACTATAAGAAACTGGCCAACATTCACAGGTATATTTACCATTTCTATAGCACCTACATTATAAAATGGAAATTTCTATGGTTGGTGATTATCATATTTTATGTTTTAGCAAACTCCATGATGCATTCAGTCTTATAGAGAAGAATCAAAAGAAGAGAGATTTTGGAACATTTTATAGAGTAACATTTTATGGAGACAAATTTGGAGACCTAAATGAATATGAATTCATTTACAAAGAACCCACTTTAACAAAACTGTCTGAAATTTTCAACTGACTACAGGTAATTATAAGGGTTATATCAGTCATCATGAACTGAAGCAACCTAAATGCAAAAATTTTTATCTTAAGAGCCTATGACCAATTTTAGTGATTTTTCTTTTCAGACTTTTTATGACGAAAGATTTGGTGCTGGAAATGTGATTATCATTAAAGATTCCAATGTTATCAACAAAAATGAATTACAGGCAGATAAACTATAAATTCAAATTACTTATGTTGAACCATATTTTGATATCCATGAACTAAAATCTCGTGTTTCTATGTTTGAGAAAAACTTCACAATAAGTAATTGCTATTTTTCCTTTGCAATACCAACATAAAAATGCATTATAAGAGTACAATGCTAATTACCTTTGTTTTTTTCCAAGGAAAATTTATGTATGCAACTCCTTTTACACCACATGGCCGTCCACACGGAAGCATAGCAGAACAATGGAAAAGGAAGACATTTCTTGCTACTTTTCATCATTTTCCTTATATAAAAAGAAGGATACCAGTTGTTGAGAAAGATGAGGTTAGAAATGCATGCTTTTTATGAAAATATCGTTTTATCAACTTAAATTTGTTAATCATTTTTATTTAAGATCAAACATACATCAAACTGAATTTCAGAGACTTTCAATCAAAAATATGATAATCAGCATTTCTGAATCTCAAGTCCTAAAACATAATACATATTGAATAAAAAGCATTGATTTTTATACAGATTTTTCTTACTTGATTTTAGATCGTGCTTACTCCTATTGAAGTGGCCACAGAGGATATTCAGAATAAAACTTTAGAGTTAGCAGCAACTGTTGCACAAGAGCCCCCAGATGCAAAAATGCTCCAGATGGTTCTTCAAGGATGTATAGGTAAAGTTTTTGTTCATAAGTAGTGAGAGTTGGGTATTAATGAACCTAATCACGAATTGTAAATTGAAAGTATTAAAAATTCCTGTGTGCATCAGTCGAGAACATGGAAATGTCATATTTCACGATTACTTATGCAATGTACTTCAAAATATGTTGGCATGAATATCAAAAAATGCTGTTAATTTGGTTTTGAAAGCAGTTTCTTGTCTTTGCATCAAGTAGCATATGAAATTTATTAGTTATTGTTCCTGCAAACAGTGACATATATGACAATTAGATTGCCTAATTCAGTGAGAAATATTCACATGCAGCTTGGGACTTGATCATATAAAGTTAAATTTTAAAAGCTTTCTTATATAAATAAATGGCACAATATGCATTGCAAAGACTTTCTCACTACACTTTGCCCCAAAATTAACTCTGTGTGCTTGGAAATTTACTGCCAATGATGTTAATAATGCATAGCAACAGGAACTAAAGCGACTGATACCATCACCTCTCACTAATAAGTGCATGGCATTAACAGAAAGTATGGAATTTTAGACTAGAGAATCCATGGGTTCCTCTCGGCTGCATACGCTGAGCATCTTGTACAGAAATAATGCCACAGGACGATATATAGTAATTTTTTTGGATTATATGGCTTACATAGTATTATTTGTGACATCAGGCTGTATGATTGGGTGGATTTTAATCAAAATCCTTGTAGACATTTTTGAGTAAATCGAATTTTGTTTCAAAATATCCTAGAATGAGGTACCTTTAATTGTTGCGCAATGTAGATGAATATCATTCATCTCTTCAGTGTATCTATTATGAATGATATTATCCACAAATATGAGATATAATTCGTTTTAGTTTAACCGTCAAGGCTGTAGTAAGATTTTGAGTGGATCGTAGCGGAGGCATGATGTCATAGGGCTTAGGTAAGGTAGCTTAGCATACATTTTAATGTCACTAGACATCATATAGTGATTTTTTGAGACATATTGCTTATGCAGTATCATTTGTGACATCAGGCTCTACAATTGGATTGATTTTAATCAAACTCCTTAGAGCCATGGTTGAGTAAATAAAATTTTTCTAAAATTCGCTAAGAATTAACTACCCTTTATTTTTGTGCAATATATAATTTTTATCAAAAAAGGGACTGCAAAAAATGATATATTGCATAAATACAAGATATAATTCGATTTTATGTACGTGTTTGGGCCTTAGAACTGCGAACAGACTGACAGCATGGCAAAAACAACTTTTATGGACTTGGAGACGCCTAAAATGTGTACTTCCATCCAAATCTTGAAGCCAAATTTTTTTACGATTACAATACTTTCTCAATATATGAGAAAGTAAAAATCAGTTTTAAATGATTTTGAGCAAAATAATGTATTGCAAAATAATATATGTTCACTCACTGTTATCATAAAATTTTATCAAAATATTAATTATCTTTTGATTTAAACTGTTAAAAAAAACTGCCCATGCTATAAATTACACATCTCTAACATAAATAATAAAGAAACAAATGAAATATTATAACATTAAGTAAATTGCAGAAGCCCTTCAAATACATAATACAAAAATTATATTTTCATTAGAACAACCAGAATAGTGTTGATTTTTTAAACATCAGTTATCTGAATCTCATTATCTTCATTCATATTTACTTCATTATACTACAGTGCATGTCAAAAATACAATAGTTACATACGTACATTTAATTAATTTATTATTCAATTCTATAATTGTTTGATTATGCAAACAAATAAACCATCCTACTAATACAGTAGTAATAAATAAAAATAAATTTAAATAGTCAATGCTATGCTATATTTAATTGGTATTATTTTTTAATATATATTGTTAACTTGAGGTACAAAATTTTATTTCCCAGGTACTACTGTCAATCAGGGCCCAAAAGAAGTAGCTGTGGTTTTCCTATCAGACTTGTTGAATGAAAATGCAAAACCAACAAATTTTCAAAACAAATTACGCCTTTGCTTCAAAGAATTTGCCAGCAATGTAATGATGGGCTAAGGAAAAATGAGAAGATAATACTAGCAGAGCAATTATGTTATCAACAGGAGTTAGAAAAAACTTTTGGAGATTTGTTGATTATTTGGAGCCTTTAATCTACATAAAGAGTGCGCTTGCTCAGGAAAAGAGGTATGCAATTTTTAATTCATTACTGAAAAAGATTTGGGCACTGTTTCCACCAAGGTTGAAGGTAAACAAAGTGACGGTATCACTGTCGATGGCAAGAAAGTGATGAGAAATGGTACTAAAATATAAAATTTTACCAGTCATGGCATATGCCTACTTGGCCCCCTTGGCTGGGTAAGTTTGGTTATGTGGTATTGTTCCTTCCCACGTTCACCCCATCGGGTTGGGTTGTGTTCATCTTGTGATATTACTCATCGTACTGTTTTCCATCTTATATTTACATATGATGTTTAACTTCTGCTTTTTACCTTTCCCCGTGGTAGTTCCATTTCTTGTTGCTTTCTTGCCATTGACAGCATTACCGTCACTTTGTTTACCTTCCACCTGGTTATGAAAACAGTACCAGATATTGTACTTTGACTTTTGTGAGAAAATTTTGTAATTTCTCATACATTTTCTTAGCAGTGTCTACCTCAGACCAGACTCGGAAACTGAATGCTAAAAGGAACATCTGGTATATTTACTGATTTAAATTATAACTTATGTTAAAAGCTGCAGCTATATTTCAGAGGTTAAGAAACTTAGTCCTGAAGAAATGTGTATCAAGTATTATTGTTAATGGCATTTAACAATATTTATTATTTTACAGATTACTACTGGTTTTTAACACTAGAACCCCGGGACCGTGGTTCATACCTAAAACCCCGGAACCGGTCACTTTGACCGGTCGTATTTTTTCTTGCTTTTCAATGAGATTTTGTGGTTTTCTTGGCTTGAATGTCTTAGTTTCAATATAAACTTACAATTTTTGTTTTCAGCAATACCATTTTACCTAATATTAGTGGTTTACACCTTGGTCGCCTATCCTCTTGGTGCAGGATTTGAAAATCTAATGCTTGGTTCAACGAATTTAATGAGTGCATTTGGAGGTAGGAAACATTTTCTACTCGGTAAGTAATAATTAGGTAAGTATCCAATGAAATATCTCCATTAGTGCTCTATTGTACAGTGCTTGCTTCATTGCAATTCACAGAGATAACGATCTCTTTTACTACTCCTGTGCATGAGCCGCACACCCGCTTTTGGCAGGTATTGCAGAGATAGGTCGTTTTGTTTTCTTTGCAGCATCCGACATGACACGTCCTTCTCTTCCTTCCTGGTAACTCCTGGCTACTACCAACATCGTCGTATGGACCAACGATAAATCTTCCTGGTCTAGCTTCTACAGTGGCTGCCCTCAACTCGTCTGTAAGTTGGAGGATGAAGTTGCGCCTACAAAGTTTCTTCCCTGTGACTTCTTGAAACACGATCCAGGAATTGATCACCGCCTTATCAAGGATATTGTACAATACGGGCCATCTTCGAGTTCCACTGCGTACAAAATATTTTCTACACATTTGGTCTGCAACATCAACACCAAACTTCGTTTTGTTGTAAAATGAAACAGATTCTGGTAACTTCTTGTGAGTGCCTCCAATCAATATGTCTTTATGCATGGTGCTAAGTATCAGCACATTCTTGTTTACTTTCCCCTGTTAAACTGTCAGTGTCGCATCATTTGTTGTAAAAAGCGTTGTTTTATACAAGGGTGCATGCATCTCTTTCACTACTGCAGGTATTTCTCTCCTAACTCGGTTTATAGTTCCAACGAGGGAGGTGTTACAATTCTTTAGTCTTTTAGCAAGCTTGAGCGATGTAAAAAATTATCAGTTGTAATGTTTCGCCTTTTGTGTAGGTATCGCTCTGTCAACTTCATTACAACGTATTCTGGCAGTGATTCATCTTGTGGTCGGCTCTCATCCTTACCCAGATAAGGAAAGCCATGACAAACGTACTTTGAATCCACATCTGCTAATAGCCAAAACTTGATACCGAATTTATCCAGCTTGTTTGCCATATATTGCAGGAATGGGCAACGACACTTTGTCAGGTACAACTGCTCGTCGACAGTGAGAAAAGTCCCCGGCACGTAGCATAAGTAGCAGTTTTCTGTGGATTTATTCCAAGTGCGTGATGCGAGCGTAAATGTGTCTTTTTGCAGGTGCTGTGATCGGGATGACTTATAGTCCTAGCGAATATAATGCATTATTTCAGCAAAACGGTCTCTACTCATTGTTTCTCCAAACACGCCTGGACCACATCTCAGCAAGCTCCAGAGACCTGGCACCAAGTGCACTGCATATGTACAGGAGAGCAAAAAATGCGTCCAACTCATCAAGCGAAACACACCTGGAGTCATTGCCGAGCTGCCTCCGAGCCTCTGCCTGCATACAGTGCTGCATATGATGTACCATGGACTCATCAATTAAAAGTCTCCAAGAGCTCAAGACACTGCTACTATTTACGTGCCGTTTGGCATGTGGTGTAGGGCCCGGCATCTCCCGGAACACGTTCTGCTGGGCTTGTTGGCCTGGATCATGAACTGCAATATCTGCCACAGTTCATACCGTTTGTCCATCTTTGCCCAATACGAGCGTGCCAATGGAATGGAGCTCATGACCTCGTTCACATTGTGCTGATATGGGCTGCGCCAAAGATGTCTGCTGCGCAGTGGATGCGATGACAGACGAGGTCTGCTGTCCAGGCGAAGCACACCCGCGCCCTACCCTCCAACCGATAGCACCGCAGCGGCTCCTCCTTCTTGACCTACGTCCTCGCGCAACATTTATTGGTAGTCATATTACACTATGCTAATAAAAGTTTGTACTTCTGTGTTTACAAATAAAAACTATATACTTCTACAATAACTTGTGTAGTTATTACTGCACTTGCTCCGTCAACTGCGTTGTCGTAACTCATGTCACTTCATACATCACTAGCTGATGAAGATGGAACATACATTGCGTAATCATCGTCTGAAATTTCGCTTTCTGGCTCCGGATCATCCACGTCGGACTGGTCTTCTGATATTTCATTCAAAACTCGAACGATTTCAACACCCGAGAGAGTGTGGCGTCGCGCCAGGTTGATCGAATTCAGCCAGGCAGCACAATGACAGGCGCGAGTGGTAAGGCAAGTGCAGGTGACGAGTTTGAACTTGCGCAGAGAAGAGGAGGAAGAAGAAAGTGACCGTCTGCTTCACCGATGTATACGGCACACGCTTCATTGTCTTACACAGCTACGTTGTGTTACTCATCTATTATGTCTTTCTATGTATACGTTTTGTGACTACTTACTGTTTGCGTTCTTCGAGTTTGAGTGGGAAAAATCTACCGGTCAAAGTGACTGGTTCAGGGTTTTAAGGTAATAATGCCTACTGCTCGTGAACGATACAGACTACTATATGGTTTATACTTGGGGCACTAACAATTCATACTAAAAGATTAAAAGTCATGAAATTATGGCGCACTATAATGCCTACAGAGTGAACAGTAGCGATGTCATTTTCAAAACCGGTCAAAATGACCGGTTCCGGGGTTCTAGTGTTAAGAGTATGTATTTTTTACTTCTTTTTTATTAAGGTTAATCAACTCTGTTATTTTGAATAAATGTATATACATATATCACTAAATATTTTATTTTGACATTTGTTTTATTAATTTTAGTATGGTAAAATTGAAATACAGAATGTGCCAAAGTATACAGTGATAGTAAAAGTTATTAATATCCAAGTAGCAAAAAATTCTCTCAAACCTCAGACACCCTTTCTTTTCTTGTGCAACAAAATTGATTGAACAAAGATCAAATATTTTTGTCTGGCAGACACCTAGAATATTATTCTTGATATTTTTCATAAAGGAATAAAATACTACTCATTGCTTGTATTTCTGCCTAACTATTATTTCATCCACAGATTTATTTGTAATTTAAATAAACTACCATTGTTAAATTTACATACCATTGAAAGCTACCAAACAGCAAAACCAAATTTTGAATAACAGTCAAGATGTAAAGTGGACTTTTTTTCACTAAAATTTATATCACAAGCATATTGCAGAAAAACTACACATTTTCTCCACTTTTCATGGGGATACATTCCTGGAAAATCACATGCACATCTCAACCACGCAAAAATGGGACTAACAATATGGAAAAATAGATTTCCATTACTAACACCTGGTGTAAGGGGCATTGTTTTACACCGAGGTGCTTCTTCTTGTAGCTTGCCAATGCAGAAGTTAGTCCTGCATTCCCAAACTCTTAATTCCACTCAAAATTTGGGTTCGAATCCACCACTTGAGAGAATTAGTTAGCCAGAACCTTCATGGTCACCTCACACACTTCCCAATTAACCTCATCTTCCTCATGTGTAGTCTGCTCCACAGATAACTCCTCTTGATGGAACCAGAGAAGCTCAAGCAATGCAATGTAAGAATCTAACCTTAATGCTGTATAAAGATCATTTTAGAAAATTATTTCACGAAGAGTAAGGTACACAACTTCAACATAGAATGCAGTGTCATTGAAATTGGATTTACATGCAGCATGTTAATGGTTTTCTGAAATTTTTACAAAAATATTAATGGTTATATTTGGGTTACCTTAGAGCATTGGGACCATGAAGTCTTTCCAAAGCCATTAACTATGATACTATATTTTTCATGATGCTTGGTATGTTTTTATTTATGGGCATTAATCATATTCGTTTTCAGTAACTGCTGATATTAAAAAAATGGAAAATCAGCTACTTTTAACTTGGAAAGTTATATGAGAAAGTTGTTATTTTTCCTAAATAATCTAACACAATTCTTTCTATTTCCCAGTATCTCAAGTAAATAAGAATAAGTATGAACCAAACTTGCTTGTGGCATGACAATAATAAACTACAGCGATTTATTCATTATCTGACCTCCAACCATCTAACTAGCCCAATTAATCATAGCAAGAGAATCCCAAGTTCAGATAGTCAGTTGATCAAATGATCAGACAAAATAGGCCTTAGTCCTATTTTCCTACTTATGATCTTCTTCAACAACTGTTAATACGTAGAAAGGGTATTAATTCCTGAAATAATTGTTTGCTTAAAATATCTTCCTCTAGCCTTAAAAGGATGAAACAGTGCTGCATAAAATCCTATCACTTAAAATTTATAAATTTTTTTGCGAATCAACCAGGACTGCTGCATTTTTCATTTTCTTGAAGATTAAGGATGCTTTAGGCTTCATATACAAAAGGGTATCATTATATATCGACGTTTCTTACAGAGGAGGAGGATATAACATATAGGAGGATACTAATGTTTAGGCACCTCCAGATGAGCTGTAGATTCGAAATTTTTTTCTTTGGTAGGATTTTGTGCAAAACCGATAGGAAAAAACGAAAATCTTGAAAAAGTGCAACAATGCGGCCGCTAAAAATTCGCAATCATTTAAACAAATTTTTAAGGTTTATGTATTTCCGAATGTGCTACGGAGCTGAAATTTTTTTTAGAGGTAGGAAATATAAAAAAACGAAATAGGGATTATACAAATTTGATATTTTAATTTGTTTGGCAGTTAAAAATTCTTAAAATTTAAACAAATAGGTAAATGTTTAGATACTACGGGGCAAGTTAGAAAGCTAATATTTTCAAGGTATTTAGTGTTTAGTCTATTTAAACGAATAAATATTTCACTGTATCCATGAAATCGTTATTACGGCCGTTAAAAATTATTTTAATTTAAACAATTAGATAAATGTTATTTCATTTCTAAATGTTCTACAAATTAAACATTTGGCGAAAATATGTGGCATTATTAACCCAATGTGGGAAAAGTATAATATTACTAAAATTTCTAAAATTAGTGATTGTTTTACTCCATTATTGTTCCATAATGAAAAAACGAAAACTGGTCCCGAGGAGAAATCTTTAGAATTAAAGAAATATTTCTCATGATGAAAAATCTCTCTGAAAAATGAATTTTTTTCAAGGTGAGATGAAATGCTTGCAGTATGCAAGCACCTTCTACTAGTAATTTTATAAGGACAAGGAATAAAGTAGCAGAAAGAGAAATCTCTTTTTTACAACAGCAAATAAATCAGATGTCACCATCCATTTAAAGAAGACCTTTTCTGAAAGCTAAGCTGGTTGGGCTTGTTTCTCATTCATTCTTGGGGGAAATATTCAGTTTAATTTCATCTGTCAAGATAGGGTGTAAGGTACATTGGTGCAATGGTGATCAGTGAGATCACCATAGAAAATATATTTTATTTTAGTCTGAGTATTACTTCCCCAAGAAATCTTGAGCTGCGTGGCCTTCCTCTAACTGGACAAATAATGGCAAAAGAAATAACATATTTTGTATCATAAAAATGGCTCATCCAATGTAAATGTCAAGTTGTATCCCCTGAAAGGGTAATTCTGAAAATATTGGGCAACCAGTTTAGTTTTCCATGTAATTTGGACTTGAACCTTTTATCTGATTGTTCCGCTATCTTACCTACCCGAGGTCTCACCAGGGTTATATAATAAAGGCAAAAACGCTAACAGTGAAGGATGATGTTACTGTACAGAAATCACTTTTCTTAATCTGGTATCCTGCTTTCAAATAATAGTGCTAATCCCATATGACAGGGGCAGCCAACCAAGGGCCCACAGGAAGTATGCATTCCCTGAACAGGTTTTATGCAGCCTGTGATGCTATGATGGAAAAGTGATCCATAAAATTTAATACACAAACTCATACTTTTACTATAATCTAATATATAAAAGGTAAAAATCAAAATCTCCAAAAAATACCAACCGATTTTAATCAATCTTTTTTTATGTGACAGGGCAGGCCCCAAAGTAGGTTTGGATACCACTCTCAAACCCCTCCACTCTCACGCAATACAGCCCTGGTAAGAAATCCGTTTCTGTCTGTAACTATGTTCCCTAATAACTCGAGAAGGTTGAACCGATTTGCACCATTCTTTCACTAATTTGTTCAGCATTACAACGAACAGGTTTATGTAAAAAAATACAATACAATATTTAAGGCAAATAACGTTTTTACCTATAGTGTAAATACATTTCACATACAAATAAACTGATGTGGGCAACACATGACTTTCTCCATGTATATATGGCATATTACATGTTGTTAGCTCTGGGATCGTTGTCAATATTTACTTCCGGTTGACAATTAAGACAAGAAAAAGAGCGTTACTAAGACATAACTAAGCGTCAATTGTTAACAACAGTCTTCGGTAGGTGGCGTGGTGGTGGTACCTAAAAATATATGATATCTCTTAAACAAGGCATTATATGGAAAAATGTATCAAACAAAGGTTGTAGAAAATGAAATTTCCTACAACTTTTATTCCAATACATTTTTACATTTATCAAATATTAAAGCAAATATTTCAAAATAACGGATAAGTGGCAAGAGTAAACACCCACTTCCGGTGGACTGATTTTTACCAAAAACTAATCAGATCATCTAACTTTTATAAAAATGTTCTATTTAAAATTTTGCATTGACCTGATTAATAGTTTTTGAGTTAGAGCACCCACAAAAATCTATCACATACAGACAGACATCATCGAGAAAATAGTCAAAATGTATTCAGGGGACCTTAAAACATGTATTTCCGTTGAAATCTTGAATTCAATTTTTTTCATGAAAACAATACTTTCTCTATACTTCGTTTATGGAGAAAGTAAAAACATATGAATATAAAGTCTGATCGAAAGTTATCACATTTTTTTCAAGAACCCTTTTACGAAACAAAATACTTCTCTATAGGTAATTTTTAGAAGCAACACTTTGTATGTTGACTGCGCGGGTGGTGCGAGGGTATATAAGTTGCAGTGTCAGCCACGAGAGCATGTGCCAAGTGCGCAGGCGGTGCAAGGGTATATATTTGTGCAATCCCGAATTGCACCCGGGCAATGCTGTGTCACACAGCTAGTTATGATAATAAAACTTGATTTAAACACATTATTTAGGTATAAGTTTCACTTATGTGATATCTAAGAATCTCAAGGTAACATCTGAAGAAACTCTAAATCTGGCCCGCCAAAGCTTGACAACTTCTAATTTGGTCCACCAAAGATTTCTCAACCACCAAAGCAGCCCACCAGGTAAAAAAGATTGCTCACCCCGGTATATACAGCAGATATCTCTTAATATGATCACATTGGGCTCTATTTAATTGACAACATTAAGCAGCTGATAATAATAAATGGCAATCTTGCATTTTTAAACCATCTCAGTAGCACTTCTTCCACTTTCCTTTTCTATGCATTGATATTTTCATTTACACCTACTCAGAAAAAGTTTAAAAGTTTGCATAAAATAGGCTTTAAAATACATAGTCTTATTGTTAGTGCCAATCTTTCAATGTTCTTGGAAAAAGCAATCTCTTAAAGAGTTTTTGTTTTTCTTGTAAAATTGAATCTTTCTTATACAGTGACATTTTCTTATAAAAAATTGGGCTGTTGAGTGTACAAAATAATTTTCCATAAAACTGTCATTGGTGATTGGATACCTTCATCACAAAACTATTGCTGGGGACAGAAGACTGCTGCGTTAGTTGCATCTTTTCATGTGGTGTGTTTCCATCGCACAACGATCAAGAAAGAATTATCAAACCAACTTTACGGCTGAAATGAAACTGAAAAATTATATCTCTAATAGCCATAAAAAGGTTTAGCTCAGTTTGAACTTGCTAGAGCTGAAAGCAATTACCTTCTAGAGCATAGCAGTGTTTTATGGCCTCTTGACAATCATTATACTCCTTCCATGGCCTCATTAAAGCCTTATCCATTAGCAGCAAATGCTTTATAAGTTTCATTTTGTCAACTCTTTCCCCTGCTATTACACAAGAGAAAACACTTTTGAATTCATTTGATGAATTTGTCAACTCTTCCTTTAAAGCACTAATATCCATCAATCTGTGACATTTCTTGCAGGTAAATAATTCGCCACTATTTGGTAGTGGGTCCTGGTTTTGATTTTCTACCACTCTTTCTAATTGGCCATTTCCACAAGTTTGACAGCGCAAATTCTGTTCGACACCTACTTCTTTTATCAATTGGTAACAAGGCCATCTTTCCGAACATGCTGTGCAGTTACAATCAAAGAAATATTGTGACTTGAGATTTTCATGCCTCAACTGAACTGAATGCACTGCATAATGATATCCATAATTGTCTAACACTTGTTCCCCTTTGTTTATAGGTCTAATGGCTCGTAATATTGCAGTACTTCCATCATAACTGTGTCTAACAACATTGGGGTCACATGAATGATTAATCAAACTAAGCATTGCATAAGCAGCTGCTCCTATCTCAACTAATGATGAAGACAGTTCATGTTGGTATTTCTCAGACATATCTGATGCAGGTTTTACCTTTTCAACAAAGAGTTCAGACACCTCATGTGCATTGCAAGGTAAATTCTGGAGGTGTCTCAAAATCAATTCACCAACTAATACTTCAAGGCTTTCAGTATCAGATGTCAACTCAGAATTGAATAAGGAAGTATTAACTTTTAAACAGCTCACAATACAGAAAGATATACATGCTCTTTTGAAGAGATCGGATACATATCGTTTATCACTGTGACCCTCTAGGTGGTATATAGGGGTATAGTCAGAGGAGTCATATTTTCCATTCACAGAAAAGCCTTTCTCTCTCAATGAATTGGAATAAGGGTTTAAATCAATAGCACTAAGAAATTTTTTTAAAGAAGTAAACTGAAGAGAAAGTACAATCCGTAAGGCTAAGAGTGACATCTTACCCATATCAAGTTTTAAAATGTAGTAAAAAATAGAACATTCTTTCTCATGGTACCCTATCCATGAACTTCTTCGACATTCTTCACAGCAAAACATAACCTGTGGATAGCAAGTAAAATGAAACAAATATTAGTCTGTTGACCCTAGTTAAACTAAAAAACTATTTCATTTAATCTTTAATGGCCGAGCAGTCTCTAATGTGACTCAATTTACCACTGTTGGCCAAGCAGTCCTTTATGGGACCACAGTAACTCCCATTCATTGTAAACAACATCTTTATTTTAATGAAGAGGCATCATTTGCTACTGTATAAACATACTTAACACTTAAATATTGTTATTTCTACAATTGATAGCACTCCAAAAAACACACTGAATGATAGTTATCTTCATCAGAAACAAATAGTTTAAGAAAAAATGATCAAGTATGAAAGTCTCTGAAGAGACTTCATTGAATTAAAAGTTGATTCCTATGTAATCTACCAATTGTGTAACTGGAAGGCCCTTTCTTTCTCACAAGTTTCTTGGTGATACATCAGTGGATGAAAAAATTATACATAAGTTTTGACTTAACACTTACAATGTCTACCGTACATCTTGAGGTTTCATAATGAAAAGCCCCTGAGATTGCAGAGGCTTTTCTTAAAGCTGTGAAGTCCTGTCGAGATGCAAAATCTTTTATGCAAGGTATGAAGTCCCAAAAAAGGTCAATTCAGAAAAAATACTTGGTTAAGTTCTACTATTTAATAAAAACTAAGAGCTGCTTTCTTTTGAGATTGATTCTAGTTTAACTAATTGTAAAAATCAATCTCTCAAAATAATCATAGTTATTTCCTCATCTTAATTTTTGTACTTTTCACAGCTATCTACATACTTTTTCTTCTAAAAAAGTACTTTAATAACGCTAATATGGTGACGATTTTTTGCTCCAATTAGTGTTGAATTTGGGGCTGAAAACTGAATTAATTCCTAGTAAACATACTTTTTAGTATCAATAAGGGAAGTTCACCATTTCGACACAGAGTAAGATCAGCAGCTTTTTTGACTGATTATCCACTGCAATTTTATGAGCATAGACCGTTAATTGGGGCTTCTGCTGCACAAGACAGAAATTGGTATTTGCCGTGCAAGTGCTACGAGATAAATTAGAATTAAACAAGTATGATATGCTTTAACTTAAAAATTATAAGAATTCCATATTTGGAGGACGTCAATTAAAATTCAACTTCAAAATCGAGCCCTTTTATAAAAATAAGACTTTTTCCACATACAAATTAAATTTTAAAATTTTCCAATTCTTAAAAAACTTACATTACAACAACTTTCACAGGGAATCATTGAGCTGCATCTCTTTAAACAATTATAGCAATGAGTGATGTAGAATTCAGGTAAAAGTATGGTTGCGAATGGTTCTTCGATGATGATAACATCGCCTGAAAGAAAAACGTACACGGTAGCCAATAATAGAACTTTCTTAAGAATCAATAATGAATTAAGATCAGTAGTTGAGAGATTTGATTAGGAATGTATCTTTATGCAATACCCTAACTAACCAGGAATGATATTTTTGGTAGCCACAACATGCCGACCGAAATCATCGGAGTAATGAATTTTTACACAGTCAGATGCGCATAGTATCTCCTCATTTTTACAACTTATGGATGGATGGCATTCTAATTGATTTGTCACACTAGGCTTAAGATCTCCGTGACTTATCACACAATCCTTCAATATAGATAAAAGATTCATTTCCACCTCTTTTTGCTTCTTCTCTGATAAAGAGGTCGCATTCTTCAGAAGTGTACGAGAATCTTCGTAACTCTTCTTAGCTTCACTGTGCCTTCCTAATTTACAGTAACTCTCTCCCTTTCTTTTCAATAGCTTATATTTAAGGTCATCTGGGTAATTTAATTGAAGTGCTCTATCTATATCCAAAACAGAATCTTTAAAACACCCAAGAGAATATAGTACAGCAGACCTGTTAGCATACGCCAAAGACAACTCAACCGAACTAGAGGCTACTAAGACACTTCTATTGTAAAGTTTCAAGGCCTTAGTTTCCCTTCCTTTAATAAATGCTTCGTTCCCTTCATTTCTCAAGCGAATGGACTCAGTTGAACATTTTACAGGAACTTCATCATCAAGGCACGAAGGCCGGAATACGTTCTCAAAGGCGAGTTTTCTAACGAAGAGAAAACGTTCATAGTCCGAGGTTAATTTGGAGAATTCACTTGATATTTTCTCCACTACACCTTGTTCTTTCAAACAAGTGCACATATTACTAAAGAAGTCGGAAAACCCATTGTCTTTTGTCATGCTGGACGATTTTTTGATAAAATCTTCAAAAAATAAATGTCTAAATTTTCCAGATACAATTTAGACACGGAAAGCAATTAGTTTCACTTTTGATTGAGCTTCAAACTACAATAAAATTCAGTAACAGTCACCAAAAATATGAAATTCGACCTGATGAAATCCACATCTAAACAATGCTAAGGAATCAGGGACCATCGGTGGATATTTTAAGGACGGAAGATCATGACGTCCGTGAAGTTATATACGATATATATCGCACAAATACGATATATAAATAAAAAAGAAGCATCTAATGTTTTTTTCCAACCTTACGGAAATTAACTATAAAACGTACAACTATCCGAGTGTAGTTGTATGGAAAAGGCGCTGTGCCTGGCAGAACATAAATGTATAGCGTATAAAGGGATTGTATTGTGCAAAGTGTCATTTTATAAATTTTGGGAAATATAGGCGATTCGAAGAGGTAAAGGACATCTGGTAATTTAAAATATATCGTAATCAATTATTTAATGGGCATATTATGATGAAGATGCGTAGGAAAAAAATAAATGTTACTTGTATCGCGATTCATCGTCAATCAAGGGCTGAAAAAGAAACGGAATATTAAGAAACGAAGCAGTGTTGAATATTCGTAATGAAAGGTAATACCCAATTGTCTTTTCTTAATCTGTGTATGTGCGTCACTATTGCGTTCTAGTTGTTAAACATTTCTAGTTTTAATATCTAATGAGTTATCACCAATATCGGTTGTTTTTTTAGGTAGTTATTATTTTGAAGAAATGGAAGAGGATATGCAATTAGCCATAATAGCTGTAATTAACCATAGATTTCTACGTAATTTGATATGTAATTGTAAAACCTATCATGTTTACAATATCCAATGTTTTGGTGTCATCATCATCTAACGTCATGTAGAATCAATACCAGTTATATCCACTGAAAGAGACAATATGTTGCTGTGAAGTGCCAAATACAAAACCTTCAATTTCTTTGTTTATTTATAGGTCACCAAGTGGAGATTAAAATTCCTTTTTATCTAACAAAAACTTCAATTTCTTTATATGTTGATTTGTAGGTCACCAAAGGGAGACTTAAAATCCTTTTTATCTAACCTTGATAAAACATTAGCTTCATATAAATCCTCTAAATGTAACATTATCATCTATGGTGATTTTAATATTAACTTCAATCTTGAGAATCACCAAAAATCATTATTTTTAGATTTAACATCCTCTTTTAACTTGTCCCCTACCAACTCTAATACCACAAGAATAAATTCAAAATCATCTACCACCATTGATAATATTTTCATTCCCAATTCCTTATTTCAATATAGTAGCACCGTGCTAAATCTTCCTCTGAAGACTTTTTATATATGAAAAGAGAGCTCTTATGCTCATCTTTAACATAAATCAACAAACCTTCTGTAGGAATGTTTTTATGAAAAACAAAGTCTTAACACTTCCATGCATCTTTATTTATGAATCAGTAATGTTTGTTAACCCTCAGACTACTAAGGGGGGTAACAAGATTACCCCAGGCGCTTTTTTTATATTTTCCTTGAAAACATTTTCTGATTTTTATCCTCCTATGTAACTGTTTTTTAATGTATGAAGAGCATAATTATGTAAAAAACAAGGTATCTAACAATTTCTGAGAAGAATTGAAAATTGTTTTGGGGTAACTGAGTTACCCCTCTATGTATTATTCAGAACAGTATTCCTCATTGAAGAAAATAAAAAATTTCGGCTTAAAGAGCCTACAATAGCATTAATATACTTGTTTGCCTTTTTATAAGGCTGTAGTTATCTTCTAAATGTTGTACTTGCTACTATAGGTGAATGGCAGTTGTTAAATCTACAGAATTCTTATCATATGGAAACAACAGAAAAATAGTCAGTAGTAATTTAGAATGTCTTACATTTACATATTATAATATATTTATTATGCAGGCAGAGTGGTAGCCAAACTATTATAGTGTTTACTGCTAACCTCACAGTCAACGGTTTGAATTCAGCAGGGCTTTTTCATGTGCCCCCAGACCAACAAACCAACTCATAAATAGTCAATGAAATTTTCAATTAAAAAAACATCTGGTTTGTTAATGTATTAATATATTGTAATGTTTGTATATGATGTATCAAGTAAATTGCAAAAATAAAATTAATTTCACAGAACAAAAAATATTTAGATTGTTTAAATAGAAATAATTTTCAGTATTGAGACGAAACTGTCTCATTTTACATTATTCTCTCGTAATACTAAAAGTACTGTAAAATAGTTAAACGATACGATACCCTCGGTGACACTGCTGCTGCCGACCACAAATCAAATAGCATACACTGGATAAATGTCACGAAATGTACTAACAGTTATATTGCAGTGACATAATACAAAGCACAAATATAGTACAATACTTAGTAGAAATGTCCACTTGAGGAATCACAAATGATATGGAAAAGGGTTCGATTCGCAGATAACCTTTCCACAGGTGCATTCGCTCCGCTGTCTTCACTCTCTCTCCCCGTCCTATCTCGCTCTCTCCCTCTCCTTCACTGCCTCTGCTCATGGCGACGTTGTCGGCTCGCAACTAATGCCGTTTGCAGTGAGGTGTCGGTAGATTGCACTGCACTCGCGAACGCTAATTGGTTCTACCCGCGATCTACTAGTGTCCTCTTCTGGGCTAATGTCTGTTGCTATAAAAGAAGGCTTCCCACGAAAAAGGGTGTGTCGCAGGCAGGGATCGTCATTTGCTGGAGTTCGCCATTGGAAAGAGTTCGAACACAAAAACTTCTGGCAAACACGAAAAACTGATGGGGAACTCGATAAACTGACAAAAGTAGGAAAATGCTGCAGTATGGGTAGTTGAAATGACTTTAAATTACTAACAAATTAAAGTAATCACCGATTTTGATTAAAAATGTTTATTTAAAATAGAAATTTTGTGGGTAAATTCAGTTAACCCCTCTTGATAGAACTGAGGTGCAAAATACCTTGGTAGTCTGAGGGTTAAAGAAAACTTCCATCTCCTCTACCAAAATCAATCCACCCACAACTATACAACAAGAGCCCACAACAACATGCACACAATACAGCACCATCTCTCCCTATTTGAAAAGGGTCCATGCTACTGCAGTAAACTGTATAATGCTCTCCCAAATAATGTAAAAACTTGACAATCTATAAATGAATTCAAAAAGGAAACCAAAATCTTTCTTGTGAATCACTCCTTTTATAATGCGAAAAGAGTATTTTGAAACTGTCAAGATAATCTGTTTTCTTCTTGCTTTTAACCCCGATTCCATTTTATTATGTTTTGTATTGAAATTTCCTTTTATTAAAATGTAGTGTATGACAAAGTCCACTTGGGAAGGCTCCACCTTTTGGAAAGATTCCATTTAAAAGAAAAAGAAACTTGTAAATTTCCACTAACAATTTTAATATACGATCGGTTTTGCATGTTACAGCATCATCAGGTGAAACCAGTCGTATATTAACATTGTTAGTGGAAATTTACAAGTTTCTTTTTCTTTTAAATGTGCTGCATGCTTTGCATGATATATATATATATCCTTGTTTGTATCTTTTGACGAGCTCCATGTTACATTTTGTGGCCAATGTATGTAATAAAGATGAATGAATGAATATAATTAAAAACATTAGACAAAACATTAGTTTTCTTTCAATAGCTAACATAGTTCAAGAAGAATTTTATATTTATAATTAAGCATTGCCTATATAATTCTTATAACACTGTCTTGTAAGAGTTTTACGTTCAGTTCTAAGTCTACAAAAAGCTATATAATCTGTAGCAGAATGGAATCTTTATGATTTATATGATAAAATGTTTTAAATAACAACAATCTGAAATTCTGGAGAAAACCATTTAGGATATTTGGAATTACAATTATACTTTATAATGGGAGTATGAATATTCACTATTGCACAATATTAATAAAACTAGAAAAAGCCATATATACATCAAGAGCATTTTTGAAAATCCTAGTTTATACAACTTAGGTAAAAATATACTTGATCAAGATAACAGTTTTTTAAATCACAGTGCTGATGAATATAATCTAATTATGTAATATTACATTCACTATTTATACACAAACCCAATGGAGGATGATAACCTTCCATTTTAAAGAGAGGATCATTAACAAGGTAAGTAGAGTCATCTGAGGAAAATACATGGTCTAGTAGTTTATCTTTGGAATTAGTGATTCTATTGACCTGGATGAGAGCAAGAAAAGAAAATGAGGAAAATTCCATGTTGCACATAGGCTGAATTTGTTTTATTGTGAGGACAGGGCATTTAGGAGGTTATAGTCACCAAAGAGAAACATGGGAGTAGCAAGAATTTCATCAATGGTAGAACAGTGCTCTTCATAGTCTGATAAAGCATAGGCTGGAGGCAGAAGCAACTGCAGCTATTAAAGTTTTTGTTTTGCCATGACATAATACAACAAAGATGCTAAATGTTTTACCTGGTGACTTTTGCCATGTATGAATTAATGTCAAGCTTAACAGCAATGAAGGTACCACCGTAACTCAATTTATCACTAGTTAGTTGATCAAGATCCTTTCTGTAACTTTTAGGTCAGAATCACTTATGCCTTGATTCAAATTAGTGTTAGCAATTACAAATATATCAAGATTTGAAGAGCAAACATTAATTTTTAAGTCTATAAGTTTTGTTTTTAAATCTTTTTATGATATCACTACCAAGTCTTTCTATCAAAAGCTCACATCATCTCATAAAAGCTTCCTGTGCTATTGCTATTCTTGTCCTGATCTCTCCCATCTCGTGACAATATTACCTAAATAAGTAAAACGTTCTCCATATCAGCTTTTCCCCATCTGCTGTTACATTAACCAAGGAATACCCACCTTTGTAAAATCTCATGAATTTTTTTTTCTTCTTATTCATCTTCATCCTGATTGCTTTCACCTTTTCATTTAAGGAACTAACTAGCATTTGCAAGCCTTTTTCAGTATTACTCACCAATTCTTTTCATCCACATATGTAACTGATGTAACCAGGCTTCCTCCTGCTTTTACTTGTTTCTCTACATCTTTCAATGCCTCCCTTATCATTTCTTTTAGCGGTATGTGAAATTAATCAAGCAATCATTTATTTAACACAAACAGGTTTCTCCAAATTACATTTGTAATAATAGATATACAAGAAGCACATACGACCATGTCCTCGGTGGGATTCGAACCCGCAACCCTGGCATTGGAAGCTAGGCATGCTAACCACCCCTCTGCCAAGGCCGGCATTATTCTGTGATCTTGACATTTATTTGATTAAACCTTTTTCTTTATGGAAATTGAAATTGATGTAATGAAGTCCTCGGGCCCATGTCCCTCTTCATATACCTTTTGATATAATTTACAAAATCTCTGAAGAAGTTATGGCTACAATAATCCAAGAGGTTGATTAGCTAGAAATTCCATACAAACAAACAAAAGCTCTCTTTCCCCCTTTTCCTAACTACTTCAAAAACTTCAAAATTTTCATGGAAAGTCATTAATACCTACTTCTTTCTTCAACATCAAATCCTGAAGAGCCTTTTCAATCTCACTAATCAATATTAGCAGTCCAACACTGTTGCTGTCTACATCTTTCTCCCTTTCTATCTCAGTAGATTCTGACTTTAAATCTTTAGTGTATTAACTCCTCAATATACTATTTCCATCTATTCCTCACATCCTCAGGCTCAAATAACAGTTTTCCATTTTGTCTTTAATTGTAGCCAGCATATTTCCTTTCACTTTTTCATACCATAAGTCTGTTCTGCCTTGTCTCTGCAGTTTTTCCATGTCCTCACCTTGTCCTTTACAGCACAACTCTCTTGCTTTAGTAATTTCTCTCTTTATTTTATTCCTTTACTCTCTATACATTCATCTTCCATATTCTGTGTTCATTTGCTTCCCTCTTTTCCATTATTTAATCATCTCCTCGGTTAACCAGGGCTTCCCTATTTTCTTATGTTATTTTGTCTGTACTTTTATTTGTGCTTTCTATGATACATTTTCATATTCCCTTTGTTGTCTTCAACCATTGTTTGCCTACCTGCATTTTCTAAAGCTAATCTAATCGGCTATTAGATTAGCTTTAGAAAATAATAATTAATAAATAATCATTCCTCTTTATTTACTCATTTCAGTATTGGATTCACCTTTACTATTTATTTATACATATATATATATATATATATATATATATATATATATATCGGAATAGCGTTTCCCTCAGACGCCCCCTCCCAGTTGCATTACACGCCAATACCCACAATGTACCCTTCAATAGTTGCTACAATGTTAGGATTATTCGCGCTTTACCCTATGACACTCCTGCCCCCCTTCTCCGACACTGGGAACTAGCACATATCCATCTTCTCGACTCTTTCTCTCCGCCTGGCCTCAACCTCCGCTAACCCTATTAGCCCCCTTACAATGTCTCCTTGTTACATTGTAGTTATTCACACTTTCCCTTACCACACTCCCTCTTTATTGGCTATCCACCCCTCCTACTCCCCACCTCCTCCAATCATCAGCCTTCCTACATCACCCTGTCATTCCCCGCCCAGTGTGTCACTTGCAGATACTCTTTCGCTGAAGAAGGGCATAGGCCCAATAAGCTTGCGTGTGTTTTTTTGTCTTTTTGTGTTCGTGTGTTTCACGTGTCTCTTCGACGCCCCCAGCAGCCTGCCAGCTTGGTCCTCAACTTGGTAAGTGTCCGCTGGGCTTCCCTCAACACCTTGTTGCCACCCTCATCACTACCTTTTCTTTTCCTTTAGTTAATATATATATATATATATATATATATATATATATATATATATATATATATATATATATATATATATATATATATATATATAAATTGTCTCTCTGAAAAATACATTTCAGTGTATGTAATTATATTTTAAGTAGAGAAAAACAATTCTTGAAACAATGTGAATTACGAACTACAAAAATGAAATATAAATCAAATTCAAACAACATATAGTAGGTATAATAACCACATGAAGGTTAATAAAAATTATGAATGCCTTCTCTTGAACTTATCTTAAGAAAAATTGTCAATCATTATCAGTGCAGGCCCTCAATAAGTAGGATGCTGTTTCCTGTTTGGAGCCTCAAGATTAATATTAATTTTCAGTAAAATTCATTAATGCATTATTCACTACAAGTTTTAATGAAAAGTAAGAATACATAAAATAATGGATTACATAAGTATAAGAAAAGTAATTTTTGGGTGGTTGTTTTAAGAAAATTAACATCAAAATATACTCTCAGAGTTTTTTTCATTTATAAAATGTACAGAGTGAGTGTAACATAACTTTATTCCATTTTTAGATGTTCTTTGCAAAAAGTAGGAGATGGTTGCTTTTTAAGTCAGGTCATGTCCATCCACATTTCCTTTCCAAAACTATTGAGTTTATTTTCATGAAATTTCATAATAACAGCAAGAATGAATTTTGCAATATAAAGATTGTTGCATTTTAATTAACTATTTTTAACTAAAAATTATTTTATAAAATATACTAGCTTCATGGCACCAGCTGGAGGCTCAGATATAGTTCATACACTGCACACCCTATAAGGCTGGCCCTGATTATTAGATTGGGATCTTTACTACTTCAACCATCATTTTCAAGTAAATCCAAGCAATTAAACAGTCTAACATAGCAATCATATAAATCAAAATAGGTTTAAATGATAATAGGTACGTGCTTAAAAGACAAGAATGAAGTTGCACAATACTGGAGAAACAGAATAACAAACTTGCATGTTCTTACCAAACTGTTGTCCATATTGTGCACATGTACAATAAGCAAGGCAACAAGTAGCAAACCAACAGAAGCCCCATCCAGTGAAAACAGTATCCCAGTACAAAAAGTGAATTTTTCTTCATTAATTTTAAATTGACAATTTCAAGTTTCTGATATTTTACACGAAAAACATTTTTTCAGAGCCCCTGGTATGCGCCAAGTGCGACTACTCTTAATTTGCCAAAGCAGTTTTTATGCTGAAGAAGTTAAGAATAGATATGAAATAATCACCCGAAAAAATAAGAATATCTTCATCTCATTGAGATGGTACGACGCATATGTCCTCTTTCTCTCACTATAACTTAGAAATCTTAAGGGAGCTTACATTTTTAGGAATCCATATCACTTATCAAATGAAAAATATGAAGCTGCTATAGAAATTTTATTTGTTAAAAAATTGTAACATGTATCTAGTGGTAGCAATTAACATTGAGGAACACTTCATGCTTTAATAATGGTTAATGATTCAAGGATAATAATACTAGAAAAAAAACAACTACACCATGATGCTGAGACAATCATTCGCATTAATGGAATGCTCATCAAAAAGAAGTCATGAAACTCTGAAGAAGATTGATTTTCTTCAGGCTTTCTGCAATGATGCAGGTTATGATGAAGGTTGGAGGAAGAACAGCTGAAACTTCCCCTAGTTGAGCTACAGCGATGATGGACATTCCTTTTCCTCGAAATGCTCGTAATATGACCTGGGAATTATTTAAAAAATGCAAGATTACAAACAATCAGTGGCGTCGCGTGCCCATTTAGGTTGGGTGTGCTTTTATTGGGGAGGGGGGTATGCAACCCGCGCTACAAAATTCACGTGTTAATTTGAACGTACGATTGCATTTTTATCGACGTGTGAAAGTTTTACGAGAGCATAGCGCAGCAGCGCTCTTCTTAATTGGTCTAATGCAATTAATCTTAGAATAATTTTGAATACTTTAATTTACTAACTGATATGATTTTAACTATACAATCCATAATTATGGACAACACAAAGGTTACCCGTCAAATAGACTTGAGCTATGCATCACGCGCGCCGTTTATGTGAGAATGGTTAACGCTTCTTTGTGAGAAGATACTAGAGTGAGGTACGAATTATCTGTATTTTGTTACGATTTTTAAATATGTACAACCATATAATACCCACAGAAATCTGAAAAAGTAATCACTTGGGAAAATATTATTTTCCGGATTGAATC
The DNA here is from genome assembly GCA_028673005.1 of Tanypteryx hageni. Classification (NCBI taxonomy): domain Eukaryota; kingdom Metazoa; phylum Arthropoda; class Insecta; order Odonata; family Petaluridae; genus Tanypteryx; species Tanypteryx hageni. The sequence continues at coordinate 6,888,845 of CM054117.1, forward strand.
AAAGAAAGGCTTAAAAAACTCATTTTACTTACTTATTTATACACCAGTTCCAATCTCCTGTTTTGCCTTAGGAATTTTGTTAGCACATCATCATAAAATGAAGGCCTTTTCTTCAGTTCCACCGGCAATGTCTTTTCAATGGCGAGTGAACTTAGGTCGCATAACCTTTCCTGCGTTTGTGTTCCTCTATAACACGTATGTATTCTCTTCATAGCCGAAAAAGAACGTTCGACTGTAGCAGTAGAACTCGGAATCGTCATGATAAGTTCCGCTAATTTATAAATCTCCTTGAATGCAACCTGAAGCTGATTTTCTTGCATGAATTTTAATAGGTGATGCACTGGTTTCCTCGCAAATTCATCAGAAGAAAAGAACACTTTTAGTTCATTTTTAGGCGAACGTAGTCAAAAACTGGTCTGTAGAAATCCTTTAATTTTTCTAGAATACCATCAGGAAAAGTTTTCGCATACTGATCATATCTTTCGCTACAAAGGAGTTGAAAAAACTCAAGTTTCGAAAGTGAAGAGTATCTTTCTTCCATCTTCCATCTTCTTCCATCACAATGTGTTCAAAAAATGCAATAAGTTGACTTCTGTGGCGTTTTACTGTGTTTGATAAACGGGAAGTAAAATTCCATCTGGTTGGTGCGACGGAGGGTAATTTTTTAGCAACAAAATCTTGCAAAGCATTTACTCTTGTCGATGATTTAGAAAAATATGCTGCCAATCCACTGATAGTTTGGAAAAACAATCTACATTCCTTGATATTCAAGAGGCTTTCCTTCAGAACTAAGTTCAAAACGTGAGCGTAGCAATGCGTAAATATTGCTAAAGGATAGGCCTCGATAATTTTACTCTGCAACCCATTAATATGTCCACTCATTACACAAGCACCATCATAAGTTTGGCCGACCAACTTGTCCTTAATATTAAATTCCTCAACTCTGTTTGCAACTTGTTTAAAAAGACCACTAGACGTTCTATCATCACTTACGTCTGTAAATCCGATAAACCTTTCGTGTGTTTGCCCATTATGGACAAAACGGAAAACAGTTGATAGCTGCGATTTCGACATGACATCAGAAGTTTCATCCAGAAGAATGGCCACAAATGTAGCGGAAGAAATTTCTTTCTTTATAGCATCTTTAACCACATCAGATATAGCGTTAATGATATCATTTTGTACTGTGGGAGAAGTTCCTCGAAATACAGTCAATGCCTTTAAATGACTGTCTAAAAGAGGATCATACTCACGGAGCACATTTAAAAATTCTATATAATTCCTTCGGTTGGCTGAATCTTCAGACTCATCATGACCTCTCAAAGGAAGCTCTTGCTTAGCCAAATAACATACAGCATCCATTAATCTTTTTAAAACGTCTCTATTTTTCTTTACTTGTTCATTATGACAACTAGTTTTAATTTTTCTTTGGCTGTCAATTCTTTGTTTTCCAAACATCTTAAGATTTAAAAATGACTGAACATGTGGCTGGGAGCGCTCATGTTTTTGCATTGCTGCAGCTAAATGATTAAGATCGGAATACCCGTGCTTATTCCAAACACCTTTCTCTTTGGAGAATAATAAACAAGGCCAACAAAAAAGTCTTGACAGCACTTCACATCCAGTTAACCATTCTACTGAATCGTATTGTGAAACAGAGAAATGTCTCATCTACTCAGTTTTTGTTTCTTTGTGCTTGCACAGTAAATTTGGAAGAGGAGGACGAGGCTTACCTTCTTCGACTATGTTCATACAATCCGCAAATGCTCTGGCAGAAAACGGGGCATTCAGTACATCCTCAACACTGTTTACCATTGTAAATATGGGCAAAAAGTTATAAATTATATCTAAAAAATTATAAATATATGTTAAAAACTTGTCTAAATCGGTGTCATAAACACGTCGGTTCACACTTTACCCCATGCACGCAAAACAGACGAAACTCAGAAAACAAAAACAGCATCTCATGACAAGTAACAACGTTGAATTGGATTGCTTCACACAATAGCCAATCACAACCGCTAACTACTTCTGGGTGCTGTTGTCTCAGCGCACACCCTGCCACGCCTTCTGGACGGTTTAAATCCACAAGGTGGCTAAGAATTTGACCCGCTGCGCCATCTGTACGTATGTTTAAAGGGCTCAAAGCTATCCGTATTTCTTACCGCACACCCGGGCTATTAACGTGAATGTGATACAATGTTTACGCGCCGAAACTTCTCCTCTTCATGAAACATTGTATATTGGATTTGATTTTAGGAATCACGCGAAGCCAGAAAACGATTAGGGGAGTCTTTAACAGGAATAAATGCAAAAATATAATATCTGTGACATTGCGAATCCTTGGGTGTGCACCGCACATCTAGCACACCCTGAATATACGCCTCTGCGATAGGACAGTAAAGTGCAGTGCATCAGTAATAACATAATAACGAGAACAAGAATTTGAACTAAGATTTAAGGTAAGTTATTCATTCTTTTCTCGTACATTTAACGTAATATATTTATTATTTTTTAATTTTGTTAAACTGGCATGGAAAAATTAAATTTTCTTGCTTTTAGATATTTCGCTAAAGAAATTAATATATATTTTTTAAATAATTCGACATTTTATTTTGATATTAATTTTTATTTAAGTTAGTACATTTATGCATGGAATATTCATTGTAATAATTGTACCTAAGTTTTTTATTAATATTATAAAAAATATACCTAATTTCGAATTTTAATAATAAAATTTATTAAAATTGAGTACTTTTTTCTTTAATTAGATTTTTGGAACATGTTCCAAGAGGAAATGAAGAAGAAACTTTCCGGGTGTCAGAATTTAATAAAGAAAATAAAACGGGAAGAAGAAAGAGAAATGCTTCCAGAATTACTCAGTACTTCACTGAACAAGTAACGAAGAATGACTCAGTGCCAGTTCCTGGTTGCAGTAAGGATATTTTTGATACGCTCAGTCAGTTGGAAAAGAATTCCAGTGAAGATAGTAAACATGCTGAAGAAACTGTCTCTCATCTGGGGCCCAAAGACAATACAGAAGAAACAATAAGTGAAGATACTGAAGACATTTTCGTTAATTCGGAACGTGTAGAATCTACTGAAGGTACAATAAGTGTCTTTAATTTTGATGATCCCGGACTTTGGCCGGAAACATTTTCTCATACAACAAGGCAAGCCATTTTAGAAACGGGTCCTAAACAAATTAAAAATTTTAATTTTCCACACGATTCTTCTGGACGGAAATTTTCACATACATATTATGAAAGGCATTTAAAAAATGGCGAAGAATACAATAGAAATTGGTTAATTTATTCAGTTTCAAAAAACGCAGTTTATTGTTTTTGCTGCAAACTTTTCGAACTTTACAATTCCGAACATAATAAATTTATTCAGGGACTTAATGACTGGCAACATCTTGCAATGTACCTGAATCATCATGAGAGAAATTTAAATCATTTGAACAATTACAAAAAATGGACAGAATTAATTACATCCTTAAAAAATAAAACTTGTATTGATCATTTCCAACAAACTGTTTTAGATAATGAAAGGAAACGTTGGTATGAAGTTATAAAAAAAATAATTTTTGTAGTACAGTTTTTAGGCAAACAAAATCTAACTCTTCGTGGTAAAAGTAATAAACTTTACGATTGCAGCAATGGCAATTTTTAAAAATGCATTGAGATGTTAGAAAAGTTTGATCCTTTTATATCGGAACACACGCGACGTGTAGCTAATGATCCTGACTTTAAAAATATGCCCTCCTATTTAGGAGATAAAATTCAAAATGAAATACTCACTTTATTGGCATCAAATATTAAAAATAATATTATTAACCTGTGTCAACAAAACAAATATTTTTCAATTATTTTAGATTGTACTCCGGATGTATCACATACTGAACAAATAAGTGTGATAGTCAGATTCGTTCATTTCAATTCAGGATATAAAAGTGTTGAAATACATGAACACTTTTTAGCATTCTATCCAATTTCAGATGCTACAGGGGCTGATTGACAATATTTCTTACTGATTTACTGAAAAAATTAAATTTAGATATAAATAACTTAAGAGGTCAGGGCTATGATAATGGCTCTAATATGCACTGCAAAAATATAGGTTTACAAAAAAGAATTTTAGATTTAAATCCCCGTGCATTTTATGTCCCATGTTCAAATCATAGTCTAAACTTGATAGTTAATGATGTTGCGAATATCAATCATGAAACTATTGGTTTCTTTAATATAGTACAAGAGTTATATAAAATTTTTTCCTTTTCTGTTTATCGATGGAATATTTTAACTACTCATGTAATTGATTTAACCTTAAAGCCATTATCTGAAACACGGTGGTCGAGCAGAATTGATGCCATAAAACCCCTTCATAAATATTTACCTGAAGTGTATGATGCTTTATTTGAAATTTGTAATGACTCTTCAAAACTGGACGAACAATCCAAATATCAGGCAAAATGTATAGGTGAAAAAATTGCTACATTTACATTTATTTGTTGTATTAGAGTTTGGTATGATATTTTAAATAAAGTGCATTTTGTCAGCAAAATACTGCAGTCTTCATTTATGAATCTCCAACTTGCTTTAGATGCACTGAATGATCTAAATCAATTTTTAAATGATTATAGGTCTGATGAAACTTTCAAAGAAATTGTAGAAAGCTCAAAATTAATTGCATCAAAATTTGACGCAGAATCTGTATTTTGTGGTAGTAGACCACTAAGGCAACGTAAAAAGACAACACATTTTGATTACGAACATGAAGATGAAAATATAGTAGATCCTGAAATTTAATTTAAAATAAACTTTTTTCTCTGCATAATAGATCAAACATTACAATCTTTGCAGGAAAGATTTACTTTATTAAAAGAACATATGAATTCATTTCAGTTTTTGTATTTGTTAAGTACTCCACAAAATAAAGAATATTTATTATCTGGTTGTAAAAAGTTAGGACAAAAATTAACACATGAGAATCGTTCAGACATTGACGCAGACGTCTTATGCGAAGAAATTTTACACTGTCAACCATTTATTTCTAATTTTAAAAACGATATATATCAGATAATTCAGTATATTTATTCAAACGACTTAATCACAGTTTATCCAAACTTTACAATTGATCTTCGGATTCTTTTGTCTTTACCAGTATCTGTAGCATCTGTGGAACGGTCCTTTTCTAAACTTAAAATTATTAAAAACTACTTGCGCTCCACAATGGTACAAGACAGACTTTCAAATCTTGCCATTATATCAATAGAGTCAGATATTTTGGATCAACTTGATATATATGATATTATTCGAGAATTTTCATTAATGGAAACTAGAAAAGTTCAATTCACTAAGTGATTTTTCTTTCCGTTTAAATATTTATTGACCTATTTCTTGACTCAATAATGTTTAATATGTTCCTATTTCATATACTTGTAAGTTTATCTGTTTCTTATTTATACCTATACAAAGTACAAATGACAAAGTGATTTTCTTGCCAAATAAAATATAGTTAGTTTAATTTTGTACCAAAAATATTTAATATTTTTCTTTTTATAAAACTGTAAGTTTATCTGTTAATTTACGTTAAACTATATAAGGTGCAATTCGCAAATGATTTTCTTGCCAAATAACATAAATTACTCTATTTTTTCCAAATTATTTTTGTTGTTTTTGTTTTTGTACCTTTCTTGTATGTTTATTGTTTTTATAATTTTTTCTAATTTCTGCTTTTTGGTCAATAAACTTATAATTAATATATTTCGTATTTCATTTTTACTCACTGATACGTTTTTATAAAGTGATTTTTTTATTGTGGGAGGGGTGTAGGGGCGCCAACTAAAGTTTTGCACACAGGCGCCGGACACTACTGGCGCGCCCCTGGCCGACCCTGTGCGTGCCGCCACGAGCCACTGAAAACCAGTGACACCAGCGCATACGCAAGTGGACCAGGGGTGCCAATTTAGCTATTTTCAAGCTAGCAGAATTTAATCTAGCTAATAAAAAGTACTCCTAGCGGATAGCTATAGAAATCCAGTGGATTATTAGCAGATTTTAAACTTTGTGCAACTTCATATCAAACGATTAGAAATTTTGATTTTTCTAACCGTTTTGGGGAAATTTGGTGCTTAATTTAGGCACCCAAATTGTTCTCATAGTATTTGAGCATAGGGTTACCACCTTTTTCTGGAGTCATTACCGAACGCTGACTAAAAACCAGTACTATCTTCCTCATAATTTTTTTGTAAAAATTTTGTTTGCAAATAAAAATAAAAAGTGTTAGTTATTAAAATATATAAAATAGGGTACTTTGTGGTTTACACAGCACCACCTCCACAGCGCTCACCTAGGGGCGAGATATGGAACTACAAGGCGCTGAAAGTGGCGAGATTTGGAATTACGTGGAGCAATACTCCATTGGAATTTGGATGGGCCAGGGAAGAGAAATTTGAGCATGAACGAAATTTTACTCGGCCCCAACGTGTTGGGTAAGTTGGTGGAAGTGTTTTTCGTTCCTCGTCACCTTGGCTGTGTTCAGAGGCGTCTCCATTCAAAGAAAAAAGAAGGGATACCGTTATAAATTAAATTTTTATGAGGAGGAATGAAAAAGACTTCCACCAACATACCCAACCTGGTGGGGTCGAGTAAAATTTTCGTTCATGTTCCAATTTCCCTTCCCTGGCCCAGCCAAGTTCCAATGGAGTACTACTCCACATAATTCCAAATCTTGCCACATTCAGCACATTGTAGTTCCAAATCTTCCCCCATGGGGCGCTGCGGAGGTGGTGCCGCGTTAACCAAAAACTACCTAAAATAGTCTAATTGGCAAGAGTAACAAATGCAATGAATTCTAACATTAATTTCCATTTTTAATAATAATTTTTAATGTAATTTTTAATGGTTATAATAGCATTAGCAACTTCGATTTTAAAATCACAAATAAAAATACATCTTCAGTGACTAGTAACTAGTTAATTAAAATAAAAAGAAACATGAAATAGTCTTCTTTAACAAAAACATTTGTAACATTAAATGTAAGATAATAAAATTACATTAAATTATTAGCATAATAACATATTACATAATATATATACATAATAATACATAAAATTAATTAAAATTGACCAAAAAAACGAAAGATTATAATATCAATTCAAACAAAAATAAAATTCATTTTATATCTTTCCATGTATATTTTTTATTTCTTTTAGCAGCCTCTAGCATCTTTGGTTTTGTTTTTATCAAGTCGTAAAATTCTGAGCATGACATGTCAAAATTTAGTTTAACTTGTAGTTCAGATGTAGTCGATTTCATTTATCTGTCCAAATGTTCCCCAGAGCCGTGCCGCCCTATGGGTGCAAGGGGTGCATCGCACCCGGGCGGCAACATGTGAGGGGCGGCATTTACGGACGGTCAATAATATTTCTTGATTTTGTGCTTTTCCATCTTGCAGATTTGAACGCATGTACTTTAGTGATACTTGATATTAAAAAATCATTTATCATTTTTACTTATTAATCAGATTATTTTCTTCGTACACACAAAAAAATAACTGACTCGAGAGCGAGTCCTCTTTCGGAGGAAGGGCAAGTTTTTAGACCTAAATACGTTCGCAACCAGGACCGTGGCGATTGGTGACACAACAATGCGACCGCCTCAGGCACCCTCCCAGAGGGTGCGCCAAATTCTGAAGGGCCTCAAAAATCAGGGGTGCGTAGAAGATTGAGGACGGTTTACCGATTTTTAGTTTGGTTTAATACATCATAGGTAAGCTGCTTAAATTATATCATGGCTAATTTTAAAACTTTCTTCTATGGAATCTTTTCACATATGCAAAATAAAGGATGCGGAAAAACCGAGAAACTCAAAAATTCCTTGGTGCACATCCGCCAAGAGTTAGGAGCAAGCGCACACAAGTCGCTGATATACGATCCGAAGTTTATCCCCCTTCGTCTTCTGAAAAGAGGGAAGAAAAGCGCTCCTGTGTGTAATGATGTGTCACCGGTGTACGCTTGACAAATAGCCGCCGTTAAACAATGAGGAAGTCTCAGTTGAGAGTGCATGAACGCATATTTCAGTATATCCGTGAGTGTGTTTATAATTTCGAACAAAAGATATGGAGGGTGCAAATCGACTTAGGGAGCATGCGAAGATGCGGCGGAGACGGATCCAGCCATCCTCGTCATCCCATTTCTATCGGACGCTACTGTAAGTATGGAGAGCGTGGACGCATCCGCCGCATACAGGTTTTGCACTCCAAATTCACCCTTTTGCAAATCAATTTCACCCTTTTGCAAATTAATTTCACCCTTTTGCAAATCAATTTCACCCTTTTTGCAAATCAATTTCACCCTTTTGCAGATTTTTTCTACAAGATAGTTTTCATTGTTATGTTGTATGCTGCTATTGATTCATTTAAATATGTTTTGTAACATTTCAACTTAATTTGTTTTCATTTACAAATCAAGCATTATTTATTTTAAATTATTGAATCAAATTTATGCAAATTACGTCACAGCTGTACATACTACAGACAGATCTCTGTTCATTAGTGATTTTTATTAGCTACATATAAATAAATAAAAGAACTTTAATGATTTTGTAAAAAAGCAAAAGCTCGAAAAACAATACCATCATCAAAGATTGCAGCAACATCCATCATTAGAGTGTGAGAAAACTTCTACAGCACCAAAACACATAACGAAAGGATACGGATATATTGCCAGTGTACTCCAATTGAGAGTTTTAGCTTACGCCTAATCAAAGAACACTACAGACCAGCGTCTTATCCTTGGGACCCTATAGACTTAGCTCAGTAACCTAAGGATACCTACCCCACTCCCAGCCACGTGGAGTCGTCAAAGTATTAGTGGGAGCATTAGCTACATATTACTTCGACTCACTGCTTAACTCGACTACTTAATATATCGTAATTCGATAATGTATAGGGTTTGAAAAGTAATATTCCATTGTCATGGTTATGATGCACAACTACAATGTAACCTAAATTTCATTAATTGAGTCTTTGCTCTCTGAAAATGAAGTATTAATCATTTAATTATTAATTTAGTGTGGCGTCATATTGAGTAATGACAATGTATAATTAAGGAGCAGTTGCAGCGTCAGTTCTTGTCTAGCTCCCATAGAGAGATATTGTGAATTGAAACAGGATAACGGTCGTCTTCGTCAAGCGTCATTAACCTCATTCATGTAAAGAACTGTTTCTGTTGGGTAACGAGATGAATATTTTGAACTAATAACTTATCTGCATTTATAATATATTATCCACGAAAATTTTAATTCTGTTCTTAATGGATCCAAAAGCGAATACCGACTTTTATAACGTTTTAGTAAACATTCTACATATTTTAATCCATTAGGACGTTTTTATGTTAATCTAGAATATTTATTTCAGACCCCAAAAATGACTACAACATCATCTTCTGAATCAAGTTCTGGAAGTCCTGTGCCCACTTGTTCGCGCCAAATAACGCAAATCACATTGTCAGAAACATCTAGATCCAAATCAAGAAGACCTGTTGTTCGACATAATCGTCCACCTGCATACGATCGTATCAGTCAAGATAAAAAAAATGTCTTTATAAAATGTTATGAAGATGGTAGAACGGTGAGTGAATCAGCTGAAATATCTGGGATTAATAAAAACACGGCAAAGTCAATTATAAATCAGTATAAAAAGAATGGTGGTGTATTAATAGAAAAAAACGTGGTGGTAAAAGAAATATCAAATTAAATGCGCCGCTATTAAACAAAATTGATCAAATAATTCAAGAAAATGCCTCCATAACTTTAAAGGGAATTCGTGACAAAATCTTCGAATCTGAACATGTGGAATTAAGCTTGAGTTCCATTAGGAATGGGTTGAAGCAGTTAACGAATCACATTAAAGTGTGCATCATTTGAAGTTGATCGTAGAAATTCTGAACGAACAATTGAGATGCGCAAGGTATATGCCTTAAATTTTTCACGAAACGCTCCCGAAGAAAGACAAAAAATAATATTCATAGATGAATCGGGATTTAATTGTCATCTTAGGCGAACGAAGGCGCGATCGAAAATTAATACATCAGCTCGTGTGACCGTGCCAAAGGTTAGGGGAAGAAATGTTACCCTAATTGCCGCAATGACCATCCAAGGAATAGTGTGGCATGAAGTAATTGCACATTCTACGGTTAATTCCAATATTTTTTGCCAATTTCTTCAGAGATTACTGCAGAAATTGCAAGAAGATAATCTGGAGAAAGTTTGGCTTGTTTTGGACAATGTAAGCATCCACAAAACCCAGGAAGTGCGTGATCTTGTTGGCCAGACAAATCACACTTTACTATTTCTACCACAATACTCCCCAATGCTGAACCCCATTGAAGTTTTTTCAAAAATTAAATTCTGTGCAAGAAATATTTTGGCTGATCCTTCAAGAAATGAACATTTAGTGGATGTTATTAATCATTCTGTTGAAACTATTACTCCTACAGATTGTCATAATTATATTATGAATATTTATATGAAATTGCCACAAGCAGCGGCAGGAGAACCGTTATAAATGAAGCAGAAGTAAATAAATGTTAAATAAGTATTTTATGTTTATTATTACAAACATGCAATAAAATGTTTATTTTTAACAACTTCAATTGGATTTTATTTATATTCCAACATAATACTGAAAATATTATTGTGGAAAAACTTGATCTGCAAAAGGGTGAAATTGATTTGCAAAAGGGTGAATTTGGAGTGCAAAACCAGTACGATATGTAATTCAACAAGCGGTCGGAGTGAGTCATCAAAGAGCAGTCCGACCTCAATAATTTTTAATACTTTGAGGATTTCGGACAAAATTGGAGGTCATGTAATATTAGCTTAAAAATAATCCCGCCAGGATGCATCGGACTCCATGGCGGAGCCCCTAGTTAATTAAATTCCTAATCGTCACAATTGACTGAAGCAATATGACCGTCTAGAGATGTAGTATAAAATCCCCTATGCCATTAAGATTGCTCATAATTTTTCCCAATGATCGAGGAAAAAAGAAACACAAGTCTGCGCGTTGATATTGTCCGTACAACGCAGAATTATCCGTAGATTCTTGTAAATTTTCACACGATTTGAGGAAAATTGATTGCATCTGATAGATTTTATGAATTTTTCCTATTGTTTGAAAAACAAAGCGGCGTAAAATTAACTGTTGAAAATTACGCATTTAAATATCCGGGATTTTAAAAGGAAGGAAGGTATTCATAATTTGGATGAGACTTACTTTCTAGTTGGTTTTTAGCACGAGCGAAGGCGCTCGAAGATTTCCTTGAAGGGTCAACAATTTGGAAATTACATTTTCCGTCTCAATCTCACGTGTCCTCCTTTTCGCCGTTGCTAATAATTTTCTCTCAACGCCTGTTATTTTGCTGCCGTTCTCACGTGCTACCGCAATTGTTCGTTATTCCCGTCCTCCATACGCTCAGGTCATTTTTAATCTCGAACCCGTAAAAAACTGGAAATCCAGTTGTTTACAACTGCGATTCCGGACAAACAATTTAGTTTGAAAGGGAATGCAATGCGGATCCCCAGTTCCTTATCACTTAAACGGAGTAATAAATTAAGATAACGGTTGAGAACGGACCTACACGTATTGTTAGCTTTGCAAATCGCATTATTTTTCAAGCGCGTGCCTCTGTCTCTCGTCGCGGAAGTTCCTTTGCCTTGTCGTTTGATTTTCAACTTTTAGGATTTTAATTTGTTTCGATTAACAATATTATTTGGAGGATATTTCTCCTGACTGACTAGAGTCTCCGCATTCGTCGCATTTTACTCAAATATTCTTCTCAGCCCCCACGTGCAGTCATACCGTCATAAAATGCACCTAGGATGGGATGATTGGGGGTCTTTCTAGTCCCAAAGCGCTGCAGAGATCCATCGAAGTTGTGCTCCATTTATTTTTTATTTCGATTCATATTCGGTGAAGAAAAAAAAGATTGGACATGTCGAAAAATTTCCCGGAAAGATCGTAAGTTACCTAATTCACAAAACCAGCTTTTAATACGCCTACATTTATATATTGTGCGCCAATATTTTCAAAATGTTTTTCATGTTGATACTTTGGCCCGCGAGCATAAAATTTATTAACCAAGTGTGGTACACATATAAAAATGTTTGGAGACCCCTGCTTTAAATTCATATAATATTTACTATAATTTGGAAAGGGTATAGCCTGTAATTACAAAATAAAAATTTTGGTGGAAATGTATGCTATGAAATTTATTTGGAACACAGGGAAATGGAAATGTTGTCAAGTTATAGTTTTAGTGAACGCGACAAAAGATCATAAATCATTTGTGATCGTTCGACATGTAGGTGAAAGTCAAACTGTCGGTTTCCTTCAAATTTTGAAAAAGTGACCTTTACTTTTCTAACGTTTTATCGATCGGTAGCTTCTACATATGTAATTTAACCCTTAACTACTAACGTGGAGTCAGGCTGACTCCACACCACATATAATGCTCTGACTCATTTTACAATGTTGCTCCGGTGACTTCAGTACCTTCAAATGAAATGATGACTAATGCACCCCCCAAATCTTATCAGTGTACCGCGAGCTGTTGGTGAAAAAGCTTATAGTAATTTTTGTGTGGAGTCAGGCTGACTCCACGTTAGTAATTGTGCTTATATAATGCACCAGTCGTACAAAAATGACGTGATCAAATTTTCTAAAAAAGTTGGCTAGGGACTTAGTTATGCCCCACTTGCATAGAAGAGCAACAAATTATCGGATTTCTAGTGATGTAAGGAGGAGAATATGTGCGATCCAAAACTGAAGAGGACCTTTGTACTAAATGTAAACGGCCAATTTGTCTCACATGTGCCAAAAAATGTTCCGATAGTGTTCAGGAGCGACTTTGAGATTTTCAGCTACAAGGTTTTTAACATTGCTCATTTAAAAAAATAAAAATAGATTTACAATTATTTATACTTTTTATTTTAATACCTTATTTCTAGAAGCCCAATCGTTAACTCAACCTAACGAAAATGTTTAAATAAAAGAAATTGCGGTCGTTATAGGAAAAAATTAAAGAAGTCTGTGTGACTCCACGTTAGAAGTTGAGTGATTTCTTTCACGTTAGTAGTCAAGGGTTAAGAAATATTTCATTTATAAGTTTATGAAAATAAGTATGTTGACAGAAAAATGCCAATAATATAAAACAGCGAAAGGATAGCTCAGGGCAGAAGGGGACAATTCTCCAAGGAGAAATTTTAATTTCTGGCTATTAGCAACGTTAACGTTTACCTACTTGTCACGAACTTTGCGTTGATTTCATAACTCGAAATAATATATAAAGCATACAAATATGTACTTTATGGTACTTGATATATTAACTATTCGCCAGTATTTTTTACAATTTTCTCCATGTACCATTTCCCCCGTAATATTGCAATAACTATTTTATTGAAATACTGACTCAAAACTTTTTCATACAATTGCAATATCAAAACAAGGATTTTCCCGCCAAAACTTTAACATTATTGAATTATGATATGTTAAAATCAGTAGAAATTAAAAATAATTTGCTTCATTGTATGTTTAGCGAAATCGAAAATTAGGGAAATATGAAATCTTTTTGCAATGATTTTAAAACATGCGGTTTTACAATAGTCGGAGCACCTCACACGGTGATAGTAACACCAGTCGTTCAGTTCGCCCTAGGGGTCCTACCAAGGGCGGATCTAGAAACCTCCCAAAGGGGGGGGGGCGATTAAGTACTATTATCCTCGTAAATAGGAAAATTTTCAAATCTCCCTATATTCGTCAAAATTATATTCAGGACTTTTTAAAGAGATTATCACAAGAAATAATAGTATAGTATATTTTCTATCATAAACCCTATTTTAGGTGAAATATATTTTGAAAACCACGCATACATTGACCTCCCTTATAATAATCCATATTTTGCGAAATTCATGCATAAAGCTTGTTTCGCATAATGTAAAAAAGAAAAAAATATATTTAAATCGGGTATCTGTGACATTTTATTTACTTTGTATAGCACTTCTTAACATTTTATTTTTAAAATCACAATAAAAATCAAGTCGTCGATTGCCAGAATTAGCAATACGATCTAAAATCTCTTCCGGGTCAAGATGAATATCTTTATGTATATGGAGTAACGCCAAACCCACAAGTCTTTCTTCACTCATTCTGTTCCGCAATGAAGTAATAATCACTCTTGAAGTGATGGTATTTCGAATACTTGTAGAACTGCTGCTGTAATGCTAAATTGTAGGACACGATAAAACGCAAAACCTGATTGTCTGTACCGACTATATACTTCTGCGACATTTGCAACTTATAGCACTTCTCCGGCAAACTATCACACACGCGCTAGCGAATCACTGAATGAATGATCTTAAAACGCTCGTAAGCTCTTGAAAACAATGACGGGAAAACCCAAGATAGAGAAAGGTCCTTGTAAAGGATTTTGGGAGATGGAAGAGCTCAGAAGTGGGGAAGCACTCTAAGCAAACGGGAGGGGGGGGGGGGGTAAATTCCAAAATGTGTATTTAGAAATATCATTGTAGTCCTTTTGGGTAAACCCAAGAAGAGACATCTAAAAAGCTTCTCAAATTATAGCCATTCGTAAGAACAAAACGAACCGACACCAGTGAATGAGGGTGGAAGGAGAACCAAGGCAAGGCGATCGCCCCCCCCCCCCCCTAGGATCCGCGCATGGGTCCTACCAGTTAACATCGGAGGGCAAGTGTGTGTTGCTCATGGAGTTAAGGTAAGCGCATAATTTTCTTGCATTTATTTTCGGTGAGGGTTTAAACCTAGCCAAGTCTAATATAGTTTTTTTTAGCCTTTCACGGAATGTTTAAACAATGCGAATAAATGAATTTCATCGCAGCGGGAGAGTAATTTCGACCACTTTGTTGAGTACACGAATCATCGTAGTTAACGCTAAGTACAGAAAGTTTTGGTCCTCATATCGAATAAATTTTAAGTTTTACTGCACATACATGTTTCCTGTCGCTACTTTTACGTTAAATAACTGTTGCGAGTTACCTATATGCTTTTCTTGCGGCGATGATTTTCCTTCGAATCTACGCAATCGCACTTTTCATATAATTTCGGCCTTTTTCGTAATTTGGTTTTAAATTTATTAAGCGTGTAATAGTGGCGTTTGGAATCGTTTAATGCTATAATTTCTCCATAAATATTGGAATTGGCCTCTTTGTACGTGACTAAAGATAATTTATGGAAAATTAATATTCGTAATTTTTTGACGTTTTAATTGAAAACTGCTTACTACATGCTTGTATTCTTTATTATCCCCTTCGGTCAGTCAGAAATAATCTGGTAAACCATTTATAAAAATGTGTTCCTTATTTTATAGCCCAATGGCCGTAATTTAAAAGCAATTCGTGCGGAAAATCAGAAAAGCATTGGCTTACATTAGCTTCACATAAAATTGAAAAATACGACCACGGCTTGTATAATATTGAAGGAACTTTTATTTTGCCATCGTGAACTAGCCCCAGTGTCCGACAACCCCGAGGGAGTTGCCCATAACGGGTGTTGAAATTGTGGAGATCCCGGTCATTTCTTTCGCCGGTGTGGAAAACCGAAGGCGAAATTTTGCCACCGGTGTGGAAAAATGGAGAAGGTTGCACAGGGTTGTAGTTGCTCGGAAAACGCCGTGGAGTCGTTCAAACATTCTATTATTGGCCAGGTATGATAAAGGATCTTAGAAGTTTCGTGCGCCGTTGTCGTGTCTGTCAACGATTCAAAACGGAACAATCCCGGCCCGCGGGTTTAATGGAACCACCCAAAATGACGACTCCATGGACAGTTGTGGCGTCGGATATAATAGGCCCCCTTCCGCGGTCCTTAAGTGGCAACCGCTATGTATTGGTATTTCTGGATGTGTGTACTCGGTGGCCCATAGCAATCCCTCTACGAGCCGTTAAGGCGAAACACGTAGCCCAGTGTTTCCGCAAGCACGTAATAAACCAGTGGGGCTGTCCGGAGGTAATGCTATCGGACAATGGGCCACAGTATGTGAGTAGGCTTTTAGGAAGCGTTTGCAAATTGTATGGGGTTAAGTTAGGTCACATGGCTCCATACTTTCCGCAAGCAAACCCCTGTGAGAGAACGAACCGTACGTTAAAAACCATGCTTTCCATCTATTGTGAGAACGCGCAGCGAAGAAGCCCGCGGTTCTTCTTTATTTTGTTTACAGGCTTTCCTCGGGTCTCCCCTACGAGGCGCTAGGGGAGCCGGGGGGAAGGTATAAAAAGGCAGGGACGGAAGGAAAGGAAGAATTCCGCTACGGAGAGGTTGCCGTGAGTTGGGTCGTGACCTGCCCTAGGTTAGGAGGGGTTCATTTGGTTATTGAAGTTTGCGTTTCTTCGTTTTCTTTTTTTCCGAGTGAGGGCGGAGCTTCAGGACTTATTTACCGCACTGGCGCCCAAAGGTTCTTTTTCTTCTTATTTTTGGAGAGTGTCGGTTTCTCCCGGAACCCACGCACGAGCTAGCCGGCTGGCGGAGTGCGGAGGGAAACGTCACAAGTGAACTCGGAAATATAGATTGGATGAGGAGGCTACTATTTGTTAATTATTACCGCCATATAATTTAAATTATCTGCCTAATATTTTTACCAATTTCAGGTTTCAATTCAAATTCTTCATATCCAAACAGAGGCAGCAATTGAAAGGTTTGATAAGTATTCCTTAAAGGGCTTCAATATAATACCGCCATTACTCCGCTGACTTATACCTATGCTCAATGAAAAACCTCAATTCACAGGTGATATATTCCGGCACTGTGGGCATTTCGCCTACAGACCACATATATGCTCTTCCGCAAAGTGACATTTCTTCGCCGCTGCATCCAATTTGACGCGACATTTTTACATCACTTTGCCGTAATACATTTTTCGACGCTTACTTGCATAAAAGTGTAATCGTTATATTTTGATTTGCTTGTTTTTTGTGCACTTTGGTATTTCTATGTGCCTCCGACATGTTCTTCATTAATTTTAAAACCATGTTTTACCTGTCTGTGAAATCAATTTGAGGTATACACGATCGATTGATTTCTTCAACATTATGGGTCATATAATCATGGATTTAAATTATGCAATGCCTTTTTATGTCTAACAGCAGAAAACTTTTTCCCTAGTGCATCATTGAAGGATGAAGATGCCGAACTGAGCCACTATTTGTAAGTACTTACTGAAATATGCGCAATATTTCATATTGGGAAAGTTTCTCTTTACTTAAACTCGTATGTTATTTTCAGAATGCCAATCATCGAGAGAATATACAAGGCAGTGCATTGCAAATATACCGAGAAGCCCAGGATCTCTTCTCTTTTACAGGCAAGTGAAATTCCAAATTTGCTATCTAATTATTCATCAAATTTCTGAAAGTGCGATATTAATGTTCAGATTGAGCACCAAGGTGTCCATTTCTCTCATATTTTGTTTAAATGGTTTTGGTAGAAATAAAATGAAGTACTAACATGAAATACAAAAGTAAATCTCAAGCAAAGATAGTTTGCTTAGTACTAGAATACTATGTATATTGAACTTTACAAACAGAATTGCCCATCCATAATTATATTCAATTGGTAAAGATCTACTTTTATATTATTTTGTCTTGGGTTGTGGAGATAAACATCAGAAAGTATTTAATGGTCTTTTTGGATCCAATGTCTTTATTGTTTTTTTGAGTTTTAAAATGTGGCTAATTAGATGTTAAATCTTTAACAGATAAGCAACATCACCAGCAATATATACCCAGCTACTCTGATGAGGGGCCCCAAAGCAGTGTGTCTATCATCAAGTGGTAAGTGTGCTTTTTTAAATTTCTCTACATCTAATATTCCATGACATATTTCAGCAAGCTGAAGATAATCATTCCAAGCAAAAATTCTATAGTTTTCATATTTAAAGGCTAATTCTGTTGTAAGTTCGCTATTGAAAATTCTGGTTTGCACATTCAAAATGCTGCACAGTACAAAATGGGAACATTTGAGCCAGAAATGTAATTCTTTTAAACAGGTGGGTGGAATAAACAGGAAAGTGAAAACTCTATAAAAGGGTATCATTCAAGTCTCAGAATCTAGCATACCTGAAAGTGAACTTATCACAGCTCTTTCCATTTTTAGCAGTTAAATAAGTTCAACTGACATTTGTGCAAGATTTCAGAAAATTGCAAAACTAATGTCAATTTTAGGAGACAAGTGATGTCATTTTTGTCATAACTTGTCACCATACTGGTGCTTGAATCGCCCTCAATATTTGTTGCAGTTCAACATGAGAGAATTTTTGCTTCATTTTAGCAATTCACACAATTCTATACAGCCATATTCTATTAATTTTGTAAATACAAAATTGAAATGAATTTTCGTTGTCTGAATACTTCTTGGAATAATTGTCCCTTTTGCTCTACTTCAGTGTGCCAGATTACTATATATGCTTATGCAATATAAATGTAAATGTATACCATCTAAGGCAGAGTTGCTCAAGCTTGAGATCTACTCCATAAAAATTGATTAGAGAAAGCTAGAGCTGGAGGATTAAGATTTTAAATTTCAGATATCTATCTCAAATGAGTTTGTTCTCGACATCTTGAGCAACCCTGATCTAGGAGCATTCTGTAGTACTTCTACTCAATTATTAACGATAACTTTCAGATATTATTTTACAACTTTACTATACATAAAAGTTGTCAAAATTTTTATTCCATTTGGTATTTTTTGTAAAATTGACTTATCTTTTAAAGATAAAATTTACAGATTCTGAATTTTAGATTCTCATTCAAGGCTCAAGCTGCTTATGCATAGGTGACTTCTTTTCACTTGACTGTTAAGACGAAGTATTATTCTGTTTGTTATGATTCAGGAAATATATCAAGAATTTGAGTAAATATTTAAGAGAAACTACAATTAAACTGACAGTTTGGCACTGTCCATTACATGGAACAGTAACCTGTGTATCAAAAAATACCTAGATCATCTTCTTACCCTAATCATGTCTTTCTAATTGAACTAATGTCTTAATGCTTATTTACTTTAATTTTAATTTTACAGAATATATAGTGTTGATAGATGAATCTATAATATTTTTTATTGGTATACCCATTTTTGCTTTTCAAAATCTATCACATCCTAAAAGTTTTATTGCCAAATATCTGTATAATTTTTAATGATGACAATTTTATGCAAATTTTGAATGATATTGGTAGATTTGGTAAAAAGACTCAAGCTGTATGAAAACAAAATTTTTCCAGCATCTCCTGACTACTGTGCAAGGGGATTGCCACACGTGAAGCTTCTTGAAGAGTCAATGTGGTATCCGAAGAAGACATCGTTGTGAAAGTGTTTTTCAGTGACATTTAATAGAAAAAACTTTTGTAGATTAAGTGCACTTATTTTTCTTTTTTATATTTTGATTGTATTTGATTTGATTGATTGTACTGTAATATGCCTGTGTATAGTTTTAGTAATACGTAGTGCATGATGATGGCTGATCTGGGTAATATTTAGAATGCACATTAGAATGGGTCAGGGTAGAACATGCATGTGAATGTGGTGTATGGAATGAATGATATATGCTAAGTAATTGTTTTCTCTCCTTAGGTATATTAGCGGAGATGAGAGTTAGTTGACATTTTTGAGGATTTTGCCTAAGTCGGCGTCAGATCAGGCTGGTCTGCGTTGTTTGGTATAGTTAGTTCAGGGGTTAGTTCAGGAGTTTGTTGAGAGATATGCTCCTTGTTGGAGGAGCTTGTAGCCCTAGATCAGGTCTTGGTCTCAGTACCCATGGATTAGGGCTGGAGTATTCTGGCGATGTCATCCATGTAAAATAAGTGACAACGATGGCAAGAGCATTACCTCCACTGGTGCCAATGGAAATATGCTCAAATTTCATAAAATATTAATGAGCAATGTTTATTCCTATAATGAGTTTTGTTTTTATTGCTAGACTCTGTTTTGATATGTAATCAAATGCTGAATTGATTTTTGGGGTATTATTTTAAAAGGATATTGCAAACTAGACAGTTTGTGTTGATCTTTACCATTTCATTTCTATACTGGTAGAAGTTTGAGATGAAATGAAGAATGTACACATGCATGCAAAGGTTTGAATAGAGTGAGCATTTGTGTAGATGGTGTTTATGTAAAATGCAAATGTAGAGGATTGAATGTCAAAATAGTATGGGTGTGAGTATTATTACAGGAATGAATGAGAGGAGGAATGGATAGCAGAATGTCTGATTTTTATGTTATATGACTGATATTTAGTATAAATACATTTGCGTGTGGATGAAACTTATGTTTCTGCATGCATCTCTTGAAATTCTGAAGATGATTGCTTTATGAATGAGTATATGAGCAAGTTGATGACTTACTATTTGTTTTGTGAGTTTATTGTTAGTTGTTGATATGGAAATGTAATCTAATGTGCCCAAAATCTGTTCTATGGCATTACTACATTTACAGCTATAATTCAAAACTGACTCACTGTTAATTCTAAAGTTTTCATAGCCCTCTGAATGGATTATTTTATTAAATTTAGAGAAATAGCTATTCATATCATTAAAAACTGTTTAAATCTTAAATATAATAGCTCAAAATTTCTGAATACCTTTTGCTGTCTGTATGCATATTTGTATTTTGATTCCATTGAGAAATGTTAACTTTGTTTTATGTTTGGATATATATGGAACTTATAAAATTTTACCTTGCACTAAATTCATTTTTCATGTAATTTTTAAAACTGTAGCTATAAATATATTTTCTTTAATTTACTGAAAAACACTAATTGGAAATTGTTTTCTGCTGAAATCATTTCAATGAGAAAATTTCATTTTGTGAGAAACAGAAGAAAACGTATATTAAAAATTTGATTCAATGCCCTGCTTTTGGAATTGTTAATGTTAAACACAAATGAGTTGTCATGAGTTGAAATTTGCTAACTTGGTAGGTTAAAAGTCTTTAAAAAATAAATGGAAATTATACCATGGTCTATTCAAGGGTTCTGGAATACAGCTGCAATTGCTGATGATTAATAAACTTTTTTGCTACGCACCATACATAGCTCTGGCCACATGCAAGGTAAAAAGGTGTAAGACACCAACTCGGACTTTCTTCAGGCCAAAACTATAATACTTAACAGTTTTAAACAAATTGAATGAGCATATTGTTGGATTAACAATCATCTTGACAACCATTATAAACAATACCTAATATTAAATAAAAGAATTTTTCAGGACAATAACCTTGTAGCAAATGAGTTAAAATCTAATTTTATATTTTTTCAACCTATTAGAGGGCTATGTAATGATGAAATGGGCACCATTATTGATGATGTCCAATTGACACAAGTTGCATATTTAAAGTTTTAGGGAATCTATATTGATGAGAAACTTAATTGGGAGGAGCATATTGAATATATTTGTATAAAATTCTCATGTGGCCACACCACATGACTTTCTCCATACATGGCAGCTAAAAATATAAGATATCTCTTAAAAAATGCATTAATGGGAAAATATTTCAAACAAATGTTGTAGAAAGTTAAACTTCCTACAAATTCTATTACAGCACATGTTTACATTTATCGAATATTAAAGCAAATATTTCAAAATAACAGATGTGACAAGAGTAAACAACTTCCGGTTGACCGATTTTTTACCAAAAGCTAATCAGTTCTTCTGACTTTCATAAAAATTTTAAATATAAAATTTCTCATTGACCTGATTAATAGTTTTTGAGGTAGAGTACCCACAAAAAACCATAACACACACACACAGACATCGATAAAATTGTCAAAACGTGTATTTCCGTTTAAATCTCGAAAACCTGAATCATGAAAACAATACTTTCCCCTATACTACGTATGGAGAAAGTAAAAAGAAAAACTTTTAGAATTGTATTAAGCTGAAATTTGATTAAAACGTGTTTAATGAATTTTACCGAACATTTCTGTTCAGGTGAAAACAGAACGGGTGGTAACTCTACTTGCGCATCGTGAAATATCAGTTAATGAATTGGTGCAATTATTACCGTAGGGGTTTATTTCAAAGATTTGAATCCCTCTCAATGCCAAGGCAGAATCAACAAGCAGAAATTTTGAAAAGTGTAGCTTCAAGATGAATCTTTTCAGTTTCCCAACCGTTGGTTCGCGTACCCATAGGGGTTCGTGAGATAAATCTGAGAGGTTCGCGAGAAGAAATTGGTAATGGCGTCTTTTTCACTTTCTTGGTTCTTCAATTCTTATCAGTATTTTATTTTTTTTCAAATTAGTTGCATGGTTTTATTTTCAATTATTTACTATGCTTCAAAAATTATATTTGAATTTTACAGGGTTCTAACTAGAAACGGATGACAATATCAGAGATTCTGCTTTTATTGTAAATGTTGACACTATGTGCTATATAAACTTTTCATTTTTATGAATTAAACACATTCAAAAAGATTTGTTTTTATAAAATTTACTCTCCATTATGAAAGGTTTGCTTCCAAAACTTACAACTCAAGGGGTTCGCGAAGATAAAAGGTTAACCCAAGGGGTTAGCGACGAGAAATTGGTTACCTCAAGGGGTTCGCGAAGTGAAAAAGGTTGGGAACCGCTGACTAGACAGTGATCCTAGCAAAGCACATTGTAAGTTTTGTAAATGTGACATTAATGCCAATTATACAGATTTGATACAGCATGCAAAAAGTAAAAAAACATGTAAGTGCCATGTCTTTTAAAGTTACACCATTGACATAATTTTGTAAGACAAACTACTAGTCTTGAAGCAAATATTGCGATGTTTAGGAGTTATCATTCAGCTTTGCTGAATTGTGATTATTAGTTGATATATGTAAAAGCACTTATTGACAGTAGGATTATTTCATAATTAAAAATGCATTGCACAAAATATTCCGAAGTTATCAAGAATGTATTGAGTGTTAACTTTGTGAATGATTTAATTAGTGATATTGGAGATGGCAAGTTCAGTTTATTGTTAGATGAATCCAATGACATAACTCATAAAAATGCTTGGAATTGTTATAATATACTACAGTAATAAGCATTTATTCTTCTTTCTACATATCTTAATCTAGTAGAAATGGAGAAATGTGATGCTAGTAGATTGTGCAAGCAATAAAAAAGGAATTAATGAGTAAAAAAACTAGGCCATAAAACTTATTGCAATTGGAACAGATAATGCTGGTGTCATGGTTGGAGTTAACAATGGTGTCTATCAAATGCTTAAAGCAGAAATTCCTCCAACTGTTTTATTTAGATGTGTCCATATTTAGGTTATAGGTTTGAAAATAAATTGGGTTGCAAAAAAAGGTGAAATTAATAAAGAGGAAGAAATGTGTTTAAGACAAAGATCCCAAAATTTTCTTTTGTATTTGCTCAAACAGCTTAGGCAAAGACTGCCAGAAAATTTAAAAAAAAAACATCTGTTCTTTCTCCTAAAAATGTTCTTCACCCAAAGTGACAAAGTCAGTTACAAGTTCGATGGAACATATGGGAGAATCTAAAGAAACCATATCTGCTGCTGAATATCAATTACAAACTATTCATTTCATTGATTGGAGTAATAAGGCCAATACTAAATTATTCTAGAGTGAAGTGAATCCATTTAAACAACTTTCTAACTTTGCTATTTCAACTTGAATATTACCTCACTCCAATGCTGAAGTTGAAAGAATATTTAGTAGCATGAATAATATCAAGTTCATGTTGAGAAATAGAATGGAAACAGAACTTCTCAAAGCTATCTTGTCAGTAAAACTTGACCTTCTGAGAAATAATAAATGTTGCTGTAGTTATGAACTGCCTAATGATGTTATGAAGGGTATTGTAACACTGGCATCTTATAAACCTAAGCCTAGCAACAGTAATACAAATGAAATGGAATTAGAAGTTAAAAATCAAAATATTTTTGAAACAGGCCATTCTACTTTATCTTTAACCTTTCAAAAGTAGCAATTCATATCATCAGACTCATCACATACTTTATTAGGTAAGTAAAATGAATTTCTTTTAAAAATACCTTGTCTTCTAAAATCTAGCTATTTTTTAACTTACTTAAAAAACAATTTGGATTATTTTAGCTTACAAATCTAGCACTTCTGGCTTAAAAATTAGATTTTGAGTTGGCAGCCCTGAACTGGGCAACTTAACTGGTTATAAAATCTGTCGATTAGGATCATATTATTCCTAACATATAGATAAGATTTTACAGTGTAAGAATCTTAAGCAAACATTACAGTATTTATTCAATTTGAAATTCTAAGTACATAAAATGTTTTTGGTAAAATATTCGAAGGTGTGCGTCAGGGATGTTCAAGCTGCTGCTAGCAAGCCTCATACATCTGTTTTAGTCTTCCACAGAAAGAAACTCATTGTTTGGGAAGCGGCAATATTGTTCAGTACCTAACTGGTTGATGCAGCATGTCTTGATTCTTGGGAATTCTTCCAGTACACACTATGTGTAATGTATACAAATTTGTTAGTGAAGATTGTACAACTGTGGCTATCGAACTTATGCATATAATCATGCAGCTTCGTGGGCAATAAGCTTAGCCAACTGGTCTATAAGATATCCAACACCTAAGAATCTAATCTTACTTTCGTGAAATTATATACGGTATGTCATACACAAATATCAATAGTCAACTGTACTAAGTAATTCTTTGCAAATTGTAAAATATATAATGGATTTAAATGCTCAAAATGTGCTAGATAAATTGAATGGTAATTTACCAGAATAACCTACTGTATTTACTCGTGTAATACCTGCACTTTTTTCTCCAACAGTTCCAACCAAAAGAGTGGGGTGTGGACATTACACGAGATTTGCACATTCATCTGTTGATGGTAGGCCACCCACGAAACACCTAGACAATGTTGTGTGGCTGGCATAAGGCGTTTTTTTGATAGACGCAATATGTCATGCATTTTATTTCCTTGATTTTTAATAAAGATTTTTTCAAAAATGCGTTGAATAATATAATAAGCAAGATGTTTATCAGGTATTTTTTTAATTCTTTGCCAGCTGTCAGTAGTAAACCTAAGTCACATAAGTATTCTTTGTAAATAGACGTGTCAGACAAGAGTTCATTCTCATAGAAAAAGTTTGATAGATGTATCAATCTTACATTGTTTTGATTTTAATGATTGATGGAATAAGAAGCCACTTCTATTTCTTTCTTCAAAGACACTCCTTTGGTATTTGGCTGCCCTTTTAGGAAATGACTGCCTTTTCAATTTACCACCCACAATTATTAAAACAGGAAAAGAAAAAAATGGGTTAGAGAATTTTTACTCGAAAAAAAGTTACACAAGTGAGGGGAGAATTGTAGAGCAACTACAGGCATATACATAAGGAATTTATCTGAAATATATAGAAATTTTGATCAGCAGCATATAATCACAGGCGTATGCCAGAGCAAAGTGACCAGAGATCTACCTAAATTGAGTTTTGAATAGCCCTGTTTTAACATATCACTCTGAATATAAGCCTTGTTGACATGAACTGTATCGTGCAAAAATGGAGTTTATTCTAGTCAATTTACTCAAAAATAACTGCATGTATTTTGACTAAAATTCATCCAATGTCATAAACAATAATGGATGTGCTATATATCTAGATTGTCCAGACACTGGTTTTTTCAAGATATGTCCTGATTTTTTTCTAGTGTCCCGAAAAAAGTTTTCGGGATGCACAGTTGTACCCATTTTTTGGTTTGCTGTCATTATGTAAAGTAGTTGGTTCCAAAAATCGAGTTATTAAAAGAAAAATAATGCTGATACAAAGAGATAGAGGGATTGTTTATTGGAGTCTTATCATTATTATGACTTTTCTTTGCTAAATGGCTCTGGTGTGGCAGCTTAGAACGCAGAATAAGTAATGCACTCTATGTTGTTAAGAATAGCAGCATCTCAAACTAAAACCAATATTCTTCGTTAGATAACTCTAGCATGGTATTTGTTTGCACGTTAAAGACAGAGACGACTGGATGTGTTGTTCATTGATTTAGACTCGTATTTGCTCTAATTTTAATAATTTGTCTGACCACATGGTTACATAATGTATCCACAAAGTGATCAGATAAAAAGTATTACTTGTACTTGACTAAATGCACGAATGTGCCCCATGTAACGTCACCGAAGCCTTAAAGATTGTGAGATTCTGCAAGATCGTTCAAACTGAAGTGACACGTTAGTTGGACAACCTCATTTTAAAGTTTACAACTTTTCAAATTGTAGTTATTTTTATTGTGCATTTGCAACAGCTTTGTTTTTACGGCATAAAAAAATCAAATTAAACTTGATAAAAATATATTGTATGATCAATTTACAGTTATAAAGAAAGTTGTAAGCAACGAAATCGAAAGTAATGAAAGTTGGAAAACAAAGAACTGTAATGGAAATGCATCTTTAAGAAAATTGAATTTACAGAGCAAAAAAGTAATTTGTTAGATTATGGTCATATTTGTTTGTAGTTCTGGGTCACAAAGCAAGCTGCAAGAGAATTTTTTCTTTGTGTGACATCCAATGGACTGATGAATGCAACAGATTAGAAATTAATACTATTAATGCAATAAATACATTATATTATTACTCAAATCACAAAATGTATTTACATAATATTTAAGTGAAAACAATCATTGAAAATAACTAAAAATGATTGTTGCGGTTTTTTCTTCCTCAGCATCTGGACACCCAATTTATATCTCAAAATTTAAGTATATAGAGTCCAGTAAAATTATGACACATTGAGTTTTATACCAAGTTAGGGTCAAGGACTCCTAACTTATAGCCAAAGCATTGTAGCTAAGAGTCCACATGACATGCGAATATATATTGGTATAATCAGTGATATTATAGTGTGGATTAGAAGCATATACCTCGATGAGAAAATTTGTACAATGTATGCTGCGCTGATTCTACATAGGTATATATCCATGCAACAAACTTGCAAGATTGTAGTAACCATGGTTAAATTTTATTTAGCATTGAAATCTTGCATCTAGGGAAGGTTAAAACATACCATATATACTTGTGTATAACACACCCTTACTTTTTGCCAAAAAATCCACTTTTTCGTATACCCTGTATAATGTGCACCCTAGATTTTGAGGGGT
Organism: Tanypteryx hageni; assembly: GCA_028673005.1. Taxonomy (NCBI): domain Eukaryota; kingdom Metazoa; phylum Arthropoda; class Insecta; order Odonata; family Petaluridae; genus Tanypteryx; species Tanypteryx hageni. The sequence goes on from CM054117.1 coordinate 6,916,022, forward strand.
ATAAGAACAAAATTTTAGAATTATATTGTCATGTTAGGTATTAACTAGAGTACAATAAATAAATACAGACCCTTCCCGGATTACGCAAGACTCGACTTAAGCAAATCCAACTAAGTAAAATCCTCCAAAAATTAATTTTTAAAATCTGAAAATTCAGTTGGGAAATTTGCTTACACGGCAAAATGCTTCAGGCTTTAAGGTCAAATGTTGAATGAAGTTTAAACACGTTAATTTATTTTATATTTATCAAACTACACGTAACACTTATTTACAGAATATTAAATGGCTAGATATATTTAATGACAGAATTTAATATGAAATCTTAAATTTTTTTGCATATTGTGGTTGCCTTTGCAGTTATTTGGTGCTGAAGATGATGAATTCTATTGGTTTTAAATTACTTACATTGTTATATATATTATATTATATTTCATTATCTACAAAAATTATTTCAATTTGCAGATAATATGTTTTGTTTTTTGTGTCTTGCGGGAAGTCTACCTAGCAATTTTATGGGAGACTATCATCAGCTGATTTACTAGTGAAATGTGTAATATTTAGAGAGGATGGAAATACAATTGTAAGGAAGTAATTAGTTGTTTGATACATTTAATTAATATATGTATAAGCTGGATTATTGATAATTGGCATGGTTTTCCCCTCATTTCACTCATAAAAGCGAGAATCTGGTGCAAGATAGGTACACTTCAATTTTTTATTTTAACTGTACAAAAGTGGTACCCATGCTCACCCCTCTTTATGACCTAAAAATTTGGTCTTCAAACTGCTTGTTATACACGAGTATATATGGTCAATATTATGAAATTAGATGAAAATATGAAGATATTAAAATAAATGACTTTAATATAGTCTCCTTATTTACACTTTTCTGGACAACAATAAATCAGTTTTTGACTAAGTTCAAATTTCAAATCACAAGTATACATTTTCATACATTAACATGTATATACATATCTGAAAAATAATTATGCACCTCTCTAACTAAATTATAATACTTCTTTTACAAATCAAAATGAAATTTATCTAAAGATTAAAAATAAAAAGTTTTCTTAATTTTGGGAATACTAATGCACCAAAAAAAACAATGTACAATGTTTTAAAGTATTGTACAATCCTAATATCACTATATTGTACATAAAAAGTTGTATAAAAGAAATTTTAAAATGTAGACAACATACATTTTTAGAAATATTTGTACTCATCAGACATTCAGTCAACAGTCACAACTACAAACACAATTCAGAGACAGGAAAAATTAAAAAAATGGAATCAATAAAAAATACAAAATTGTATTATCCACAGACTTGGACGGAACATAAGAATGGTACAAAGCTCCATATATTATTCTTTTTTTTTCACCGCAAGGTTAACCCGTGCTTTTCTAAGTATGTGATGCGTCTTTTGTAACTGATTGCAAATTGCCTTTTCCACATTGAGCTTGCGGCGATTTGCAACATCCAGCTTAGATAAGGTTTCGTCTAGATTTTTGTGTGTTTCAGCAAGGCATTGCCTCAGGCGCTCATTCTCTAATCTGAGATCCTTCACAAAACTTGCACTAACAACATCACCTATGTCCTTTATAATATGTGATGTGGAAGCTCTAGTTCTATGAGACCAATCAACCTCTGTGAATGATCTTGAATAGACAATGGTGTTTTCTGTAGATGGAACTTCTGCAAAACTCATATTGTCTAGAGCTATCCCTTCAGGAGACTTTGGAGGTGGATTCTCAAGACTGGAGAAGCAACCGGGGTCACTCTCAATTCCCAAATCAGGAGAAGAAAAGGCATCATGACGAGCAGTGGGAGAAGTGTCAGCTGAAGGGCTTAAATAGGCCATTGCATGCGACACTTCTAGTGGAATTATACCAGGTCTTCCACATGAGTTTCTACTTTGATGTGACATCTAAGGAGTATAATGAAAAATTCATGAAAACATGTTATCAGTGAAACATAATAGATTTAACCTAACAGTCATATCCAGAAGATTTTTTGGAATTACTAAATGTCACTAAAATTAATGTTGCTTAACCTAAAAAAAGTTTCAAGTGTAAGCTTCAGAAACTAAATGCCCTTTTGACTATACACTAATCGGATTTCTTTCAAAATTAACCATATCCACTCACATGTTGGAAAAGCCCCGACATCCCAATTTTCTCCCTATACACCCACTCCCCGATTAATGCTCTTAATTGATGCCAGGAAAATCGAGTGCCAACTGAAACAGCACTATTCGGAACACGTACTTCCATAAGAAATGACAATATAAGATTTAATTCGTTCCCGAGATTCTATTAATGGAAATGAAAATAGGTAGTATTATATAAATAATACACCCAAGTATTCTTTGTTAACCGTATTACGTAGCATAGAATAGGTCGTCATTTGTATTGCAATTATATTTTACATTGAACAGTAAAAACTTGAATATAAATTTTACGGAACATGTTGATCTCACGCTGAATAAATCGTGCAGGAGCATTAAGGAATAGGAATTAGAGTAGAAGAAGATACCTGCATCTACTTATATATACAGGGTTAGGCAATATTCACTATACAGCCGCAACTTTATTAACACAAAGAAAATTGAAACATAATAACATTAGCATCATGACTGAAGATACTGTTCAATTACCAATAAGACAATCGTATATCGAAATGATCAAAACCTTACTACGTTTCGATCAAGAAATATCGATTCACTCGTAAAAGAATTATCACATGTGCTTGATAAATAAAGGAACATGGAATGAGACCAAATAAAGGAGGAATTCAAATATCTTGGTATTACATTTTTAAAAACTAAACAATCAAAAAGGGAGCAATAAATTAAAAAATGTTGGTGCTCTCCAGCTTTTAGTCTCTGTAAAACCTCTAATTTAACCTCGAGAGTTAAGTTTTTCCTCTTTTTCTCCTCTGACCGCCGGTTATCACTCATGATCTTTTTATTTCAAGGGAAAATATTCACTGTCCTCACCTTCACAATTTGAGCCTTTCAAATCCCTGCTAATTAAACCCTGAATTAGGCATGTCTTCAATGCAGCTACAAATTGTGTTACTGTGGGATTTTTGTTTGACCCACAGCGGGCATTTCTCCCCCTTCCTCCCAACAAAAGCCGCCCATTGGAGGTACCTGTTTGGAAAAAAATATAGTTTGCTTTTATCATTTGCCCTAGGTTACATAATTAATTAACAATTATCACTTAAGTCAATGTAAGGTATTGGGGGGAATATTGCCATCTTAAGGAAAATCAATTTATATCACCTTGAAAATAACTAATACAGCCACCAGCTAGTGATTATCTGACCATATTTAAAAAAATATACCATTGGCAAAATCCGCTTTGTTACATAAAGATAACCCAAGGCATGGCTATATTGCTCTCACAACTTGCCACTACTTTCATGGAAGACACACGAACATTAACAACATAATATTCATATAACATTAGAAAGAGGTATAATTTCTCTACAAAACTCGGTTATCCCACAATTATTCTGTCAGAAATAGTTGTTTACTGGGTGAAATATGTTAAAATTGGATATCTATGTCAAATAATATAAAATAAATATTTGTAAAGAAAATAATGGATATTTTATAATTACTTCACAACTGTAATAAAGGTATGTTTAGCATAACCAGAGAAGAACATGAAGCTTACTTGTGTTTACAACAGCCTTTCACTATAGCATACAATCACATACAATCTTCTGTAGTTCAACACGCACCTGACCATCACCAAAATGCTTTGAAAAACTCTTTATCTATTTCAAACATTTAGTGTATTAGCTGATATAAACGCGTAATACGAAAATAAATATCTGTAAAAATAATTAATATTTTATAATTACATCGTAGTTGCAATAAAAAGTTCTTAGTTACCTTGAATGTTGAACACAGCTGGACGAAAACGCGATACTAACTTACATTTACAATGGCCTTTCAATGCAACACACCAGCACGAGAATGGCAGAGGAATGGTTAAAGGCGATATGACACAATATAAATAAACTTATTTTCTATGATAATGTGTAATAAACTCATTTACTTTGATAAACCAGCTAATTACTGCCGCTTGGTTATATAAACTTTTTGGCAATATTCACCGCATGTACCTTACGAATAAATACAATTAAACTTACCTGTTCCTATTCTTTGGAGAGGCATACAGCTGAACCCCGTCTATCGTCTTCAAATCGCAGGCGGGAACAGCACACCTTTTATGTTTGAGATAATCTCCGTTAAACATTTTTTTATCAAAACAGAAAAACCGTGGCAACTACACCAAAACGCTTCCAAATATCAACACCGGAAGTGTAGAATCCGTTAGGGAAAGTCTTTAGCTGGTATTGGCTGGATATTTGACATCCGGTTCTTTAAAATCGGTAGCGACACTATCACACTATATAGCGCGCTAGCGCTCCATGTTGCTAATCGGGACTTTTTGCCAACAACTTGGGAAAAATTTTCGCATTCCAGTTTCATCCCCATTGCCATTGCCATTGCGATGAGACTCTCAGGCACAAAGATGGCGAGTTGACATCACGTGATTCGTCTCCTCCAATGACAACCTACGCTTTTCGGCATATGCATCATATGCATTCACAAAGACTGTCAGAATCTTCCATATATACGTGATATACGGCCTTGGTGTGGTAGTGTTGTATTCTCCGTGGGCAATACATTGCATGGTTTCGTCAAGAAAGTCCAACACAAATTAACAGTATAAAATACATCAAGAGAAATAGGAGATACTGTACAATCTTTGATTACAACAAACATTACAAAAGGTCGTTAATAACTAACAATAAGTACCTACCTTAAGGTTTAATTATTCCTGCTAACTTACCACATCGTTACTTCATAAATAATTATTTAATGTCTGTTGTATCCTCCAATAGCTGGTGCTATCACATCGGAAGAATGTAAATAAAAAAGATTTAAATTTCGCATCGATACATATAACAAAATTATTGAATGTCTACTTCATAATACCTGTTGATGCGAGTCTCATGCCCTATTTATTTTCTTCATACACTTACTTTTTCAGCAGTTGGACGACGAATTGGCATCAAAATCACATGTATTCTTTTCTACACATAGTTTCAAGTATTTCTCTTATATGGCTTATTATGACAAATTGCAATAGCCTTTAAATTCTACAGCCTTCCTTATGCATTTAAATTTATTTATTTTCAATAAATTAATTTGTGACTGCAAAATTACGTTGTTGGTATTACTGACTATCGATGTTCTGTTTGTGGTATATCGTAAACAACTTCATGGAGATTGATGGGATAGTAAATCATGGCGGAAAGGCAAAGTGCAAGTGTTCCCGCTTCTGTTGCAAGTAATGTTCCTACCATGTCTCCTAATTTACCTTTGCAGAATACAATCAGCTCGAGCGATAAAATGATTACCAAAGATGTAACTGACAAAAGTACACTTATAGCAGTATTACAACTGTTGCGGAAATATAAACTGAAGGTAATTTTAACTCGGATATTGACTTTTTGTGTTTTCACTTAATTTCTGAACTAAAACTATTCTTATTTAATTCAGACAACAGAGGAAATTCTGAAAAAAGAAGCAAATCTCACCGATATTCCTGAATCAGTTGATGGCAGCCAAGCCGATTCTGAAGTAAGCAGTGTTCTGTCTGCTTATAAAAGCGAAGGAGATCCTGAAATATATGAAGGAGCTTATATGGATTTGAAGAAATTTGTTGAAGGAGCACTCGATATATACAAAGTAAATATATGATTTGCGTAATGTTTTCACATAAAGTGTATTCATTATCTTTTATTAATCATTAAGTTAAACTTCCATTTTGCTAGAATTATTTACTAGTATTTTATGTACCTTTTGTTAAAATATCGGAGTGTTGCTGTCAGTATTATCATGTCCGGTTGAAATTTCCGTAGTTGGGAAACTTATTACATTCAAAAATTACACACATTGTGCATCCCTTTTATTTACCAGAGGTATTTCCAGTAGTGATTTTTGTAAAATCCATTATATGTTTCTGTCTCAATTTTTTCAGCACGAACTTGGTCTAATTTTGTATCCAGTGTTTGTTCACATGTATCTGGAATTGGTTTATAATGGGCATGAAGAAAGAGCCATCGAGTTTATGAACAAATTTGGAGGGGAACAAGAAGAATGGTACTCTGAGGACCTTAAAAGCCTTGCTCGTGTAACAAAAAAGGAACACATGAAAGGAAATGAGCTCACGGATACATTTAAGTTGGTATATTTTAATTTTGCATTTATTACTTTAGTGCCTTTACATATTTGTAGGAATTATTTTGTTATTTTCATTTTCTTGCCTACAAAATTCTTATGTACATATTGTTAAACAGTGAAATCCGTAATTTAGTATTTATTGTTTGTCTAATGAAATTTAAAAAATTATGAAATGTGACTTTTTGGTCCTATTTATTAATTTATTTCATTTACATATATCTATATAGCATTTAATGATTTTTGCAATGGTTTCAAAAGTTATTCCGTAGTAGTGTTCTTGAAATTATTTAACTCTTTTTGGAAGGGGAGGTGGAATGGTTAGAGTGGTGGCACTCCATGCAGCGATCCCAGGTTTGAATCTGGCGGAGGTCGGTTTTTTCACCCTGGGATCGTCCCATCCCCCTACTTCTGTGATTTGAGGAGACCATTCCATAAAAACAATTTGTCCATTTGAAAAGAAATATTTAACCCTTAATACCTGTTCTATGCATGACTAAAAACCATATGTTACAATTTTATCTTTTTATGACATATTGTTGATAATATAGGTTCGAGACTTTTTTTGGTACATTGGGCACTCATACCAGAATTTACAATACAGTAAAACCTGTATATAGTGAACCTCCATTTATCGTAAACCTCTGTAATATCTTTTTGGTCCTGCCAAAACTATATGTTAACGGTATAGGCAAACCTCTTTATTTCATACCTAATTCTCCATATATCGTAATGGGAAAATTTACCCCTGATGAAAGACAACCTCCATATAGTAAAACGGCTAAGCATGAAATTTACCTGGCCAACTTCCCTGATGTAATTTTCAGTCTTCTTTTGCTTTTTAGGCGTGTTATGCATAATCGCTTATTAGCATCGGTTTGTCCATCCGTCTGCATGTTCATTCTCAGCTTCCACCAAACGGATTTTCATGAAATTTGATATGACAGCAAGAAAATCACAAAAATGAAAGCTAATCAGGTGTACCACTTTACTGGGAAATGAATTACCTACAACGATGAAAAGAACACAAACGTAAATATTAGAATACTTAACTGTAATAAGGTATGTTCCAAATAATCTTCGATTATTTGATTAGTTACAATTGATCAGAAAATAGATGGGCATATAAAGATTTAATATTTCCCTGGTATAATTTCTGATTTATAGTTTTGTATTAAAATTATGGAAATATGTTTATTAATGCATCAACTTAGTTGGAGAAGAAATTTGTGATACACTTTACACTTTCCTAACTTTTTTCTGAACTAGTGAATTACTCAGCCAACATTAGGGGTTAAATGGAATTACAATTTTGCCTTAGGTTGGGTTTGTTAGGTTAGTTATGGTTTTATGCTTTAATACAACTTATGCCTCGGGTTTGGTTGATTAGGTTAGTTATGGTTTTAGGCTATAATACGACAACAAAAGAAGATGGTTTTATCAGAGATGGTGAAAAATACATATGCAGAAATGGTGTGTAAACTGAGAATCATGAAAGAAGTGGTTTTAGGCTATAATACGACAACAAAAGAAGATCAGAAATTCCATCGGAGTCTTGACCGGGTGATTCACAAGTTGTTCCAGTAAAACAATGTATTCTTCTTCGCAAATAAAAGAATTAAATTCATGTGCAGTGAAAATTGCTATGTGAATAACCAATAAAATCAATCAATGGTATATACATATTCACAAAGTTGTCTATTCAAACGAACCAACACAGTGGCTTCTCGAAAGAGCCATCAAAATATGGCTATATTGCTACAAAGATATATCATTTTATTGTTTTAATTTGATGTTAGTATGTGTAGTTTATTCCCTAAGTCGGGGCCTTTCAGGTAAACTCTCTTCGGCTTACGTTTCGCCTCTAAAAAAATAGGTGAAGCGCCAACCGTTACTTCTTTCATGATTCTCAGTTTACACACCATTGCTGCATATGTATTTTTCACCATCTCTGATAAAACCATCTTCTTTTGTTGTCGTATTATAGCCTAAAACCATAACTAACCTAATCAACCAAACCCGAGGCATAAGTTGTATTAAAGCATAAAACCATAACTAACCTAACAAACCCAACCTAAGGCAAAATTGTAATTCCATTTAACCCCTAATGTTGGCTGAGTAATTCACTAGTTCAGAAAAAAGTTAGGCAAGTGTAAAGTGTATCACAAATTTTTTCTCCAAATAAGTTGATGCATTAATAAACATATTTCCATAATTTTAATACAAAACTATAAATCATGTACTTGAAATAGAAAAACGATACGATACCTCTTAGGTAACACTGCTGCTGCCAACAGGAAATCAAAGATAACACAATGGTAAAGTGACAAGACATCGCATACAACTATATTGGAGTGACGTCATACAAAGCAGAAATATACTTAATAGAATTGTCCACTTGGAGGTATAACAAATGATATAAAAAGTAATGGACTAACAGGGAAATCTTCTGCTGGCTGGTTTAAGGCTGCTCTCTCTCGCAGCTTCCTCGTTCTCTCTCTCTCTCTCTCTGTCTCCTTCCTCTTACTCAGGTTCGACACTCGTGACTGCCGGCTCGCAGTCTGCAACGTTGCCAGGTCGGAAGTCCGCTAGTGCGGTCTGTTCTCCGGGAAGAGGGCACACCACTCTATTGGTTAAATCACATGATGGTAGCGTTCTCTTCTAGGCTAATGTCTGTTGCTTATAAAGGTAGAGACTCTGTACGTATGCACAAAGCCAAAGTACTCGCATTTGCAGAAGTACGAGCGTTTTGCAGAAGTGCTTGCGTTTGCAGGGGTCGTGTCTCATCCGTTTGCTGGAGTTCGAAAAAGTGAGGGGGAACTCGATAAACTGTCAGGGTAAAATGCTGCAATTTACAATACCCAATTTTATAATATGCATATTTATATTGTAAAAATGCGAAAACAACACAATTTGCAGATGAACGATGATCATATTCGTGGTCAGCATACTGGGATTAGTAAGAAAAAGTAAGTTGTTTTTCATTTAGTGCTGAACACCAAAATAGTGTCCATTGTTAGTGCACTCCTGCCAAAAATGATCTGGATGCCCACGCGAGTGGCACTTCTCTATTGGCGCCCCTAAGACCAGCTCAGGCAGAGCTGGTCTTAGGGGCGGGCGACCTGTGCAGTCGCCTTGGGCTGCTGAATTGTACATTATGCACTGTATAAAAACAGGGGGGTAAATTCCATGATTTTTGGCCAGATACGTTTCATATTTTTCCGGATGCGATTAGAAAATAATATAGAAATACAATTATACCGTTTAGTGATAGTGTTGTACTGGGAAATGTGTAGCCCCCCTCCTCTGCCAAAACAAAATTGGAATCTCGAGAAACGATTTAAAGGCCTAAAAAAACAAATTTGGGCATTCTTTGGGCATGTGCCACAGGGGGTATTCTGTATGCCACTGATGTTAGTTAAACCTGTCTGGTACTACAAAAAATAGCAGCGAGGGTGGTGGTAGTGATCCCTGTCTTCCCAGAAATGCTGTTGAATCTGGGTAGAACAGTGTGGAGATGGGAGAGACTGAAAATGCACCTCGTTTTTCGGAAGAAAAATGGATGGGGAGACAACAATGAGGAATTGGTGTGAAGTCCAGGGGTGGTGTAATTAGTAAGCTCCCATTTTGGAGAAAAGGTCCCCAAATTGGTGGAGGGAGGGTTAACATAAAAAGGGATGGCATTGGGTGAAGGATGTGAAACAAATTAGTTACAGCATAATCCTGCAGTGCAGAAGAGGGAGATTCCTATGATCTGTGTCACTTCAATACATAGTTCGGATATAGTTATCCGGATTTTGACACCAAGCAGTGTCTCATCCAAGACTCGGCCATTCTGCTGCAAGAATGTCAGTTGTGTGGTAACAGGGCCAATGCATTTGTGTTGGGTGACAATAAAGTTTCTTGGCGTGAATTGGTCAGTTTGAAAGAGAGCTTAGTCTTTGTCTTCTTGCGTTTTAATCCTGTTTAGTTTTGCTAATTCCATACCTATCACCCGGCGGGCAGGGGCATTCTACCGATACTAATCCAGCCCGTGTGGCTGCGTCACCGGCCCGCTTTTTTTAAATTATATTTTAATCACTCTAAGAATTCATCATCTCATAGATAAAATTGCAGAAGAAAATACATTGAATAATATCTCTCAACTGTTTTAATAAAAATAATAAAATTTGTTTATAATGGGGCTATTACATTTAAACCAATTATTATAGTAATACCATAACAATATTACAATGTTTAAATTTTATACCGGCCTAGTCGGCACTCATGGCCACTGACCCTTCGGGCAATCGCCCGTATTACTAGTCTCCCCTGCCCGGTGGGTGATCGTGGCAATTCTTTTCTGCCACTGACACTTTTGTCTGAGGGCGGCCCAGTCTCTTTATGCTCTGTGAATGCCACAATTTCAGTTTAATACTCTGCAGCATGGCAGAGTCATCTATTGCTAAATCGTTTTTTGGAGTTGTGCAGCAAATTTGTGCCTTTTTTATTTATCAATAATTTCACATACAGCGTAATAGCCAATTTAAAGTGGAATACCAACAACATAGCTATAAGGGCGATCACAAACATCCATGCCCTAGGTATAGAAAAACCCACCTAGGCGGGGTTCGAACCCGCTACCTTCGGATTGGCAGGTGAGGACGTTACCCTGCCACCACTGAGGCCGGCTAGACATGATTATGGCATGCTTTTAAAAATCATGTTACTAATTTTACAGTAAAATCATTATTGGAAACTTGATGGGAATGTAACAATAATTGTGTTGAAGGGATTCGGTTTTAGTTGGGGACGTTTATGACGTGTTAATTGCTGTTTAAGAAACAACAAATTTCCTAAAAAGCCTAACAGAAGCACTTTAATTGGCTAAAGAACTGAAAAACTTTTAATTTTTGATGATTTTAGTGGTTTAGTATGATATTCTCGTGCAAATTAATGTTGTTAGCAAGATTATGCAAAGTCAAATATGCAATTAGATCTAGTATTATCACTTTTGCAAAACACAGAAAGTTTCTTAATGCTATTTGAAGAGAATGGCTTTGAAAATTTGAAAATTGCAGCAGAGGATCTTGCAAAAGAACTTAAAATCCATCCCGAAGTAACCGTTTCTCTAGTGGAATCGTCTGTTTGATGAAGAAAAATAAAGATACAATTTTCACATGAAGTTGAAAACAAATCAATAAATGAATCTGAAAAAAAATTACGCGTCGGACTTATTAATACTTTATTGGACCAAACAATTATGCCACTAAGGGAATGATTTCAGATGTTAAAACGTTTTAATAAAAATTCGGCATTTTGTACAGTATTTTACTGTGAAAAACAGGTCCGATGGTGATATTCTTAAACAGAAAAAAGACCTGTAACTATTGCTTTCGGAGCAACAAAATGAATTTAAAAGTTACACTGACGACGGATTAAGCCTGTTTACTGAACTTAAAACGTTGTCACAAATAATCCCGGATCAATGGAGAACGGCACTTGCCTTGTCTTGCGGTATGTTTTTGACAAACGTTTCATTGAAATTATGTCAAATATTCTTAATGTGCTTGGAATTTTATTGACTATACGGGTCACTGTAGCTAGTGGTGCATGTAGCTTTTCAAAGTTAAAATTAATTAAAATGGACTTGCATTCAAATATGACACAAGAAAGGCTGATTGATCTTGCTACTGTTTCACTTGAAAATTATGTAGAATCATTGCTCGGTTGTCCAACTTTAATCGCTGATTTTGCAATTCATGAAGCAAGAAAAATAAACTTTTAATTGATAGAAGTTTGTAAAAAAGATACAATAAACTTCAAACATTAAAATGAATTCATTATGTTTTGAAATGAAACTTTTCATCAAATTATTGCCCTTTTATTTGTATCAATTAACAATGATTTCTCACAATATTGAGTATTTAATAATGTTAAACGAGGCCATCAAAAATGAATTTGCCTGGGGCTGCCAATTGTCTAGGACCGTCTCTGCGCTCAGGTGATCAAGTCCTCGGTCACCTCTCAGTCTCTCTTATCCTGATAGCGGCCTTCACTGCCGCATCGAATGTCTCTGGCATCGCCAAGTGGCACTGCCTCCCCAGCTCTCCCGTGAGTCTATTGAGGAAGGCGTCCAGCGCTTGCTGGTCGGCCTCATACTTCACAGCTGCCACGTAATCCACACTGCCATTTGCCTAATTCGATCCGTGAATTACTCGAGGTCTTCGTCCATTCTCCACTTCAGTGTTATCAATAGCTCACGATAAAACTGGGCGCTACCTTTCCCGTCAAATCTCTCCAGGAGAAGTTCTTTGAATACTTTGTAGGTGCTAGCGTCCCTACATCCATCCTTCACTTGTACAAAGTCCGAGGCCTCACCACCTAACCACAACATTGCCATCTTTAGGGTTTCCTCGTCCGTCCACCCACTCAACTCCACTACCTTTTCCACTCTCTCGCAAAACGCACTCTCTCCTGGCGCTCTGGTGAACTCTTTAATCGCACTAAGTAAACTAAAGCTATGCTGCTTGGCAGGTATCATAGTTGTCTCAATCCATTTGACCTGATCTCTCAACTGTTCGTTCTCTAAACTAAGCTTCTGTATTTTATCATAGAACTCGGAACTGCCTGTAGTTCTACCTCCCGTCCACCAATGCTAACTCGACCAGTCATGTCGACTTACCCATTGTGTCCGTCTTTCTTCGATGTATTTGCTCCATGAGATGGAGCCCACTTCTGACACCAGTTGTAAGTTCCAAACGGTCCCTCATGGCAGGAAAAGGGAATGAAGCCAAGGAGTACATGGGTAGTCATGCTAAAATTACTTAATTCCATCACACACAATTACATCTCAAGTACTGTCTTCCCACTGCTGTGTCTTATGCGCGGGTCCACTCCACATGCCTTAGGGAGGGAGGGAGAGAGAGGGGAAGGGAAGGGGAGAGAGAGAGAGGGTGGGAGAAGGAGATTGATTGATGTGGTCTTTATTTGGGACGAGATTGAGACTAAAAAGTCCCATCTTCCACCTAACCCCTCATCATAAATATATACAATAATACATGACACTTTTTGTAAATACAAGTAACAATAAAAATACAAGAATTAAAAAGATGTAATTTTGTGGGTGAAAAATATGGACTGCTGAATAATGAAATCCATGTAAACAACCCACAGCAGGAAAACACCCACACAAGAAGGGGGGTGTGAAAAACCTGCGAAACCTACTGAGATTCACTAAAGACATTAATAACTGATATTTAGAAAAAAAGATGAAAAACTTAAAGCAATGATCAGTAAAATTTTGGTAAAATACGAATTCATCATTGATGGAATGGGCATATGAAAATGACAAAATGAATAGATAATAACACTGTTATGACTAAACAAAAAATAGAGGAGAAAAAATAAGTAAATGAATAAAATAAAAAAGTATAAATCATGCACAATGAGTATTGTTTTGTCAAAATCAAGATTTAGAAACATTGAAGCATTAAGTGGGTTTAACTGTTCCTTTGAAAGGATAAGAGAGATAGATAGCAGTGTTGTTTAAATGATGAGAGCGAGTACAAATTTTTTATTGTTTGGGGAAGTTCGTTCCATAGTCGGCAAGCAGAGAGAGGGAGGGGGAGGGAGAAGGGGGGTAAGGAGGAAGGATGGAGTAGGGAAGAAAAGGGGGAGTGGGAAGTATGAGTGAGATGGAATAGGTGTTTGTGGTATGGAGGGAGAGAGAGGAGGAGGATTCATTATACAGAATCATCGAAAAAGAATTCAGGGGTTTCAGTGTTTCATAGATTTGTAAATGTGTCATGTAAACATGGCATTTGTGCTAAAATGTGTAAAAACTCACCAAGTTTGATTCTCAACTTTGCCACTAGGTGTTGCTAGTGCCGCATGCTGCATTGCATTATGGTATTCAGCCAGTAAGATGGCGTCTGTGCAGGAAAAGGCGCAGTGTGTGTTATGGTTTGCTTAGTTTAAATCAACGTGAATTTTGACGTACATATGGAACAGAAGCACCTACTGACAAAACAATTACTCGGTGGTTTAACCAATTTAAAGAAATGGGAAGTGTTGAAAGAAATCAACAGGATGACCACAAACATCTGAAGAGACTGTGGAATGCATCAGAGTGTCCTGTGTTCAGAGTCTCATATATCGGAATGTGGAATTTAATGTACCAAAGACCGCCATCCAAAATGTGCTGCATAAGCGCTTTGATTGTATGCGTAGAAGATTCAACTACGACATGAATTTCAAGTCACTGATTGTCCACAACGTGCATGCTGCAACGTACGTGGACAGAAATGCAGTACCGCTTAGATGTTTGTAGGGCTACAATTGCTGCTCACATCAAGACCTATTAAGATATGACATCAAACTGGGAGAGTTTTTACACATTCTAGCACAAACGTCATGGTTACATGACATGAATTTACAAATCTCTGAAACACTGAAATCCCAGAATTCTTTTTCAATGATCCTGTATAATTGTTTTATAAAGATAATAACAGGTGATCCCATTACAATAATTTTCTAAATCATTATATCATTTTAATACATCTTCGAATAATATTTAATGGGATTTTTTTAATTTAAATGAAAAATTTAAATTCACATTCAAGCTCCTAGAAGCAAACCCTTAATTGGCAGAGATATGAATGTGATATGAAACGTGTCATTTGCTAAGAGAAAGCACGAAAATGGAGTTTGCTGTAATTTCCCACTTGAAATATATGTCGAAAGGAGGTGAGGGCAGGTGGCGGGCAGCAGATGAATTCACCTCACGGAGTGAGGCATGGGGTTGACATGCATTGAAGCAGACCCTCTAGTTTTAACGAATTTAAAAATGCAAGTTCATAATCCTCTGCACCAATATCAAGGTTTTCTTATGGAGGGTAGAAATGAAACAGAGGATTTGGGAAAAGATGCTGATTACTCCCCAGCAGCTGATCAAATTTTGGTTGTGTATAGTAGTGTTTCTCAAACTGCGGGCTGTGGCCCCCCAGGGGGCTACAAAAGTTTTTGGATGCAAGGTGGTGTCGAAAAATAAAGTTTTCATGAATAATAAAATTTTATTAGATAATTTTTGGAGAGGCGATGTGATAAAAATTAATAATTGTTATATAAAATGAAGGCAATTGAAAGTTTTAGAACCACTGGTGTATAGCCCTCGTATGGACCAATGTCTCCTGAAAATTTGGCTTCTCTAAGTTTCAGTTTTTTGAGAGATATTGCCCGAACAGATGAAAGGAGGGATGGATGGACAGACAAACCAATTATATATGCGATGTTTTAGAAAAGAGTACTATACGAGGTGTGTACAAAAAGTTCGTGCGCTCGGTTCACCAAAAATCCAAATTAAATTATTCTGGAACGGGGATGTGGTCACCCTCGAAGTACTCTCCCCCTTGACAGAATGCACTTGGTCCAACGCTTCTTCCATTCTTGAAAGCAGTGCTGCATGCCCTCCTTTGTCAGTCCCTTTAGGAGCTTCGTCGTTTCTCGTTTTATGGTATCAACATCCACAAAATGTTCACCCCGCATAATATTTTTCACTTTAGGGAACAGGTAGAAGTCACAGGGTGCTACATCAGGCGAATAGGGAGGGTGGTCCATGGCAGTGATTTTCTTTTTGGCCAAAAACTCACGCATAACGAGCGCAGTGTGCGAAGGTGCATTGTCCTGATGCAGGATCCACGCATTCTCCGCCCACAATTCGGGTCGTGAACGTCGCACACGTTCACGCAGACGCTTCAAGACTTCAGCATAGAATTTTGCATTAACAGTTTGACCTGCTGGAACATATTCATGATGAACAACTCCACGAATATCGAAAAAAACGATGAGCATGGTCTTGATTTTTGAACGACTCTTGCGCACTTTTTTGGTGCGAGGCAAACCAGGGTGCTTCCACTCTTCACTCTGCCTTTTTGTTTCAGGGTCATACTCATAAATCCAGGATTCGTCTCCAGTTATCACCCTTTCAAGAAAATTTGGATCCTGGGCACTCTCGATCCAGTCATTGCAACAATCAACACGACCTTGTTTTTGCTTGTCAGTCAAAACTTTCGGAACAATTTTTGCACACAGCTTCCGCAAGCTCAAATCTTCTTTTAAAATTGTCTGAACACTACCGTTACTTATTCCAAGTATTTCTGCAATCATTCTAGTGGTAATTCGACGGTCTGCCTTCACCAAATCGTATACACATTGAATGTTTTCATCGACACGTGATGTTGAAGGGCGTGCGTCGATGCTCTCCCTCCCCTCCTTGAACCGGTCCACCCATTTATACACAGTTCTACGCTTCATGGCAGACTCACCATACACCATTTCCAACATATGTAGAATTTCCTGGCCGTTTTTGCCAAGTTTTACGAGAAGTTTGATGTTGGTTTTTTGCTCGGTTAAAACGTCTCACTCCATTCCGCCTACATGACCAAAAGTACGTTCACAAAAACAGACACCAAAAGCAGAGATCTCACTCGATCGTGACCAAACTTCTACTGAGGACACGTGAGGCTTCCCCCTAGACATTGCACCACTGTAAAAACTTACAGCATTGCCATGTCGGCAGAAAAAAATTCAGTGCACAAACTTTTTGTACACACCTCGTAGAGTGGGGAAATGACAAACAGAGAGTGGAATGCCAAGCAAATTGATATCCTTTGCCACTTGAGGAATATATGCACCAGAGGTTTTCTATCTCTGCACTATGGAGCTTGACCAAGAATATTCCACAGAAATTTTAAATAATTTTCTGGCCTTATGTTTGATATGATTGTAATCTTTTAAACATTCTATTTGAGCTCACTATAATGAGCTCAATGGTGGTGGTGCTGTTTATGAAAAAAATATTTGAGGATGTCATAATTTTTAATTATCTATGTAAAACTAAGAGTACTTTACAATTTCCCATCATTTATGACTTTATTTAGTGGGTTTCCCATCAGAGTATATGAAACAACCCAGTCACCCTGGTGTGATAATGATAATTTCAATAAATGTGTTATTATAGTATTTATGATGTACATCGTCATTCATTAAGTACACCACAATTTACTTTAATGCTGAATTTGCTTCTGTTCTTAAATGTTTTTCAGATCAAGTGAATTTATTATCAGGATGTCTCGAGATACTCTGTCTTTATTGAAGAGGCATTTGCAACAAGAGCGCAAACATAGCATACTGCTTAATATCGTGCAAGAACACTTATATTTTGATATGTATGAAGGAGTTGCGAGAAATAGACAGCAAATACAAGCAACTGCTGGTGGTATGGTGGGAGAAGCATCTAGACAAGGTGTGTATGTGAATTTTCATACCTATAATCCCATTTCATTTAAATGACTAGCTTTAATGAAATGGAAATGTGCATTATTTACTTTTGAACCAACGGTCTCAAACTCAAACCATGCACAGGCCAAATGGATAATTTTGAAATTTTTGATGGACCACTTTTCATTTCAGAAATAATCATCATAGGTACTCTGTCCGTACACAGGTCTGTGATTATTCTCGGTTAAACCTGGATCTCCACATAATCCTGTTTTCTGCAATATTCTTCATGTCTTTCTTTCCCTTTCAATTCGTCTGTCATCTGAAACCTTTTCCATACTCTTTCTCTTATTCCTTCCAGTTTTCCTTCTAACATCTTTAAATCATGCTCTCTCTCTTGTGAGTTAATGTCCGATTCAGTTTGCCTTCCTCTTTCGTATAGTCTCTATAATCATTCGCTTCTCTCCTAATCTTCTTAGCACTTCATCATTTTTCATCCTGTCTGCCCATTTTATCTTCAACATTTCAAAGCTTTCCATGTATTTTATATCATTCTTCCTGAGTGTCCATGTTTCAGCTTCATACAGAGCTATACTCCATATTTTTATCAACTTCTTGCAGATATCCTCCTTTATATTTCCCGTTAATAGGAGTTTCTTTCTTCTTATCTCGCGTTATGATGCTTCCAAGGTATTTATGTTCTGAAAATGGCTTTCCACCAATATTTATGTTCTGTAATAGTTTTCTTCTTTACCTGATATATAACCTTGGATTTTTCTGTATTTATTTCCATTCTGTATTTTCTGCCTGTTATTACGTCTATTTATCATTGTCTGGAGTTTCTTTTCCTTTCTTGCTAGAAGTACTTGACCATCTGCGTATTTTACTGTTCTTACAATCCTTCCTCTAATCTTGTGATCTCTTGTGCCTCCTAGCACTTCTTGCATTAGCCTTTCTCCATATATATTCATTAGGATCGGCAATAGGCAACAGTCTTATTCCTCTACTGATATTTACTTGGCTGACACAACTTGATTAAGGTATAGGTTCCTGTCTTTAGTGAGAAATGATGAGAACAGGTATTTTGTTTAAAATTAAATCCTACCTTAACCACTAAAAAGGTCATTCTGTAAAAAAATAAAGCATTGTAGATTTTTGAATTGCAAATATTTTTCATAATTACCGGATTTACCCAAATCCAAGACGAGTTTTTTCCCAAATTTTAGCTTGCAAAAATCAATTGTTGTCTTAAATTTGAGTATGAAGTGGTATACCATCAATACACAGTGGTCGATTCATCGTGTGGCAATTCATGTATTGACGCGCAACGAATTTTTCATGCAACAAATTGAAGCGCTACAAACTGACAGTGAGGAATTGTCGTAGAACTATAGGAAGTATAGTTACAAGGTTAATCGATATTGTTTTAAACAAATGAAACCTAAGATAAAATAATTGTATTTACTGAAAATTTTCATTGCAAACATACAATCTGGATTTCAATTAATACAGTATTAATTTAAAAAAATACATCTTAAAATGGTTTTTTTCTCAAACAAAAATTTGTAACAAACCATTTCAATTAATGGACAAATTAGGTCATAAAATCTTTTTTCTGTTTTGACAGTCTGTTAAAAAGGGTGGTTGTCTTAGATTCGGGGTCGTCTTGAATTCGGTAAATACGGTACTTATCTCTTTACCACTTTATGCCATCTGATAACATTTACTTCCTGATCCTAGTACTGTCATCCCATTAGCAATATTTAATGCACTAAATATTATTTATATTGAGTTAAGGACATTATCATACATATCCTGTAGATTGGCTTGAAATTTGTCAGATCTTGGACAATGAGAGCGCCTTTATCCTGGGCAAGAGTTGAATCAAAACCATTGTCGTTACTGATTTCTAAAGCCCATCTGTTAATCGAGATTTTCTCTTAATTTTGTTATATTTCATATGTGAGTCAAATTGGTTACATACTGTACTATCAAATATGGCTATCATTCTTAAATAGATTTAGCTGAAGAAATTTATCTTCTATATGTAGGATTAAAAATGTTTCAATGTTGTTTCACAAAATTTTTGACTCGGTTGATTTCACACCACAGATTAATTGGTTTCATTAGCAAATTATTGTATTCTCAATATTTATTTTGAAAAGACAATGCAAATAACATAAATTCAAAATCCACATTAATAAATTAAACTAAAGGTGCCGGCAAAAACTTTTGTGAAGTCAGTCAGAAATCTGAATGTTTAAAAGTAATAATAGCCAATTTCTCCTTATAAAATTAGACAACTGATATTTTGAATGTCATGTTTGTTTTTATAATTCATATGTGCAATTTTTATTATCTCTCTCATACGAAAAAAGTCGCATTCCAGTATTGAAATTAAGAAAGATTTTTTCTTTTCGTCAATTGTTAAAAATGCCCACTGTCCATACTCACAGTTTACTGAATAATAATAATCTTTAATTATTAACGTTGCAACTTTGACATAGCTACAACTATAATTTTGATGCTTCATAAACAGCACGAAGCAGATAACGTAATTATTTTGTCTATTTGAAGGCTTAATAGATGCTAATTCAATCGGAGGCAACAATGCACGTCGCCTTGGCAACAACTGGAAAGAGTACGAAAAAGCCATAAAATTTAAAAAAGAAATGCGCGTTTCTGAGAAATTATTCTGTGTAACACCAAAACATTGCTAGAATAAGATGTTTTATAGTTGAGCCATCGAATTAAGCAAAAATGGAGAAATCCAGTCCATATTTACATATTTTAATGAACAAAAGAAATAAACCTTGCACCTTGAATAATCGAAACTCCTGTGTAAACATATGGAAAAAATATAATTGTTTCCCAGAGTCGAATCCGGGACACTTCCATAAACAGAAATAGTTTTCCTGGGGTCTCCTAGTTGGCAGAAACAAAATGGCGTTTACAGCATTTCTCTATGACAAACTGTTCAAGAGATAAAAGGGGGGACAGACAGACATTGAGTAATTATATATAAAGATAATAATTCATAATAATATCAATAATTTAACATAAACAGGTTACTTCAGTATCGTATTTACTTGCATATAAGCCGCACTGTTTTCCCAAATTTTTCATCTCCAAAACGAGGATGCTGCTTATATGTCAGGAAACAAAATCGGAAAATCCAAAAATGTGAGATGATCGTTGAAATTCACTCTGACTTTGCTAAATGGCTGAGTAATTTAATGTGCAGTATGTGACATATAAAAACATAACAATCACCAAAACAAATAAAAGGGAAAAGAAATGTTAATATTATTGATGACAGAGTTACAGACGTCAGTTTTTGCAGGTGATCGCTATGGTAGCGCCAGGGGCCTGCAACAGAAATTCTGTACTTTAACGGATATCAAGGCATTGTCTCATATTCCTATAATTCTATTGTAAGAAATATTTCAGTGGCGTTACTTTCGGTTTGAAAGTCTTTGTGATTTTTCGTTGCTTTCCACATGCAGCATGTTTGGGTAAAATGCGCATTCCGAGATTTTCAGTAATATTGTACTTTGTATCCCGCGAAATTAATATATTGCTGATCGGTTACAAATAATTCACTGGAAATACTTTATTATTACAAACAATACCAATATTTACTGATATTTGTATACACTTAATGATATATATTAGTAATTACCCAGAATGTTTTACGCCTAATCAAGATTTTTGAAGCGCGGCTTATTTTTGGAAATTTTTCCTCCCTAGATTCAGTCTCAAGAAACAAGGTAGTGGCTTATATGCGAGTAAATACAGTATTGCGTATGTTTTTATTAAGATTTCCTCTGCCCCCTCCTATGGCCACTATGTCATTTTATATTAGTTATTTCCTTACACATTATTATGCATGTATTTCCAGTGGATAGACACCTATATTGGCTACGTTGGATTTTACTAGTAGTGATAAATATTTATTAGCTGTTATTAATTCTTGTAGTTCGCATTAATAATTCAATTTTTTATAATACAGCTAGTATAATTTACTCATTCAGTTGTTCATACTGCAGCTAGTATAATTTACTCATTGTTGTTTATACGTCTGGTGCTACAGATTTCACGTTAACTCCTTTTTTTACCCTCTCCAGCATCTCACATTTGACTCGTCATCCTCATAATGACACTGACAAGGAGAGGCTACAATCTTCGTGTCACGGAATTTTATGAAAATCGACCGGGTGATTCTGCATGGAAAATAAGGAAATCTGTGTCTCGGATTTTTTGTGAATGGTCATATGCAAGTTTTTTTACTTGTTAACTTACTAGAGTGCAAACTTTTCCTTTAGGTTTATGCCATACACAATAACACATTTGGCAGTATTTTTCCTGAAGCTGTAATTGAATATTGTACTATGTATGAGCGTATTTCCTTATTATTATCTCCAAAGTTAACTTGTTTTTTGTTAATTAGTGTGATTTAACGTATGCAAATACATCACAGAAATTCATTCCTTATTTTCTATTCCGACTGCAAGACTAATATGATCATTAATATAACAATAAAGGTAATAGTTATTATAATAACAGCCTAGATGGTCGGGTTTGTGTATGATGCTGACGTCATCAATGGCACATTTTAACGCTTTTTAACAAACTTCCCGATTAGGTGGGAAGTTGAAATTTCACAGGAATGTTTGATTCAGATATAAAAATTAAATGACGAAAAAAGACCCCGGTTCTACTCCAGGGAAGGATTTGTTTCCCATAAGATAACATGTAAAAATCGACTTTTTAAAGTGCAGGCTTTTATTCTTTTGGAAATTAAAATTAGAAAGAATTGACGTACAATCTTCGAATTTAAACTATGTTTTAGGAAAATTAATGAAATTTCTTATTCTATTCATCTTTTTCCGCCTACCATTCGAAATTTCTCATATTAAACATTTAACTGACATATTTTGGGAAAATATCGACTTTTAAACGGGATGTGGCCTTGCCGACCACGTCATTATTAAACTTCGAAAATCAATTGTTGTCTCAACCCGCATAAGTATAATATATGAGTGCATAGATTGCCTTAAATTATAGTAGGATTTTTCACAAAAATACGTAATCCTAATGGGACTGGGATCATTATATATCGACGACTCTTACAGAGGAGGATATAACATACATATAACAGGAGGATACTAATGTTTAGGCACTTCTAGATGTGCTGGAGATTCGAAATTTTTTTCATAGCTAGGATTTTGTACAAAACCGACTAGAAAAAACGAAAATCTTGAAAAAGTGCAACAATGCGGCCGCTAAAAATTCGCAATTGTTTAAACAAATTTTCATGGTTTATGTATTTCCGCATGTGCTACGAAGTTGAAATTTTTTTTATATGTAGAATTCTTAAAAAAACGAAATAGGGATTATACAAATTTTGATATTTTAATTTGTTTGGCAGTTAAAAATTCTTAAAGTTTAAACAAATAGATAACTCTTTAGACATTACGGAATGAGCTATGGAGCTGAAATTTTCAAGTTATGTACAAAGTAGTAAACTAGCTCAAAAAAACATTTCAATTTTACCATAGATGAATTTCGGCGGCCGTTAAAAATTATTTAAATTTAAACAATTAGAAAATATTATTTGACTTCTAGAAGTGCTACAACTTTAAAATTTTGAAAATTGTGTATCATTAGTACCCCATAATGGAGAAAGTGTAAAAATTTTAAATTGTAACATTTGGGGATTGTTTAAAACTATTATTTTTACATTTGGGGAAAACGAAAATCGGTGCGGAGGTGAAATCTTTAGAATTAAAGAGCATTTGTAATGATGAAATGTCTGTCTGAAAAACGAATGTTTCTTCAAGGTGATATAAAATGCATGCAGTATGCAAGCACCAACTACTAGTATGTTCTATATATGTTATATCCTCCTCTGTAAGAGTCGTCGATATATATATATACTAGTAGAAGGTGCTTGCATGCTGCAAGCATTTCATCTCACCTTGAAAAAACATTAATTTTTCAGACAGATATTTCACCATTAAAATTATTCTATTAATTCTAAAGATTTCACCTCTGCAGCGATTTTCGTTTTTCCTACATGTAAAAATAATAGTTTAAAACAATCCCCAAATGTTGCAATTTTTAACATTTTACATTTTCTCCATTATGGGGTACTAATGCTACACATTTGAGCCAAATTTTAAAGTTGTAGCACTTCTAGAAGTAAAATAATATATTTCTAATTGTTTAAAATTTAAACATTTTTAACGGTTGCCGCAATATATATATGGAGAGATTGAAATGTTTATTTGTGCAAATGCACTGTTCTGTAAATAATTTGAAAATTGCAGCTTCCTAGCTCATCCCGTAGAACCTAAAAAATTATTAAACTTTAATGTTCAAATGGGGTTAAAACAACCCCTAAAAATTAACAATTTTAAAATTTTCGATTTTTATAGTTGGTTATGAGAAAAGTTCTATAATCTTGCAAAATTTCAGCTTCCTAAACTTATTAGATTGGTCTGCACACTAGATTACGTTTTCCCATGCTAACTTATGGGAGATATTCCGGGGTCTCTGGAGTCGAACCCAAGACACTGTAAGCAAAAGTAACAATAATTCCTAATAGATATTGCGGCCATCTAGCAACACTGATAATTTCATTTTTCTAGTTTACCGGTAAGTGTCCATAATTAATTTACAAAAATGGCGCAATGCTTTTCTTATGGGAAAAAACGCAACTTTCGGAATTTCTGGAATCGAACTCATCTCACTTAGGTAAGAAGTCTCATTTTATCTGTAGGTTTCTCCATCATATCTACAAAAACTGAAACTTTGAGCTCTCTAGCTCTTGTAGTTTGGGCTGGACATTAGTATCCTCCTCTGTAAGAGTCGTCGATATATAATGATATGATATATATACAGTCAAACTCGGCTATAACGAGCGCCACGGGACCGTTTAGTTTTGCTCGTTATAGCCGTTAAACTTAATATCCGTGAAGGCAAAAGCATGCATGCGTATGGTGAAATAAGACATAAGAAGTAAGAGTGAATATATAAACAGAAAGGTTATTTAGTAAATTTATGAAAAAACCTAAAAATGAGAATAAACTAGAAAATTTAAAGTAAACATACGTACATATAAAATTTACTCACAGCTGCATCCTTAATCACCCCCCTTTTTACAAAAATAACTTTGAATAGTAGCCTGTTTCATAGATTTCACTTTGAAGTCTCTTAAGTTTCCTCTTATTACACTTAGTGCACTAAAAACACCATCGGAAATGTCAATGTTTAAAAAAAAATCATTTAATGTTTCCACGGCATCCTGAGTAAGGATTGTGTCTTCGACACATTCAACATTGTCTTCATCACTGTCTGCTGTGCTTTATACTGTCTCTATTATTTCACTCTCCGTAGGAATTCCACTGGCAATAAAATCATCATCAACATGAACAAAATTGTCAATGTCATTTACATGGTCAAAATTCGCAATTCCATTTTCTTGAAGCCATTCTGATCTTCATCAACGTTATGGTTATCAATCGAAAATTCTCCCGATATTAAAGCAGACATTCGAAAACAGTTTATGATCGTTGTAGGTGAAACATGCATCTGTCATCAAATGAATTGCATCCAATACAGAGTCGTTGCCATCTAAACCTCTTTCCCTCCTTTCAATCAACTGTAGAACAAAAAATCGCTTGAAATGGCATTTAAAACTTTTAATTATCCCCATGTCCATTGGCTGCAAAATAGAAGTCGCATTTGGAGACAAAACACCAGTTTTACATTGGATAACTCCTGCATATGTGGGTGCGCAGGACAGTTATCGACAAGGAGTAGAATGTTTCTATTTTTCCTCCGTAACTGGTTGTTCCACTGACTTACATATTTCTGAAAAATATTGGAAGTCATCCATGCCTTTTCATTAGCTGCATATTCAACGGGAAGCTTCTTTACATTTTTGAAACAACGTGGCTTTTGTGACTTACCAATAACAAAAAGTTTTTTTTTGTCAGTCCCATTTATGTTTGCGCACATTACAACTGTTAAACGATTCTTAGGTCTTTTGCCACCAACACATTTGTCACCTTTGAATTTAAACGTTGCATCTGGCATCATGTTGTAAAACAGTCCAGTTTCGTCGGCATTGTAGATGTCTTCTTCTCTGTAACCTTTTCGACACTCCTCCCAAACACTTTTCACCCATTCACTTGCCGTTTTTGAATCTGCTGACAGGGCCTTTCGCATAAACAATGTTATGCCGATTTTTAAAACGATCAAGTCACACGTTATTGCATGTGAAGTTCTCGTGTCCTAACTGTTTTGCAAATTTATCTGCCTGTACCTGTACCGTTGATGGGGAAATCAGCATTTCTCTGCATCTTAAACCACTCCAGAAGTGCTTGATCAACAGTACCCAAGTCGCACTTCCTCATTTTCTTGTTCGTTGTTAGGTCGTTCTCTAGTGCAGATAAAATCGCTTCTTTGTTTTTCCATAAGGTTGAAACTGTAGACGACGATAAATTACATTTTTTACACACTTCAACATTTTTTTACCACGTTCTAAGTCTCGAATAATATCAACCTTTTCGCGAATAGACAAACACTTCCTTTTATGTACGGACATGTTACTCGTTCAAGGGCAAAATCTCAACTGATTTTTGTGATCAACGCTACGAACTTTCTTTGCAAACTGTGAGCATACCAATTCCAGGAAGAGTTAATGAGGAGACGGATTAAACGTGGGATTTCCCATCTTTATGTGGGAAAGGGTGTTGGGTGCATTCGGCTGAGCAATGGGGGTGGGCGCCATCGTACATGCCCTTACCCCATACCCCCTTCCAAACACAACCTCCTGGCTGTAAAAGAGCCGGGGGTTGGGAGGAGAGGACAAAGGACCTCCGCGAGTGCCACTGTACCTACAAGTTGGGAATTCTTGGTTTGGACGAAGGGATTATTTTTTAACAACAACGCCGCGGTATTTAACCTCCCCGAGGGATAGGGTGTAGAGGCTGGACTCAAGAACACAAGGTTACATATTTTGGGTCACTATGAGGATTGAAGGGGCTGACCGCCGCCGCGTTTGAGACAGTGAGAAGAGGTCAAAGTTTGCTCGATATATCCGTGAGTTTGCTCGTTATATACGTGAAATATTTGTATGTAAATGCTCGTAAACTTATCTTGGAGGTAGCATTTGCTCACTATAGCCGTGAACTCGTTACAACCGTGCTCGTTATAAACGAGTTTGACTGTGTATGTGTGTATATATATATATATATATATATATATATATATATATATATATATAGTAAAACCCCTATTTGACGAATCGCTGGGGGATTAGAATATATTTTACTAAATCGAGGTTTTCATTAAATTGAGGTTTTCAATTAAAATGAGTTAAATTTATCTTTTTTGCTTGTGTATTAGTTCCATTATATAATACCAGAATAAGGCCACTGAAAATGGTCTCTATAATAAAAATCCATTTTTCAATTTTGTATGCACAATACTTATATTAATACTTTTAAAATAAACATCTATAAACAAATTCCAGTGACAAACAAGCCTTATTGCTATTGAATATGAAAATTTCTGTAATGAATCATTCATATGATTACCAAAAATAATTTCAAAATTTTAAAAGTATTTTCAAAATTGACATAAATCTTGAAACAATTTTTCATCCCTCCTTTAAAAAGCTTCATCATACAACATTAAATAGAAAATATTAAAATATATTTGGAATTTCACAAAAAATATCAAAATTATTCAAAAACCAACCATACATAGCTACAAGAAAATTATTTATTAAAATATTCCAGCAAACTTGTTTGCTTCTTCTGGCAGGTGCTCTGAACATTCAGAACTTCTCGCTCCAAAGAATTTACTTTTGATATAGTAGTGCTGTTCACATCAAAACAAGTTAAATATCTTCGCACCACTTCAAGTGCCTGAACCGCTTCACCAAGTGTGGGAAGTGATTCTTCTTCTTGTACTGCCTCTTCTACTACTGCCTCTTCTTCCTCTGCCTCTTGGGTATTACAGATTTCTTCCACGTCTTGTGGAGGACCAGACGTACTCTCAAGATCATCACACCGGACAAACTCTTCAAAATTTGTGTCCATGTCAGGTGCAATTTTCAACCAATTTTCGTGGTCAATCACATCGATATCTACATCAATTTCCATAGCATTGTTGCAATTGAACGCAGCCTTATGAAAACAGTTTGATATTGTTTGAGGTGTAACTGAATTCCATGCAGCTGTTACCATATGCTAACCCTGAAGGACGCTCAGTATCAAATGTTTATTCATCTCAATGTAGGATACTGCTTTCTGCACCAAAGCCTTCCTGTACTTTGCTTTCATGGAGTGAATAATGCCCAAGTCAAGTGGCTGCAGATGGCTAGTACAATTAGCTGGAAAAAACACCACTTTAATATTGCGAAGAAAATCAGTATCTGGAGGGTGGGCCGGACATTTATCAATAAATAGAAGAATTTTTCTATTTGCACCACCCATCTTTGCATCTAATGATTTCAAAAATGTTTTAAATATATCCGTTGTCATCCATGCATTTTTATTACTGGCATATTTACATGGCAATGCCCGGACATTTTTAAAACACCTTGGCTTGGCAAATTTACCTATTATTAGAGGCGTCAACTTTTCACTGCCATCTGAATTTGCACATAAAAGTGCAGTTATCCTATATTTACTTCTCTTTCCACCATGGCACTTGTCTCCTCTAGTAGCAAGAGTTTTTGATGGAAGAAGGTTGAAAAAAATGCGTTTCATCTGCATTAAAAATATCATTCGGCTTATAGCCTTCTAAATACCTTACCAATGTTACACTCTTCCAGTAGTCAACAGCTCCTTCATCAACACTAGCACTTTCGCCACAAACACTTTTATATTCAAGTCCATGGCGCTTCTTAAATCTGTCCAGCCATCCATTGGAACCCTTAAAGTTTTCTATTCTAAGCCTAGTTGCTACCCTAATTGCTTTCTCCTTCAACAGTACACCATTGATTGGGAGGTTGGCGGAGCGCATTCCCACAAACCACTCTATCAATATCTTCTCCATTTCATCATATGGTGATGATTTGATATTTTTTCTTTTGATGGCTTTACCCCCACATTTCACTTCTTCGTCAAGCATTAATTGTTTATTCTTCATTATACAAAACAATGAAGATGGTGCAAGATTAAATTTGCGTGCAATTTCTATCGCAGGCATGCTTGGGTTCTTTTCCACTTCTTGAATGATTTTCACTTTTTCCGTAATTGTCAGCTTCTTCCTTTTACTAGTAGCCATTATTAAGGAATAAAAATAGTAGAAAGAATATTTTTCACAATTGCTTCAGGTTTACACAGTGATCGCCGAACAGGCAGGCAGCACAACGAAGAGTTGAACTGCTAGATAAGGTAGACGGAGAGGGGACAGGCATTACGTCATCGGGATCGGAGTAATCAGCTGACATGTCTCACAAGGGAAGCCCCCAAGGTGTGACACTCGTATCGGAATTCGACTTTGCAGAATGAAATTATATGCAAAATAACGGACTCCTATTTCTACCTAGGTGCCAACTCGACGTCGTTTATGAGAAAATGTCCTTTGAAAATCGCGATCCGAGAATCATCGAGATAAGAACGTTAAAACTTTTTCATGAGCAAAAAGAAATCAGAAAAAAAGCATATTGTACGTAAAAATTACGATATACGCTCAAAACATTGTGAATGGCTCATCACGCGCAAGCGGCTACATTGTCTGCTAAGACGGTATTGGCTGCAAGGAAACCGTAAATCCTACAATGTAATGAATCCCGCTCGTATGTTCCTCATTTCTGGTATCATGCTCAGTTACCTGTTGTCATAGTGTGCTATATACTCGACGTCGTTTACGAGAAAATGCCCTTTGAAAATCGCGATCCGAGAGTCATCGAGATAAGAACTTTAAATCATGATCAATACATGACGAGATGGTAAAGCGAATGGGTGATCCGTAAAATTATGTTCGTTAAGAATTACGGTGAAGAATTACGATGAAGAAAATAGTGGTTATAATGCATTGAATACATTTTTTTAAATGGGTTGCATGTTTTATCGATGATATGCTGGAAATTGCGAACAAATTTAAAAAACCAGAGAAAAAAATATTGGTCCCTTCGGGAATCGAACCCCGGCAAAAAATCCAACTCGTTTCCCCTAGACCAACACTCCAAGAAAATTAGGAAAGGACTTTTAACTAATACGGGGCTAACCCCTATGTAAATCTTAAATATTTTCCAAGCTGAATTACTTAACATTGCCTGTATATTAATGAAGAATTTCTCACCCCTCTCCCCCACACAAACGCTCCTGATATTTAGAAGTCTGATATTATAAAAAATTATAGCAATAAGTTTGCTTCTTTTATTAACTTTAATCCATTTGGAGAAATGGGTTCAAAATATTATATTATGCAAAACAATCCTTATAATAATATAACTTTCTGTCTGGGTGGAGATGTACTGTTGGGCATAAAGATGCTGGGGACCAGTCAATTCCTGGAAAATGTAGAGCCTGTGTAAAGGTTCCTCAGGTGATGTCTCTCCATTCTTCATCCTCCATTTCATCGTCACTGTTGCTGTCCAGCACAGCATGCAATGACCGTAAAGGATGTTGAATGTCATCACTGTCACTTTCAGATTCAACGTCACATTTGTGGAAATCTGATACACTCTCATTCGATGAATTGTCAAAATAGTCCATAATTTTGTGATCCTTTACATGCGATGGTCCAGCCATTATGAGATGATAATTTCATAAAAAAACTACACCGTGTACTCAATATAAAACAGACACCAAACTTTTATATTCACTGGTATATATACATTAATGAATAATTAATTACTGCTAAATGAAGTATAACGTGCGAAAAGAAAAGGATCAGAACACGTCCTCTCTTCCACTACTGAATACGAACTGAATCATCCATCTCCACTGAGAAAATACTCATCTGAACAAAACATCAACGATACCTTCATGAGAAACAAATATCAAATTATCTAAATCGATTACAAAGTATCATTTGATTCTACAAAACTGCAGATGAGTTGTGTTTATGGCGATGACTCGTCTGCAGTACTACGCTCTGGGAAAATAACCTGATGAGTCATCAGTTTGAAATCCAAGAGCTAATTCTTTATATTCTACCATATTTGCCAGATAATTTTAGTCATAATGTAATTTTCAACTCTACTTTGCGATAAGATAAAAAGGATTTTTATTTTACTTGCGTAATTTATAACTCATTTTCGAATAGCATTGTATAAATATTGCTTTGATTAATAATTTGTTAATAAATATTCAGTTAGTACAATAAGCAGTGGCATACCAGAAAATCTGGGGGCCCTCCCACAGCAAATAATACGGGGCTAACCCCTATGTAAATCTTAAATATTTTCCAAGCTGAATTACTTAACATTGCCTGTATATTAATGAAGAATTTCTCACCCCTCTCCCCCACACAAACGCTCCTGATATTTAGAAGTCTGATATTATAAAAAAATATAGTAATAAGTTTGCTTCTTTTATTAACTTTAATCCATTTGGAGAAATGGGTTCAAAATATTATATTATGCATAACAATCCTTATAATGCCATAGAGACATGAAAAGACATATTCATTACTCTATGACATTGAGTATGCTTATTAACTTACAGTTATCAGTCGACGCCAGTGGATCAGTGGTTGAAATACTCGTCAATGGTTTCAAGTATTGCGGGTTCGATTCTCGGCCGATGATATTTTATGACTAAAAATTATGAAAAGTATTCCTTTGGCGGGGAAGTGAAGACGTCAATTTAGTGTATTGTATGATATCAGTGCATTTCAAAGAACCCCTTCTCATATGGGACATTAAATAGCTAAGCCCCTGGCACCTGTAAATAACCTCTCTTAGGGAGAAGGGGGTAGGACCAATGCTTAGGTTTTTTATCTAGGAAATTTTTTACTTTTTACGTGCGATTTACGTGTTGCGACAGCTCGTCCACAGCAAGCTTCCACCTGCTCAATACCCGCGTTTCGACCAACATTAGAATTCTTTTCGTATTTAACTGATTTTTTGGTAAACATAACTTTACATTGTTTGTTCTGATCGACTTTCCTCATTGTGCTTTAAAGAGCATTAAATGCATTGCAACATTAGAAGAAGGCATTAGAAAGTATTGCCATGCATAACTATGCATTTTCTAATTTTTATTAAAAGAGGGGGGTACAATGAAAGGGGAGACGTTCAC
Organism: Tanypteryx hageni; assembly: GCA_028673005.1. Lineage (NCBI taxonomy): Eukaryota > Metazoa > Arthropoda > Insecta > Odonata > Petaluridae > Tanypteryx > Tanypteryx hageni. Next base: position 6,947,818 of record CM054117.1, read on the forward strand.
CCAAATGCTAACGGTTGCTCACATGGAGGTACGAGGGGGTCAAAAATAGTTAAACATTTGCTGTCATAATACATGAACGATCCCCTAGTGAATAAATACAATCTGTAAAATTCTATGTGCCATCAGGGGCGGCTCGTGGTGTCGAGAAGAAGGGGGCTTCATGTCAACCAAAATCTACCTATGTACCTATATATGAAAACAAAAACTTACTTCATGAAGATATTAGAGGCGCAAAGTAGTGACTACTGAACCAACCGGTAATTGAAGTCAAATCGTCATCCTTTAGAGCCTGAACAGTGGACGCAGATCTCATGCATCACACTTAACAGGTAAATACAATATACACAAATAAGTACAATGATCTTCCCTAGCTATATATAAAACTTAAGAAAGGTTGACAAGAGAAAATACATTGGCCTAAGAGTGAGAGTCACCAGAAGGCATATAATCGTAGCCTATATCTTGCACTGGTTTTCATGCCTTGAAATGCCTCTTCTCAGTGTTATAATGCCGTAATGTAGAAGTCCCAATTACATTTTTCGGATTCCTATAGCGGGTGTCAGATGTCTTAGTCAGTACAGTTTGAATGATTGGGAGCCCCCTCCCGCATTGCGGAGCCTATCATAATCTTCCCTAGCTATATATAACACTTAAGAAATGTTTACACATGAGAAAATACATTGGCCTAAAGGCTGGTTCACACTGGAGGGACAGTCGCATGAGGGTCGTGTCGAGGGCTTTATTAGGGAGAGGACTGTTTTTGCGGAGACCATTCATACTTGTAGGACGCAGGACGGTCGCATCCCTATCCCAACATACAGCGTGATGTAGTTTATGGATGCTCCTAACTAGCAGAAAAGCTAGAACTCGAAGGGGCTTGGGACAAAAGTTGCCTCCTCGAGCCACCGAAGGGGTTCGTACCGAGGCCTAACCGTGTCCTCCCCTACAAGTATGAACGCCTTTGGAAACTTCTCCATATAAACCACATTGAAAATAGGATTTTTATATTTTGGTCTAAAATGTCCCAACTGCGACCCTGCCGCGACCGTCCCTCCAGTGTGAACCAGCCGTAAGGGCAAGAGACGTCAGAAGGCATATAATCCTAGCCTATATCTTGCACTGGTTTTCATGATGAGAAATGCCTTTTCTCAGTGTTATAATGCTGTATTGTAGAAGTCACAATTACAATTTTTTGGGTTTTTAAAGCGGGCGTCAGATGCCTTATTAAGGTTTGAATGATTGGGGGGGCCCTAAATTCTCGGGGCCTCCCCGCATAGTGGGGCTTATCAGTATGCCCCTGAAGAGAGGAAAAGATTGGGGACCTCTGGGGAAGACATTCTGCGCTTCTCCCAAGAAAAGCACTGGCGAGTACAACGTTGGATTTATACTTAAAAGAAGCCGCTTGCTTGTTCTCATCCCTCCGAGTAAAGATACCAGATAAGCCTGTGAAAGGACACTGCTATTGTTTTGCTACTGAACTGCTATTTGCACCATCCGGGCATCCCCCCCCCCATTGAGAAAAGAGTGGATCACTTGGGGGAAACACGTGCCAGCGGGTGAGTGGAGGGGCTCTTTTGGGTTTTCCCTGCTTTCCCCACATACCATCATCCATTTTCACATACAGGCTAAACTTTAGAGCTTAGAACTTCAGATACTCTTCCGTGTCATGAAAAAGGCCTTGGTGTGTCACTCTGTGACATGCGTGTCAGTGGTTCGCCATCCCTGGCATATAGTATAAGGATGGCAATACAATTCCAATGTTTAACAATTGACATGGTCAGCAAGGCAACATATTGTTAAAAAGCTTACATTTTTCCAATAAATCTGATTTAAATGTATAACTTGAGTGATTTAGAATTGTAGTCCAAACTTTATGATAAGAATAAGAAACGATATTAATTTTTCTTTGAAATGGTCCAGGTCCAAAAATAGGTCAATTCTTTCTAATTTTAATTTGCAAAAGAGTAAAAGCCTGTAAGTCTAAAAATCGATTTGTACATGTTATCTTATGGAAAAGAGAAATTATCTCCTGGAGTCGAACCCGAGTCTATTTTGGGGATTTTTTTTAGTAAATGGCTTTTGCTATAAGAATCAAACATTCCTACCAAATTTCAATCTTCTACCTAGTCAGGAAATAAGGAAAAACAAGTTAAAAAGATTGCGATCGAGCTTCAGACTTCCCTCATTATAAATCAAAGCAGCGTTCCGACAGATGGACAGAATAAGGATATTATGTATATAATTTATGTCTTGTCAACAGGTTTTCCTGATGGAACATTGAATATTTTTTTATAAATAGAATAAATAAGTAATATAACATCTAAAGATTTTAAACAGGTAATAATTACATTTTTATACATGTAGTCTGATGGATTATTATAATGCATATATTTAATTTATATATTTTGTCAATTTAATTAGATATTAAACATGTGAAAATCATTAAGTATTTATATTGTCTTCCACAATATAACATGTAATAATTATTTCATATATACATTATTGAAGATGAATTGTTGATGTAAACAAATTATTAATAGCATTATGCTAAGAGGTTTATGGTTAAACTTTCTATCTCAGGGCAGAAACATGCTGTGATAACTGTTGTGATTAAAAAGATAAACTAGGAGACCCCTGGAAAACTATTTTCATTTTCACCTTCCATCTTGAAACAAAATGGTAGTTGTTAAAAATACTTAAAAATGTATATTTTGAAAATGCTACGTCGGAGAAAAACTTTATGGACAAACCAACTAAATAATAAATATATGAAAATTATAAAATATGAATCTAGTTCCAAATTAATATTTGATGTTGTTCACTTGGAGTCTTAAAGTTTCTATTTTTATGTTGGACATATAAGTCAACCCTAATTTTTTAGAAGATTTTTTAAAGGCTGACTTAAATGCCACTATACACAGTGATAATTTTCCTGAAAGTGTGCTGCCATTAAAATGAAATTTTATTTTGTTTTAGACAATAAAGCAAAAGTATATTATGGGCTTCTGAAGGAACCTGATATCCAGTACGTCCCTGTCGAGGAAGAAGAAGAGGGTGAGGGTGGTGCTGGTGCGGAAGGGGGAGGGGGAGACCGCCCTAAGAAGAAAAAGGCTAAAAAGGATCCATTATTCTCAAAAAAAGCAAAATCGGATCCTAATGCTCCTTCAAATGACAGGATGCCACTTCCTGACTTGTCAGTAATAGATTAGATACTATAAGAATAGTGATATTATTATTAAGAGGAGATTATGGCATAATTTAGAAATCTTAGTCCATGTCTTTATATCATCCTAAGCTGAAGAGTTAATTTGATTTATATCGATGCACATTCATGCATGAATGCCTGCATAAACACACGCATTCGCTTAATCGCTCATGCACGCTACTCTCTCTTACATTTATGCATCCACATATTTACTTGCACATAAGTGATGCTATTCTGGTCAAATTTAACGTTTCCAAAATGAACCTGCAGTCTAAAATGTGTAATAACTGTTAACCTTTATCTTCTTTATTTAAATGCTTACACAAAGGGTCCTGCCACAAGTTAATTTGTTTGTATTCTGAAAAAATTGCATATATCATAAAATGCTCAAATAGAAAGCATTTTACAGTAAAAATATTGAAGAATTACATGATTTTGTTTTATAGGAAAACGTATTGGCATACAAATTTGTTGTTTGGTTGGGTTGCGTTCATCTTCACTTATATTGCTTGTCATCGTTGACTGTCAATTCATGATATTTTAGAGCATGGGTTTTCAAACCTTTTTCTCTGCAGCCCTGTAAAATGAGAACACATATGTTGCGGTCCACAAAAATTTTTATTCATAAATTGCTTAATATAAATTAATAATTATTTAACCTGCGACACAAAATATCGTAAATTAATTAAATCTTTCGTACATAGAGTTCAAAAAGTAATATTTCATACAAAGAATATATATGCACTGCTTTTAAACCAGAAATGCAGAGCTAAATTTACATCTTAACAAGATGTTCAAACCAGGACTAATGCAGGCTGGTTTAAAATACTAAAAGCAATGTCAAAACCTCTTTCTCACATTATATTTTGCATGTATTTTTTTAAACAAACAAATTTAAGAAATTTTACATTGTTATATGCTAATATGTACAGATTAACTGTCCACTGCTGAAGGGTAGTCGAGTGGTAAAGAAAATAACCCATTCCTTCACTTATCTATGCTCAAGCCGAGTTCAGTAATAATTGTCTCCATGGCAACAATCCGACAAAATGTGATTTAAAATGCAAAAACACTATATTTTATTAGAAATTCAAGAAAATACGATCAATTATCAAAATTCTGTGATAAGAATTAGAATCTACATTCTTTTCCCCGTAGAACAGTACAAACCTTGCTCAGATATCACAATTTTAAGATATTTTAAAGTATTAAACAAAATATCTCGGCAGGATAAATTTGAGATTTCCTATATAAAACAAATAGGCAAAAAACATTTCTGGAATTGAACCCCTGGCAGAACGAGCCTCGTACCAAGTTTCATGAAAATTGGTCCATTGATGGAAAAGTCATTAGTAGGGGACACACACATACAGGCAGGTCCATTTCATAAGGCTGTTTCCTTTGGAAACCAGTCTAAAAATGAATCAGCATGTCATTGAATACAATATATTTAAACTGAAAAATGGAATCATCCAAGAAGTGCATGTAATTTAATATGAGAAAAACTAAATAATTACTGTATACACTCGTGTATAGTTTGAGTTTTTAAGACCTAATTTTTGTGCAAAAAAATTGGGGGTCGAACTATACACAAGTAATACTTTTGAGGGTTTAAAATCTCGGATCTAAAAAATTATCTTTTTAAAAATATCATAATAAAAATCAAGATATTTTTTGGTCACCCACCTTGCTGACTTAACTAACTTAACGTAAATCGCACGTAAAAAGTAAAAAATTTCCTAGATAAAAAACCTAAGCATTGGTCCTACCCCCTTCTCCCTAAGAGAGGTTATTTACAGGTGCCAGGGGCTTAGCTATTTAATGTCCCATATGAGAAGGGGTTCTTTGAAATGCACTGATATCATACAATACACTAAATTGACGTCTTCACTTCCCCGCCAAAGGAATACTTTTCATAATTTTTAGTCATAAAATATCATCGGCCGAGAATCGAACCCGCAATACTTGAAACCATTGACGAGTATTTCAACCACTGATCCACTGGCGTCGACTGATAACTGTAAGTTAATAAGCATACTCAATGTCATAGAGTAATGAATATGTCTTTTCATGTCTCTATGGCATTATAAGGATTGTTATGCATAATATAATATTTTGAACCCATTTCTCCAAATGGATTAAAGTTAATAAAAGAAGCAAACTTATTACTATATTTTTTTATAATATCAGACTTCTAAATATCAGGAGCGTTTGTGTGGGGGAGAGGGGTGAGAAATTCTTCATTAATATACAGGCAATGTTAAGTAATTCAGCTTGGAAAATATTTAAGATTTACATAGGGGTTAGCCCCGTATTATTTGCTGTGGGAGGGCCCCCAGATTTTCTGGTATGCCACTGCTTATTGTACTAACTGAATATTTATTAACAAATTATTAATCAAAGCAATATTTATACAATGCTATTCGAAAATGAGTTATAAATTACGCAAGTAAAATAAAAATCCTTTTTATCTTATCGCAAAGTAGAGTTGAAAATTACATTATGACTAAAATTATCTGGCAAATATGGTAGAATATAAAGAATTAGCTCTTGGATTTCAAACTGATGACTCATCAGGTTATTTTCCCAGAGCGTAGTACTGCAGACGAGTCATCGCCATAAACACAACTCATCTGCAGTTTTGTAGAATCAAATGATACTTTGTAATCGATTTAGATAATTTGATATTTGTTTCTCATGAAGGTATCGTTGATGTTTTGTTCAGATGAGTATTTTCTCAGTGGAGATGGATGATTCAGTTCGTATTCAGTAGTGGAAGAGAGGACGTGTTCTGATCCTTTTCTTTTCGCACGTTATACTTCATTTAGCAGTAATTAATTATTCATTAATGTATATATACCAGTGAATATAAAAGTTTGGTGTCTGTTTTATATTGAGTACACGGTGTAGTTTTTTTATGAAATTATCATCTCATAATGGCTGGACCATCGCATGTAAAGGATCACAAAATTATGGACTATTTTGACAATTCATCGAATGAGAGTGTATCAGATTTCCACAAATGTGACGTTGAATCTGAAAGTGACAGTGATGACATTCAACATCCTTTACGGTCATTGCATGCTGTGCTGGACAGCAACAGTGACGATGAAATGGAGGATGAAGAATGGAGAGACATCACCTGAGGAACCTTTACACAGGCTCTACATTTTCCAGGAATTGACTGGTCCCCAGCATCTTTATGCCCAACAGTACATCTCCACCCAGACAGAAAGTTCATTACCATCACTAAAGGGAGAATGTGACAATGGCAGAAATCAAAGGATTCCTGGCATGCATTTTGAACATGAAAATAATCAGGAAACCCACTATATCCTCCTATTGGTCAACCTTATCATCTCAATGTATTGGTTGGTTTGGAAAGATGTTTCCAAGGAATCTCTCCCAACAAATATTGAAGTTTTTTCACTTGGTTGACAGTTGAAAATGTCCTGGACCTCAAGATACAGAATATAACCACTGTGTGGGGTATAACTACTTGTTGACCATGCGAACAATGTATTCAGACACCATTATACCCCTCATGAACAACTAAGCATAGATGAAAGCCTAGTAGGAACAAAAATCAGGACGAGTGTGTTGCAGTACCTACCAAATAAGCACCATCATCATTGGGGTACCAGTTTTGGATGCCTAGGTTTCTTTACTTATAAAGGTATTGTGTGTAAAGAAGAAAGGTCAGAAATGAAAGAACATGGACTGGCTTATACTGTGGTCATGAGACTTCTGCGATTGGGTAATTGTTTTCAGAAGGGATACCATATTCAAGAAATTCTCAGTAGGGGAAAACATGTACTGTCATTCTGGGCATGTACTTGCATGTGCATATAGGGAAAAAAGTTCTCAAAAAGGACCTGTTATGCTTCTTTCAAGTAAGACGACTGCAAAGGATGCAGTAGTGAAAAAAGTCAAACAAGACTGTGAGAAAAGTTCAGTGAAACCAGAAATAATTTTGAATTATAACAGGTTTACGGGAGGGATAGACACATCTGACATGATGATGTACGCATATTTAGATGAAAGAAAAACGGTAAAATATTGGAAGAAAGTAGCATTCAACATAAAAGGAAGGATGGTACTAAATAGTTACATTCTTTACAAAGAGAATTTCAGAGTGCCAGGTAAATTGCAGTCCAGACTTGAGTATACTGTGAACATGATTGAGCACTTAGGGATGAGTGGCTGACCAGCTTTAAAGCCTGGGCCGATACATCGGCCGCTTGGGAGTTTTAGGAAGAATCGGCCGTTTGGGATTATTATAAGGGTTAAAAAGACTCGGAACCTCAAAAATTGTAGTGATGCTGGAAGATGCCACAATATACATAAAAGACCTTAAAGTTGAACAAAGTTGTTTTGTGAATGGAACTCTTCCAAATTACATGGCTTGCTAAAAGGTGTTGTAAAAGAGCTCTCTTTCACTTTGCCTGAAAATGTGCTTCAAAAAATTGAAAGAGCTCCTGCAGCTCCTTCACCAATAATCACCAATAAAATCATAATCAACACCTCCTCCTAAAGCTCCTTCCTATTCCCCTATTGACAATCTCACTTCATTCTGTCAATAATTTTTCTTCTCCCCTATAACAGCTAGTTTACTACAGCATGCTAGAGTAGAAGATAATTTAGGGTAAGAAATTATTTTTAAAGGAATATTTATTCAATTTTATGTTTCTACACGTTAATTTATTGTTTGCATGCATATATTTAATGTTTTTTAGTTATGAATGCAAAGATAGAGTAAGCTTAATTTTGGGTGAACATCTTTTTTTGGGTTTCTTCATTTATAACATGAATATTTTATGGTAAATTGCCATCTGCTTAACATATGGGTTTTCAAGAACATAACCTGTATGTTAAGCAGAGGCTGCCTGTATAATGAAAAGAAACGCAGACTTACCTTGTTAAAAATGAACAACCATTGTCAAGTGAAAATTTGATGTGCCCACACTTTCTCCATACAGAGTAATGAAAGTAATAGCAATAGTGCTTAGAAGTTGCTCTCGATGACAACATCCTCAAGAATAAACTTTTGGCAATTACACTTGTAAATAATTTTTAAACTGAATAATTTTCACTATGCAAAATACTTTGAATTACTTTTCACATTGAAAAATAATAAGTAAATAAAATTATTTGTTGCTATGGATAAAAAAATATTAATTACTATTGACATCACTATCAGAGTGGTGCATTTATTAGAAAATGAAAGTTAACCCTAATAAATCATCTGCCTTAACATTCACCCTTTGCACCAAACCTGTTCTTACATTTTACTTCCTTTCTAATCAATCCATACCTGCAGTCTCATCCCAATGTGACCTTGGAGTGGTCTTTGATCCAAAACTCACTTTTTCTGCACACATCAAAAGCACTGCATCCAAAGCCAGAAGCTTCTTCACCACCCTCTTAATTTCTTCCTCTCAGTAATTCGTAATCGTGTCCCCATCTTCTGTAATTCAACCCGTGAGCATGTATTATCATCACTTGGGATCTCTTCTCTTCCTTTCCGGTAAAAAGTGAATGACCTTAATTTCCTACATTCGGTAATGAATGGTAAATTCAGATCCAATGACCTGCTGCCATGCTTCTCTCTCCACGTTCCTCAAAGTCCTACTCACAGCAGTCACAATGTATTGCACCTACCTAAATTCCATCTTTCTCTATCACAGCACTGCCCAATGTTCCACACACCCAGGGCCACGCCAACCCAGGGTGCAGCAGGTGCACCACACCCGGGCACCCTGGCTTTAGGGGCGCTGATGGCTGAAGAGTTATTTTAAATAAACAGAAATACAAAATTACTGTACTTTTGTAGCCGTAACTTTTTGTGGCGTTGCTTATAGGTTTGAAAAATGTTAAAAACATTCAACAATTCGGAGACTACGTTGTTGTGCCGCCCAGAGACTACTACATAGTAGTCTTTACCTACAATGTAGTCTCCAATGGAGAGTGCATTCATTGTTGTGCCACCCGCGTCTTGTGCCACCGCAAGAGTCATGATTCATGCTTTTCGTATTTATTTACCGTTTTATATTTTGGTGAGCTCTCAAGCTGTTCACAACGCACAAATAAGAGAAACGAAAATGTAAGTAATGTCTCATTTTGCATTGAAATGAATTGAAAATAAAAATTGGATTTTGGTAGTATTTTTAATAACCCATTACTTTAATAGATGAAGATGGGCACGCAGGCAAACAAGAGAAAACTGTCAGATTTTCGAAATCGCCAGTTAAAGAAAAAAAAGAACAAAGAAAGCAACCTCAGTAATAACAAATTTTTTAATAAAAGATCCGTTGACTTCGACTAGCATGTGTAACTCGACTACGACCAACGAACAATTTCGCATTGGAAATGAGCTTAAAACGGATGAATTCAATCTTGAAGATACATCAGAATGTCTGAAACAGAATGAAGATGCAGGTGCAGTGGAATACATAGAAGAAGACAGATCTATAGTTAATGAAGAATATTCATCAACATCATCTACTACACCTACAGATATTTTTCCTAGTGATCCAGGTGCTTGCCCCGAACATCTGAATGATAATAACAGACTATGTTTACTAAAATTCGGCCTTTTTCAAGAAAAAACTTATAATTTTCTAAAATTTATTCAGGCAGAAAATTTTCTAATTCTTATTATAACAGAATGCTAGATAATGGAGAAGAAATAATAAGAAATTTATTCTAAATTTAACAATTCTGGATGCATACTGCTTCTCTTGTAAAATATTTAATTGCAAATCTCCATTATCTACATAATAAAACCGGATCTAACGACTAGCAACATTTGTCAGAGACTTAAGTCGACATGAAAAAAATAAAATTCACATTGATCGTTACAAAAAATGGACTGATTTAACAATTTCATTAAAGTCTGAAAAAACTATTGATAGCTTGAAACAAAAACTTATTGCACAGGAAGAAAAAAGGTGGCATGACATGATAGAAAGAATCATTTACATCATTCAATATTTAACCAAACAAAATTTAGCATTTAAAGGAAATGATAATAAGTTATATGAAAGAAATAATGGTAATTTTTTAAAATTAGTAGAAACGGTTGGAAAATTTGATCCTATTATTGCAGAACATAGACATCGTATCCAAACTTGTGAAACAAATATACCACATTACCTTGGAGAAAAAGTACAAAATGATATTATTGCTATTGTTGCCAAGAAAAGAAAAGATACGATAACAGAAATTCTTCGTATTTCTAAATATTATTCAATAATATTAGACTGCAGTCCTGATTCGAGTCACCAGGAACAAATAAGCATCGTATTTCGTTTTGTATTATTAAATACCAAGACAAACATTGTGGAAATACATGAGCGTTTTCTCAATCTTTGCCCAATTACAGACTCCACCGCTGAGGGAATGAGAACATTTGGTATTAATTTTCTAGAAGAAAACTTACACCACATGCGCGGGCAGGGGTACAATAATGCTGCTGGTATGAAAGGCAAGCATAATGGGCTGAAAAAAATATGAAAATTGACGAGCATTTTATGTTCCCTGTGCAGCTCACAGCTTAAATTTAGTAATAATGATGCTGCAAAATTATCGTATGCAACCGAGGATTTCTTTGGAATAATTCAGGAACTATATGTGTTTTCTTCTTCGTCAAAATGCTGGTAAATTTCACGAAATCATATAACAGATCTTACATTAAAGCCCCTATCTGATACGCCATGGCAGTGATGTCCAACTGGTAGCTCGTGGCCACCTGGTAGCCTGCGAAGCTTTTTTCAGGCGCCCACGGAACTAATTTTATAATTGAGTTGGTCAATAGAAATTTTATCATTTCACTCAAAAAAATTCAAAGTCTTTGGAAACAATCTTTGCAATATCATCAGTTCCTCCTCCTCCCCCTGCTCAACAATATCACGGAGGAAACCCCCCGAGTTATGGGAGGGAGGAGGCTTGCCGTGAGTTTTTGGCAAGCTAAGTAGCCCCCGAGCCCGAAAAGGCTGGTCACCACTGCGCTATGGGAAAGCTGCGTTGAAACTATTAAACCTCTCCGTTACTTTTTAGGGGATATTTATGACGCATTATGTGAGTTGTCATCAGATCCGAATCGAGATTCCTATACCAAACATTAGGCACAATTATTAGCAAAAAAATTAACTTGTTTTAAATTTATTTGTTCTGTTGTAATTTGCTATTATATTTTGTTAAAAGTAAATGTAGTAAGCAAAATTTTACAGAAATCCAATTTTAATATTTAAAACAGCATTGATGAATTAAAAAAATTACATGAATATTTAGTGAAATTTAGTTCTGACGAAGGATTTAAGTCTATTTTAGTAGATGCCAAAGAAATAGCGCAGACCATAGAAGCAGAAGATAAATTCCCTTCTATTGCCACTAGAAAAACAAAAAGCATCATAATGAGACCATACAAAATCCCACATTGCATTATAAAATTAACTTTTTTTTCGCAGTTTTGGACACAACTATTAATTCTGTCAATGAAAGATTTAATTTATTAGAAAGTCATAATGACACTTTTTTATATAAAATATCAGATTTTTCAAAAATGGACAAAAAATGTCCTAAATTGCCACATGGATTTGCATGCTAAATTATCACAATAGCATTAAAGAATGTGATATAAAAGCTTTAGATTTATACAATGAATTAAATATAATTTAGCCCTACTTAAAAACAAATATGACTACATGATGTACTGCAATACATTTTTTAGAATAATTTGCTAAATACTTTTCCAAATATAGCAATTTGTATCTGAATACTACTAACTTCCGGCTACAATAGTGTCTGGAGAACAATCGTTCTCTAAATTAAAAATTATCAAAGACCACTTGAGGTCAGTCATGCAACGAGATTGATTGTCTAATTTGACAATTATATCGATTGAAAATGAAATTTGTGAAAATATTGACGTCCATGAAATTGTAAAACAATTTGCAACTGCCAAACCATGAAAAGCTAGTTTCTTGCATCAGTAGAATAATTGGTTATATTCATATATTGATTAATTGTAATAATTGTTTTTGTATGTTAAAGTTTATATAATAACAGTTTTATATATACAGTCGAACTCATTTATAACGAGATCTTGGCTATTGCAAGCAAACAGAGAAGAGTTGGTTGGAAATGATGTATTTAATGAGCAACATTTTACGGGTATACGGGTATACGGGTATAACGAGCAAATCTTCAGGCTATTTTAACGAGCAGTGGCTAAACTGCCATACGAGGGACTGAGTTCTATTATTACTTTGCCCGTTTTTGAAAATCTTTCGTCTTATCTCTTCCCACATCCCTGCCGATAGCAATTTATAACCCCTTTAATGGTATTTACAGTCGACATTCATAATGTGTTTGGTTTGATTTCCGTTCTCAGAATCACTTTCAGTGCAGTACGCTACCCACAAAGAGCATAGTCCTTGTTCCAGTGGGGTAGCAGAAATCCCCGAAGACCCCGAAGGCCTACGGGGGCTGTCAGGTACCTGGGAAAAGATTAGTGATCTACAATGGTTACCCGTGGCGGGTGGAAAGATAATTCCGCGACACAGATGCCTCCTTTGAATAGAGCATTCCCTATGCTGGTTGTGCATGCCCCCATTATTTTTGCGTTCTTTTCCCAAACTCTTAATCCTCTTTTTTGTCTCTTCCCTAATGTTCTCTAATTCTCAGAAGACCTAGGGAGGGAAATTACCCGGCAAACTAACCAATGAAAATTTTCTGTATCGGTATGAAACATTCAACTTTCGAACTCAGTGGAAATGAAGAATTCAGTGCTACTTCAAATCTTTGTGAGTGAACATGTCTTTTTAAAACTCGGGAGAAACACTTGGAATTATTAAAAACAATTTTGCTTCGGTGTTTTAGGTTTTGTTGTGGTGTGCTAAATTCAGTTCTTTTTTTACCTAAAAATGGCAGTGGAGAAAAGAAAAATTTTGACAATCGGAGAGAAAGTGAACATTATTAGTGATTTAGAGAATAGAATAAGCAATGTGTCCATTAAATTAAAACTGAACTCATCAACTATGTCAACCATTTGGAAAAATCGGGAAAGCATTACTAGTGCTTTTGAAAAAGGTGTAATTGCGAAAAATTTGCAGAAGTGTGACAAAAGAGATCTTGATAAAGCTCTTTTGAGTTGGTTTACAATGAAAAGAAATTGCAACATTCCTATTAGTGGCCCTCTACTGAAACTACAAGCTGAAAAATTGGCTCATCAACTTGGATATGCAGATTTTGTTTGCAATAACGGGTGGCTTAACAGATTCAAAAAAAGAAATAATATTGTTTATGGTAAGATAAGTGGCGAATCTGGTGATGTAAACGAAGAAGTGAGTAATGGCTGGATAGAAAATGTGTGGCCAGATCCAAGGAAAGGTTTCTGTGAAAGTGATGTTTTTAATGCTGATGAAGCCGGTGTGTTTTATAAGTTGCCCCCCTACATGACCCACAAGTTTAAAAGTGAGAAATGCACAGGTGGAAAATTATCCAAAGATCAACTGACTGTTCTGATTTGTTCAAATATGATTGGAAATGAAAAAAGAAAACTCTTAGTAATAGGCAAATCCAAGAATCCAAGATGTTTTAAAAACATTAAAATTCTTCCGGTAACATACCGAGCCAACAAAAAAGCCTGGATGACATCATACATTTTTGTAGAAGAAGTGCGTAACTGGGACAAAGAACTTAGAAAAAAAAGATAGGAAAATTTTGCTGATTTTAGACAATTGCCCATCACATCCCATTCTTCTCAACCTAACCAACATCAAACTGGTATTTTTACCACCAAACTCAACTTCTGTTCTCCAACCTATGGATCAAGGTGTTATTAGAAGCTTTAAATGCCATTTTATAAAACTTTTAATATTGGAAACTATAGAATCTATTGAAAGAAAGGAAAAGATACAAATTTCTGTTCTTGATGCCATCCGATTCATTAGCGAGGCATGGGACAAGGTCACATCACAGACCATCAATAACTGTTTTAAAAAGGCAGGACTGAAGCCCACGGGAGTTGAGGAAGACACCAAAGAAAATGATGACAATATTCCGTTATCAATGTGGTTGAAGAAACACAACTTGGATACTGGGTTGGCATGTGTGGACGATTACGAGACCGTGGACAACAACCTCGCGACTGCCGAAATGCCAACAGATGAGGACATTCTCGAAGCTGTTAAAGAAAACGAGGCTTTCGAAGACGACAGCGAGGAAGAAGATGGTGGTGAGTGTCCAGTTAATGTAGTGTCAAGCGCAGAGGCACAAACTGCTTTAAAAACACTTTTTTTGTTTTATGAAACCAATGACATCGATCCCGAGTTTCGATTTTATCTTAGTAAAATGAAAGACATTGCTCATAAATTTCAACTTAAAAGAAAATTAAAACAAACGACATTGAAAGACTTCTTTAAAAAATAAAAATAATGTATTATATCAAGACTTTTTAATGATTAAATTATTTTTCTGGTGAAATAATTACATAGTGCATAAATATATCGAATAAATATTGTTAATTGTTTATTCGTAAGCTATGGTTATTCATTGTTGTCATTATCCCTTTTCCATCTATGTGCTTGTGCGTGATAAATGTACTTCGTAAAAGTACAAGTAATACATATTATGTATTTACACGAACGGATATAATGAGTAACAGTAATAACGAGCAATATTCATTGGACCCTTCAATCTCGCTATAACCGAGTTTCACTGTATATATATATATATATATATTTAAATTGTGTAGGTGTGGGGGGGAGGTTCTTCTGGGGAGGGCACCAGAAATATCTTACACCCGGGCGCAAGAACCCCTTGGCACTACCCTGCACACACCTACAACTCCTTTATCCTTCCCTCGATATATTCTCATTCCCCAAGTCCTTCCGCTCCTTAATTGTCAAATCCTAATATTTACTCTCTCCCCCTCTTTTTTTCTCACCCATGGCTGCGACTAGTTGCTCTCTTAATCACTGTCCTTTTCTCTTTCCAATGATGAGCAGTTTGTTTTAATTGTTAATATTGTTTGCATTTTTTCCTGTTTGTCTTGGTTTTATGTTGATTTCTCTATTTTTAATAACTTATTTTTTGTTTATAAACTCACTAATAGGCCTAATATCAGCTGTTTTTGGATTTTATTTAAATAAATAAATAAAATACGATTTGAAAATTTGTTATAGCATTGGAAGCAAAGGTATCACTTAGCTACGTACTTAACAAATTCATATATATAATCAAAATATCTCTTAAACAATCCATTTTATGAAAAAAAAGTTTCAAACAAAACATTTAGAAATTTATATTATCTACGACTATGGTAATAACAAATATTTACATAAATTAAGTCTTAAATGAAATATTTAGAATGGAAAAATGACAAGAATAAACATCTACTTTTGGTTGACCAATTTCAGCCAAAATCAATTACTAATCGACCCTTATATAAAGCGTGTTTATATAGTGCTTTCTTGACATAAAACAGTTTTCATTTAGTGACCCAAAATTTAAATTGCGTGTGCATTTATTATATAGCGCATTCTAATGTCCACTTTTGTCTCTCTCATCCTCAGTACAGTTGTACCCACTGTGTTATGTGCTATTCTCACTTATTTTGTAAAGCTTTTGGACACTATATCAAGACATCCCCATAATTTTCATTCATCATGTCAGCTAAGAGGTGTAACAGTATTAAGTAAGTGAGATAAAGAAAATGCAAAGCGAGAAGTGGGATACCTTGAGTTTAGCTAATAAAATATGGGGTCTAGGAAAATACACCCAACCGCAATTCATCAAGAAACAATTCACTGACCACAATTCATCGACATACAATTCACCGACTACAATTCATGAATAAAGTATTCACCAATGACAATTCATCGAGAAACAATTCACCAAATGTCAATTCATCGAGAAACAATTTACCGACCACAATTCATAGAGAAACAATTCACCAAATGACAATTCATCGAGAAACAATTCACCGAACCACAATTCATCGAGAATCAATTCACCGACCACAATTCACCGATTCACAATTCATGGTAATAGCAATTGAGCAAAACACAATTCATCGATATGTAAATTCACCGGACCACAATTCATCGAAATTTCCAGTGCACATTATTGATATGGGGGAAAGGGGAAGAGTATAAGTAACATAAACGGAATTTTGGCAACATGGACGTCTTTCGACTGATTATAACAATTGGAAAATAATAAGTAAGGCTAAACCATTACCGTTTAAGGAGGCGTGTGTATGTGGAGGAAAGAAAGATGGTTACATATAACAATACGAAATACTGGCATCATGGATGATTTCTTTGAATGCATATAATTCGTAGATGAATAATAAACAATAAATACACAAATTGAGGTCATTGTGGTGGGGGTAGAAGGAGGAAAGGGGGAAGGTTAAGTTATTATTTTTCCAATTGTTATAATCAGTCAAAAGATGTCCATGTTTCCAACATTCCATTTGTATTACTTCCACTCTCCCCCTTCCCCCATATCCATTAGGTGAAGTGGAAATTTCAATGAATTGTGTTTCATTGAAATGACATTTTGATGAATTGTGCTTCGATGAATTGTCTTTTGATGAGTCGTGGTCGATGAATTGCTTTTTCGATGAATTGTGTTTCAATGAATTGTGGTCGATGAATTTTCCATATTCCTAAAATATGCTGGACAAGCTCCAAATTGCTGGAATGAAGATCCTATGCAGACAGACATAAACTGTGAAGTTGGGAATATTTTTTAAACGAGAAAAAATTTGTTATCTGGGAATTGAACCCGGGTCTTCCACCCTTGGCAGACATTCTACCACTTAACTATTGTAGCAGATTAATTCTCTCATTTTGGAATGTAGTTGTTTTTATTAGTTGGGTGTGGGCTATCCATGCTAATATCAACCAGCCCCAACGGATGTCCTCCAAGAGATAGTTAAAGACAACTCCTCCCTCTCAAATGGCGAGATTTCCAAGCTAGGAATTGAAGGAATAATGTGATCTTAAGATCCTATGCTAACAGGCATAAACTGTAAAGTTGGGAATATATTTGAAACGAGAAAAAATTTGTTATGACCGGGAATCATAGAAGAATAATGCCCACATTCAGAAAAGTGTGAATTAGTCTGCTAAGATAATTCAGTGATATCCACCTGGCAAGCAGAATAGCAGAATTTTTTCTTGTTTAAAAAATATTCCCAAGGTCCATGCTGGCACCTGAATCTATGTACTTGGTAGAGAGTATGGTGTGAATGAATGTCTGATTCATACCATTAGGAAAAGTGAGGCTAGTATTAGAGAACATGTTATGGCCACTGGTAATGCAAGTATAACTATGAAGAGGATGACCAGGTGGGATGATCAACTACCGTATTTACCCAAATCTAAGACGACTCCCGCCCTTTTAGTAGACTCTTATGATAGAAAAAATATTTTATGGCCTAAATACATATGATCCCTGCAAAAATGAAAAAAATCTAAATAATTAGTGGAATTTTTTATTGGATCCCATAATTTTCTTGAATATCATAGGTCTTTTTATTATATTAGTCATCATCACTCTCTATACTCTCTTTTCCACTGTACCCACTCTCCCTATCTTTATCATTCCTAACTTGGTCCATAGACTCCCACAAAATATCATCTTCCCTTCCATCCATGGCATTGGATAAGCAGCACTTCTTAAATGCATTCACTATTACTTTTGAATTTAATTTGTTGCTTTGATGTCTTGATCCATTTGCAGAGCATTGCAACAGTAGGTTTTCGCTTAGGATATAAACCCTTGAAATTATCTTTAAACACCTTGTTGACAGCAACATTGAGAACTTGAATCATATATGTCACTCCTCCAGATATTATTACAAGATTAATGTAACTTTAACTTGAGAAGTTGTGTGTCCTTTGAAAGCATCTGGTACAAGCATCCCTCTTTTTCTTAATAGTGGGTCTTCTATTCCAAATGACGTTTAACCAATCTCTCGTAAGTTCTTTTGACATCCATCCATTTTCATGACATTAACTCTTATTCAAATAGTCATTGTTTTTCATTTTAGCATATCATATGGTGGTAATTTTACTTCATCTGCTAAATAGCCAATGTTTCAGGAAAAAAATATTACAACAAATCATGTTATAAAATATATGTTTTTGGTAGGCTACATCTCAGTGAGATGCATTTAAATAATTATGATTTTATAACTTCTCAGTAGAGCCAAAATTAGGTTAGGAAACAATTATAACTTATGGAATATCAAAGAAATTCATAAGAATTTTTGGGTTACATTAATGAGTTGCATATGGATCTAGAGAATTCCATTTTCGGGCCATGCATTGCCTGCCGATCGCAACAATATCCATTTTTTATTTCAAGTAATATTTTCGCTGTCCTATAACACTATTGTGAGAAAAACAAGAATATGTTCAGCCAAGTTTGTGTTATGACTCATCAGCTGTGCTCTTTTCAGCGTAATTGGTGTGTATAAAACCTTGATCGCATTAAGTAAACATGGGCTCAAGATCTTTCTGCTAGAGAAAGTGAAAGGTTCGGCTATGTGTCGGGAGGACCTGAGTGAGTCATCGAGTGACGAAGTAGAAGATGCAGAAAAAATCGAATTAACATGGTGCAAGAAAAGACTCTCGAAGCAGATTTTCAGGCAGCTTGAGTATCTCGAGTTTGTTATTTGAAAGGTATAGTAAATATATCCTTCCAGAACATCCAGTATGCATTGTGCTAATGAGATTCTACATTTATTTTATGAGAAATCTACGTATAAAATAATGTTTCAGTTCGTACAGTATAAATATGGGGAAGCAATATAAAAAATACATGAAAAAAGCACAAAAATTCCGAAATAAAAAATATGCGCACAAACAATAACTGCAGCATAAAAGCACTGCAATTTACTTGGTATTGGTTTGAAGAACAATTAAAAACTAAAGTAACACTTCTTGATTAAAATCAGAATGCACCAAAGGCAAAATATTTGGATGAATCACTATCCCTTGACAGGGTTTGCTGAAGTGATCTTGTGGATTCCCAGTAGGTGGTAGCACAATGCAGAGCATTAAAAATACCATTTCTGAGTAGTTTGACTGTGGTAGAATGTGGCAAGCAGGTGGTAAAAACTTTTCTGAGGTTGTGGTCTAAAGTCAAATATGGCAGCAGAATGTATACGATCCTCATTCGACTTTAGTCGACCGTGGCACAAAAGGGTTAAGTCATTCTTCTGTTTGTTCCAAATATCTTCTTTATTAGTAAGGCTAAAATATATACTAGTCTAATATGAAAACACTTCTTTTGTCTTATAAAATAAATCAATGTTTTCTTTGTTCACGCAGGAAGGATGCAGATAAACTTGAGAAAATAAAGGCATTGAGGGAAGCATCTAAAAGAGTGGCACTTGGTCCAGATAATCTTCCTTCCATATGTTTTTATACCCTTCTTAACACTGTTCAGGCGTGAGTATCCTAAGTATTATGGGAAACTAAACTCTTATTGGTAGTTTCTTCTGTTATGCCTTTTAGTTTCACATAAAGAGAAATCTTAACTCAATTGTCTTCATATTGATATAACTGCTGCAGTAAATATTATTTAACTGGTAGCAGGACATGTTGGAATCATGTTAAAACTTAAGCATTTATGGCAAATTTTTAAACCAGAATTGCATATGATAATGTTGCTATTGGAAAAAAACCAGTCCTACCTTTGTTTAGAATTGTTATAAGCATTCAGAAAAGGCAAAAGTCAGTTGTGATTTTAAGTATTTAATCATGGCTTAAATTGTATAGATGGTCTGGGTATGTCATGTAGCCATATAACTTCAGTAAATTAGACATGCATTTTGGGTGCAGAGTAGTGTTTCAATGCCTCATTAAAGGTATATTCCAGAAAGGACCTAAATGCCTAATTTTTCCATTTGTGTCACATCAGCTCATAAAAAAATTATTTTAAAATGAATTTATGGAAAAGTTATGTAATTAGTTGAAATCTGTATCAGTGGAAAGCTGCAGTATAAGAGTAGTTGTTCAATTATTTTTTATGATTTGATTTTTAACATAGAGTTTGGTATGTTTTGGTTTCAGAGTTACTTGTGCTGAAATAGCAGAAGATACTAGTTTACTAGCAGTTGGATTTGCTGATTCAGTCATTAAAGTGTGGAGTCTTCTCCCACAGAAGTTGAGAGCTATGAAGAGTGCTGATCAGCTTGCTGATATTGACAGGGAAGCTGGTATGTTCCGAACATTACCAATATGAAAATAATTTAGTTTATATATATGTATATATATATATATATATATATATATATATATATATATATATATATATCCTATAAATAAAAGAGAATGTCTGTCTGTGGCAGCCATAACTCTTCAGAAAATAAAATGTAGGAGCTTCAAAATTTGGCAGCAGCTTCAAGTTGATCCTGAGAGTTGCAGTGCTAAAAATAATTCAAATCAGACTACAGGGGTCCGAGGGTCTCCATTGTTGGTCCAAATGACGGTTTTTTAAGATATCTCAGCAACCAATTGACCGATTTTGATGAATTCTCAACTAACATCTGAGATACATTTTCGAGCGTAAAATGGCTAAAATCGGTCTATGGGGTCAAGGATCGTAATGTAGGATTGATCCAAATTTCACGATTTTGAGAGAACGGTCGGTCCAAATTTCGGCAATGCCCGTTTGCCTGTACGTATATATAAGGGAAGATCTGGCTGAACCGATTTCAACCAAATTAGGTAGGTACATAGAATCTTCACATAAATACATTACCAAAATGACATATTTGGACCGGATAGACCAAGCAGGGTAGCCACAATTGAAAAATAAAATTTTCTGTAGTTATGCTTTTGGAAGGAAATGACCAAACCGAATTTAACCAAATTTGCTACATAGAATTTTCACAGAAATTCATGACCAAAATGCCATAATTCGACCCGATTAACTAAGTAGGTGTTCCGCAATTGCAAAGTTAACCTTTTCGATAATTATGAATTTGGAAGGAATTGGCCAAACCAATTTCAACGAAATTTTGTATGAAGGAGTCGTGCAAGATAAAAAAAACAAAAATAAGATTTTTTAAGGTAGATATACAAAGCAGGGCTGCCAAAATAAAAGTAATAAAATTTTCTTTTTATAAGTGTTTGTGTTGAACTGTCCTCATCGATTTTAACCATATTATAATATTTATTATGTACACACACACACACACACACACATATATATATATATATATATATATATATATATATATATATATATATATATATATATATATAACAGCTTACGGAAAAGAAAAGGTAAAATGGATATATGGATGGCAACAAGATGTTGGGATGAGGAAGCCCAGTGAACACTCACCAATCAGACGACTTCAGGTTGGCGAGGCCCTGGGGATGTCGAAGCGACATACGGAAAGGAACACTAAAACAGCACAGAAACATCACAAACATAGAAGCTTTCGGAGTTATTCCTTCATCAGCTACAGAGAGAGAACTGATGGCAGTGACACTGGGTGGAGGCATGTGGGTGGAAGGGTAGTGCGGAAAGGTCGAGGATTGGAGGATACGGAGGGGGTTGGGGATTGGTAGAGGGTTAGGAGAAGACAAAGGGAGTGAAAAGCTATCGAAGGTTGAGGCCAGGGGGAGTGAAGGAGTTTAGGAGATAGATATGCGAAAGCTCCCACTGACGGAGTTGGAGAGCCAAAGCATTGTCAGGGAGAGCGCGAATGACTCTCACTGTGAAGCAGTTGTTGAACTTTAAATTATTTTAGTTCGCATGAACGGCCACTGGCAGCGGTCGTTTGAGAATGACGCTGTTGCGGTGGCCGTTCATGCGGATGTTGAGGGGATTGCTGGTGAGGTCAACATAAAAGGCGGGACATTGGGTGCATCTCAGGAGGTAAATGATATTGCAGGTGGTGTAGTTGGTGGTGGAAGAGGAGTTGCAAGGGGGGGTTTATTGGGCATGTTAGACATCGGGGTCTACCGCAGGGGTAAGATCCGGCAGGGTGTAAAGGCATGGGTGCTGGGGGTTCTTTCTTCCATAGAATATTTGCCAGATTAGGGGGACGGCGGAAGGAGAGCATCGGTGGTCTAGGAAATGGAATCTGATGAGGGGAGGATGTGAGGATAAGGTGGGCGGCTTTTAGGATATTTTTCAGAATGTCGTGGATGCCGGGGAAATAAAGGGTGGTTAGGGTGAGTTGGGGGGTGGAATCGGTGGTGGTGTGGGTATTGGGGTGGGAGTGAGGGGTGGCGGGTGCGACTGCCCGCCGGATTTGGTCTCGGATCAGATCCGGTGGGTATCCGCGCTGTAAGAAGGCATGTTCGAGGGTGGAGCAGTACTCGGACAGTGAATCTCTGTCCGAGCAGATTCTCCGCCGTTGTCGGGCTAGGGCGTAGGGAATAGAGGTTTTGGTGTGGAGGGGATGGCAGCTGTCGAACTGGAGATATTGAAGGCAGTTGGAAGGCTTGAGGTGCACGCTGGTGTGGATTTTGTTTTCCCAGATGGAGAGATCGACATCCAGGAAGGTGATGTTGGAGGCCGAGGAGTGGTGGGTGAAGGAAAGCGTGGGGTGGGATGAGAGGCGTTGTAAAAAGGATTGTAGGGAGTTGGGTCCATGCGTCCAGAGAAGAGAAATGTCGTCAATATACCTCAGCCATAGGAGTGGTCTGGGGAAAACGTCAAGAAAGCGTTCCTCCCATTCACCTAAGAAGTCATTGGCATAGGAGGGCGCCATGCGAGTGCCCATCGCGGTACCTTTTATTTGTAGGTAGTGGCGCCCTCCAAAAGAGAAGTTGTTTTTTTGGAGCACAATTTCAGCCAGCTTCGTTAGGAAATGGGAGGATGGTCTTGTGTCAGGTGGTCTGGAGTCCAGTAATTTTCTCAGGGCGGACAGTCCTTGGTTGTGAGGGATGTTGGTGTAGAGGGAGCAGACGTCTATAGTGGACATAATTGTGTTAGGTGGGAGAGGGGAAGGAAGTGATTTTAGGCGTTGTAGAAAGTGGTTTGTGTCTTTGATGAAGGATGGGATTTGATGGACGAAAGGCTGTAGGTGGGAGT
The DNA here is from genome assembly GCA_028673005.1 of Tanypteryx hageni. Classification (NCBI taxonomy): domain Eukaryota; kingdom Metazoa; phylum Arthropoda; class Insecta; order Odonata; family Petaluridae; genus Tanypteryx; species Tanypteryx hageni. Next base: position 6,971,102 of record CM054117.1, read on the forward strand.
CAACAAAGGCAGAGATGTGTTCCTCATCCCAACATCTTGTTGCCATCCACACACACACACACACACACACACACACACATATATATATATATATATATATATATATATATATATATATATATATATATATATATTAACTAAAGGAAAAGAAAAGGTAGTGATGAGGGTGGCAACAAGGTGTTGAGGGAAGCCCAGAGGACACTTACCAAGTTGAGGACCAGGCTGCTGGGGGCGTCGAAGAGACACGTGAAACACACGAACACAAAAAGACAAAAAACACGCAAGCTTATCGGGCCTATGCCCTTCTTCAGCGAAAGAGTAATGTAAAGTGACACATTGGGCGGGGAATGACAGGGTGATGTGGGAAGGTTGATGATTGGAGGAGGTGGGGAGTAGGAGGGGTGGATAGCCAATAAAGAGGGAGTGTGGTAAGGGAAAGTGCGAATAACTACAATGTAACAAGGAGACATTGTAAGGGGGCTAATAGGGTTAGCGGAGGTTGAGGCCAGGCGGAGAGAAAGAGTCGAGAAGATGGATATGTGCTAGTTCCCAGTGTCGGAGAAGGGGGGCAGGAGTGTCATAGGGTAAAGCGCGAATAATCCTAACATTGTAGCAACTATTGAAGGGGACATTGTGGGTATTGGCGTGTAATGCAACTGGGAGGGGGCGTCTGAGAGAAACGCTATTCCGATGACCGTTCATTCGGATGTTTAACGGATTGCTGGTGAGGCCTACGTAAAACGCGAGACAAAGGGTGCAGGTAAGGAGGTAAATGACGTTACGGGTGGTGCAGTTGCTTCTGGAGGTGATGGGGTAGGTGATGTTATATAATTATATATATATATAATATTTAGTTTGAAATACAGCACAGAGGCTCCATTACATTGAAACATATAACTGTAACAAATAATATAACATTAAAATAAATAACTAGAATAAATACGAAACAATAATATTAACAGCAATTGAAATGATCATAACAAAACAGCGCCAGAAATTAGGGAAATGTAGGATTACGTAGTAGGTAGTTGATTACGGAAAGAAGTGGGTGAGTAAATGTCAAAATTCAGACGTGAAGCCAGTAAGGAATTATAAGGAAACGGGAGGCAGTAAGAAAGAGAGTGTTGGGAGACGGAAAGTCAAAATTTTGGTAAAAGAAAAAGATTTTGAAGGCGAGTGGAGCGATATGGAACACGGAGAGAAAAATAGGATCAAAGTACAGGGGAGCCATAGAAACTATTGATGAGAGAATGAAGGTAATTAAGATCTGTAATAAGACGATAATGAGAAAGGGAGGGGATCCTTAAAGAGGGTGCTCTACCCCGCGTGCGATGCCGAACTATGGCGTAGAAGAACTTTAGTATAGAGTCAAGCCGTCTTATGTTTGAAGGAGCAGCAGTGGACCAAATAGGAGAGCAGTAATTTAGTATGGGAGCAACACAGCCATTAAAGAATGTCTTAAGAGCTAACTGATTGGTATTTTCAGTGAATCTGTAGAGAACACCAAGTAAAGACATCGCTTTCGCAGAAAATTTCTCGATGTGTTGGGAAAAATTTAATTTAGCATCAAAAATCACTCCAAGATCTTCATGGGATTGAATTATAGGAATGGGTTTACCTAGTAATCTGTAAGAGGAAGGGAAAGGTGAGGATTTAAGGGTAAAGGACAAATGTTTGCTTTTAGATGGATTTATTTTAAGTATCCACTTGGAGCACCACTCCATCAACGAGTTAAGTACTCCCTGTCGAGAATAGTCCCTTTCTCCGTGTAAATTACACTTGACCATATATACCCACTTTTCGCCTCACAAAGCATAAACGTTTTTATGCCAAATCTAGCTATTTTTTGAGGAATATACTGTCGCCATCCCAGCCTTCCTTTGAATAATAAAAGACTTGCATCAATCGTGATATCTCTCTCGGGCGTGTAAACTTTCAAAATTTTTCCTCTAAGCTCGGAAAGACTGGCCATATTTTATTTAATTTAGGATTTGGGTGATTTTCCGGATTGTAGTTCTCGTTATCGCTGAAATGCAAAAACTGCCGTATTTTCACAAACCGCCTGTAGGACATTGTCTGTCCAAAGAATGGGGAAAAAATGCAGGTCTTGTTGACCAATACAACTCTTGGTCAGGTTTATGATCAATGCTTTGCAACATCACTATCGCAAGAAAAACACGAATTTCAGCAGCAGTGGTGTTGTGCCACTGACGTACAGCAGTACTTGAACTCGATGGCCTAGCGTTGAGAGACTGAGTCGCATATCTGTTTGTTTCATTGGCAATAGAAACAACTAGCTCCTCATCAAAAAATTATTCAAGAAACTGTAAAATACCTCCTTCTGGATCGACTTCAAAATTCAATGAAGATTCACCTTCAAAAGGAAATCTTTCCAGAGCAGGAGGAAGAGGACCTGATGTATTCACTTCACGCCATTGATTATCCTGCGATGGATTCACTGTGTACTCAGCATCAGAACTAAGATATTCCTCAGAAACACTTGACTCTGATCCAGATTCCTCAATGGAAATCTCTTCAGTGTCAATATCACTATCGGAATACTCCTCATGCTCCATTAGAGATAAGTAACGTGATATAAAATCACAAAATAACAAAATAATATGCAATAAAAAATAACAATATAACAGAATATAATGATATAAAAGAATACAACAAGGTAACAGAATATAACAATATAAAAGAATACAACAAGGTAATAGTATATAACAAGGTAACAGTATATAACAACAAAAACAAAAGAAAAATAAAAATGCTACGGAGCACAAATGGAAAGAAAACTGCTAGACTTATTCACTCTAAAGCTCTACGAATAACTGACCTGAAAATGTCTTTGAAAGGTCAATCCCAAGGGGTGCATACTTATCTCGAGAGGCATCACCAAGGACCTTCCGGGAATTGAGGAAAGAAAGAGTAGGTGGGCAAAACCCTCTCAGGGCAAATGACCTAGCAATGGAAAGTCTCCTTGGTAGGGTAAAGAACATCTGGAGTAGCAGTCAAAGCATCTGGGTTGTTAAGAGAAATTTTGGCAACAGCGGTGCAAATGACTGTGAGTTCAGTATCTCAATATTTCAAAAAGCGCGCTCCAAGAAACTCTCCGAGAAATCTAATCTGTCTCTCAGAGTGACCTCTGACGGTCGGAACATAACTACTAGGAAGGTCTGAAAAAACTCGGTTGCATTTCCAAAGGAAAGGTAAAAATATAGTGGCCCTAGTATACTCGGGGTAATCAGGGAAGCGGTTAATGTGTCAATAGTCATTTCCCTGTAGATTTGTTGAATAGGAGTGTTATGGTGTTGTAATTATGTTGTCCATCAAAGCTTTCCTGATGTACTTATGGCACCTATACCACCTATGATCTTATCAAGTTAGTCTGCTAATACTATTCCTTGTAATTTTGATGTGTTTCCTTAGCACAAATAGAAATTCAGGCTCCCTTGTCTTTGGATCTTTGACAGAAATATATCAAAATACAAATAATAGAAGATTGCCCTGTTATAGTACCTTGGTGGCAGAGGATCCACTCATAAAGCCGAAGTATTGGAATTTTTTCATCTGTTTTTCTTTCTCTCATAAACACACATTATCAGGTGGAAGATTACTTTGTGAAGTTTTTATCATTTGCTCGATTTATCAGTTACCATTTAAGTTATTGCAATAAAATCATCATTCAACCTATGGCATTCCTGTAATTTTTTGAATTAGCAGTTTTTAGTTATCATTGCGTTTGTCTTTTACATCCAAACAGATGATGTTCTTGTACGTATGATGGATGATCGCACTGCTGAGACTGTACGTGTGCTACTGGGACATCGTGGTCCAGTGTACAGAGCTTCTTTCAGTCCTGATCGTACACTTCTGCTCTCTTGTTCAGAAGATACAAGCATTAGGCTTTGGTCATTACAAACTTGGACGTGCTTAGTGTCTTACAGGTATGGCATTTAATATTATAATTCCTTCATGGGAATAGAGATAGTATTGTCTGCTCCTCACATTTCTCCTTTGAGAGGAGGTTATTTTTTAAAATTGTTTCCTAAAGATGTTTGAATAAAGAAGAACAAAAACATATGACAATTATTTTTAAAAATCTTGATTCAAGATTAGAAAAACCAGATTTTGAGATGCATTATAGGTATGCCTTGTTTAGCTCATGTTCTTTTAGTGCATTTTTGATATAGCAAGGTTGGCATCTCAGGACTAAAATTTTAATTTTTAAAATTTGCTTTGTATCAGTTTTTGCTTGGAATTGGGCTAGATTAGATTCATGACGACTTTAACTTTCACGATCGTTATTAACTTTTTATTCTGATGTTATTTTGCTGTTGGTTACTTATCTGAAGCTGTGGCGGCATCACTGAATCGTAATAACAGTTGTATTCCATTTTTGTTTACTTTTGCGCTGGCCGATCATCATCAAAGATCATCAGTTTATTATTTTTCCATGTAGATGTCATTACATGCTACTGTTTGAACTTCTAGTGGATACATGAGCTATATATACCATTTCCGATCTTCAGCTGTTTAGCTTTGTTGGATTTCATTTGATGTAAAGAAATGTGTTAGTTAAGCTTTCGTAATCATGAAGAATTTTAGGAACATATCAAGGTAATACACTATATTGGTATTTATCTAGTAGATACCAGAAATATTTACGATATTTTGTATATCTCATTAATTTTGTGATACGTTTTTTCATAGCAAATGTTATTAGAAAATTGTGATAAAGAATAAGTTTTTTGAAGCAGCTGTACACCAATATGTTCATAATAAATAATTATTAAAAAATAATCATCATGTACTTTGTTTTCTTGACTTTAAATTAGTACATACAGTAAAACCTCCGATTAACGAAATTCAAGGGACCCAATTTTTCGTCTATTCGTTATTCGGAAATTCGTTGATCGGAAGTTATTGGGTGTTGCATAACTTCAGGGGCGCATTGCCTGTTAGATTATATGGCAGCAACGGGGTTATCCAAATGAAGGTGTATGCGCAGATACGGCGTAGCTCTACTAAAATACGCCCATTTTCACGTAAAAGTATCACATAAGTGGACGATATTCAAAATGCGCCCTCAATGTTTAATAACCAGCCATATTGATTTGAAGCTCCGACGACATAATGCTTTCTTATGGGAAAAAAGGGCCACTTTCATTCATCTCGTTTTGCAATGTTTGACAGTGGCAAGCACCAAATAACTGAAATGCAATGTTATTTTTTCTAGCATTGACTAGCAGGTTTTGCACAAAAACATCCTCAGCAATTTTTTATTATACGACTTTTTTCGAGGTTGCAATGCGTGAAACTCGCTGAGCCTATCCTAAAGCATCTGTTGAGCCGCTAAGTTTATAAAAAAATATTGACAGCAATGCCACTTCTTAACACCAATTAATAAACTACTATTTGACTACTGTGGCGCGGGTTGCAAATATTTCAAAACGAAATGAATGAAAGCAGCATTTTCCTCATAAGAAAGCACTAACTGTCGTTGGCACTCCAAATCAAGACTCCAATCAATATTTTTCACTAACCTTCTTAACAACACTCGAGCTCCGTCTCTGACGAATAAATTACCTATCACATAGAAACCACCTCACCACGATACATACCTCATTGCTGCAATCTTATGTTGAAATTCCCTTTAAATGGATTAGGGTATGGATTTAATGGGGAATGATTTAAAATACAACACTTTTTTAAAATTTTTATTTAAAATATATCAACATTTTTTAAAAAACAAATCTATTTTTTTCTGTTTCAAATTCTTTGTTAATTCTCGGGAAACGGCAGTCTCCACTTCCCTCCATGCATAGCGGCATCACTAAAACTCTCGGACGAGATTGTCAATGGCGCGAGAATGTCGGAAACACAGGAAATACGTCATCATGATAGATATGATGATTGGCTTGTTGTAAGCTTGACACTAATTGGTGTGATGGCGACTGTTTTCAATCGTTTTCCGTACGTATGCAAGTGAAAAAAATATTTAGCGAGCAAAACTTCGTTCTAAAGAGGTAAATATAAACGGAAGTGACCACTTTTCCTTTCGTTGTTCGGAAGTTTTCGTATTACGGAAGTTCGTAGTAAAGAGGTTGTAATTAGGGATTTTGTATATAAGTTTGGCGGGACCGCCGTCAATAGTTCGCTATCCGGTGGTTTTCGCTATAAAGGGGTTCGTAAGGTAGAGGTTTTACTGTATATAAAATGGCCTATCTAATATAATAAATTCCTTTCTCTGTATGTCTATATGTTTGCAAAGTGTGTCACGCTTGGAAGTGCTTTCATTGGCTGACTGCAAGCCTGTCAGAGTTAGGGAGGTTGTTGTGAAGGAATATGTTTACCTTAGTTACTTTAGATTTTATCACTGTTCCCGGCGGCTTAGTGGCTAAGGCTTTGGGCATGAGTGATGCAGTGAGCATTGAGTATGCTGCTTTGAATCCTGTGCGAGTCAGAATTTTTTCTAGACTAGGTAATTCCAAGCCAAGCTCCAAGAAGCAGCGAACAAATATAAGGCGATATCACGCTGAGAGAGAGCTATATTTTTGAGGGGATAGAGAGAGAGAAGGAGAGAGCGAGATAAATGGGAGGGAGGCAGAATGGCAGGGAAGAATAGAGGGAGAATTAGATGGAGGAAGAATGGGAAGTGCCTTGATTTTAACACTTTATTAATTTATATCCGTCATTTTTGTTGGGAAATTAAACTAATTTGTAAATGTTTCTATCCAAATAACATGATGGCATTGTGCTTCATTTATTGGGTTGTAGTTGTAAAAAAATTAAAATTAAATAAAAAGTTGAATTACTTGTTTCTGATTTATAGAATAATTGAATCAAAACACTTGTCATATGAATAATAATAGGATAAAACCATAACATGTTGTAGATGGTATGTCCATGAAATGACTCAAACGGTTGACTTGCCAGTGTTTCTGAGTCATTCATCAGATGAGTCTTGGCTCTGGAACTGTTAATTCATCTTTAGAAGAAATGCTATCACGAAGCATAAGCCTGTCAGTTAATTTGTTCAGGAATTTCTTGAAATTAAATTAAGAAGTTTTTGCCAACTGTAATACTTCATCAGAATGAAAATAATTCTATATTTTGTTTCTTTCCATCATTGTATGATGGGAAATATTTATGACCATTTGTGAATATTATTTTAATGAATCGATAGAATTGAAATTGGTGTTTTAATAAATATAGTCCAGCATTTTTATGGGCTTTTAAGCTAATTCCAATATAAATTCTATTGTGAATTACTTGTCCAAAAGCCCATCCATGTGATGGGAAAGGATATACATATTATCTGTTATTTAAATTAATTTCTCGTACTTATTATCGCATGCATATAGCTCAAAAGTTGGACAGTAGAGAGACTGAAAATGCCATGGGGTGGAGAGGTGGGGAATCTCTCTAAGTGATGTGCTAAATTTGTCCAAAAAGCAACAATTTGACTGCCCTTGGTGACGGAAGATTTTTTACCCAAAATATGCAAAATTTTCATGTTCAAAACGAATATATGGTCCGATTCTATGCGTGTTTCCAAATTGACTGCAGAAAAATGACTTTTCAGTCTTTAAGGCATTTTTTGGTTCAAGTACCATGTTCATACGATGATTCAGAGTAATTTTAAAATGCAAATTAAAATTATGCTGCATTGCTTCTCATAAACGTAACTCCCATATAATAGAATATGGTGGTACAGAGGCAGATACAAAACTGAGATTCTGTTCTATTAGTGAAGATGGTATAAGATTTAACATTACTCTACATTTGTTATTATTATGGAAACGAATTTATTTTGGTACCTGAAAGTAATAGTTTTTATCATTTTTTATCACATATATTATAAATTTATCAATTTTTCGTTTCACTGTAAAACTTCCTCAAATCATCTCAGCTGTCCCTGGGATAATTTTGTGGAATAATTCTAAAATAAGACATGACGACGCTTTGTAATTTTCCACTATAGGTTGAATATAATGTCAGCATCAAAATCTAAGTCGTGAAATTATAATTAACTTATTGTGGGAAATTACAAAGTGTTGTCATTTCTTAACCCTATCATCAAATGTCCACCTTGTGCTTGTTTCAATAATTTAGGGGCCATGTGTTCCCAGTTTGGGACGTGAAATTCTCACCACATGGCCATTATTTTGCATCTGCTGCACATGACCGCACTGCCCGCCTCTGGAGCACAGATCATCACCAACCACTGAGAATATTCGCTGGACATTTTTCTGATGTGGATGTGAGTAGAAAAAGCCTAATTGAATTAGGCAGTTCTTATTGTACTGAATAATGATTGGCAAAAAATCTTCAATAAATAATTGCAATACTTTGGAAAAACTTGCTCACATCTGTACGCTTGTAGTCCACACAGTAATGACACTGAATCTCTAATTGCAGCCCTGTCCAGCCTATAGCTTGCGAGCAATATGTTGCCTGCGAGAGACCTCATTGTTGCCCATGAGGCATGTAAAGCTCCAATTAGTAACAGGCATTTAGTTAATGAAATGTTTGGTGACATTCATTTCAAAGTCCTTTGTCCTAGTGACACTGCCAGTCACATTTTTGAGTGCTTTCGAGCGAAGTGTTACTTTTTTCCCAACAGAAAAATATATCTTAAGAGGTGAGGATTTTTTTCAAAAGATAGCAGAAAGTACAATCAAATACACTCAATTCAAATGAAGTAATAAAGAGTGGGTTGATATTACAACAGAAGAACTATAGGCATATCTAGGAGTGCTAATTTACATGGGAATATTCAATTTGTCAGAAAACAAGATTATTTGGCTTAGTTAGTCTTTATATTGATTGCATTATTATTCAAAATTGTATGACTTTTAATAGACGTAAGTATATTTCAAAATATTTTTGTGTGAGTGATATTATTTGGGAGAAGAATCAAGGGGATGAAGGTTATGATATTCTTTATAAGGTTAGGCCATTTGTAGATATAATGGACAAATTTCATGAGAAATATAAACTGGGTCGAGAGCTAGTGATTGATGCTTGTCATGACATGCATATTCAGTAGACATCACTGTATAAAGCAGTACATAAAAAATAAGCCAACATAATGGAGCTTCAAAATATGGGTTCTCACTAGTCCTCGTGGCTATATTCCTTCAAAGAAGTGTTCATTTAGGAAAAAGATAATAGAAATAAAGACATGCATCTTAGTAACCAAGTAGATCTGAATTTATTTAAAAAATTTCTTGGATTAAACCATCACACATATTTTGACAGTTTTTTCTCAAGTGTACACCTTATGAATATTTTGTATGAATGCAAAATGTGCAACTACTAGACCAAATCATAGGGGTTGGCCAGGGAATTTTAGATAACCCAAAAATTTAAAACTGAAAAGAGGAGTGTAAAGTTTTGCAGCGCAGTATAGTTACAGCGAGAGTGTGGCTGATAATGGAGACATGTGTGTCCTCTCAACAAATTGTGATCCAAATAGGACAGTGTATGTGCAAAGAAGAACAGGAAAAGGGAATGAACAGATTATGGTTTCTTGTCCCCAGGCTAACATCAAATATACAAAATTTATTGGTGGTGTTGACAGGGCTGACCAGAGATGGGATGAAAAACAAAAAAATGGTGGAAGTATTTGTCTTCCTTTGTATTCAACACTGCTGTAGTTAAGAGTTTTATTTTATAAAATAGGGAAACCAATTACCCAGCCAGGTCTAAGCATGGATACATAAAAGAACTTCATGCTCGCCCTCCATAAGCAAATGATTGCAAATTTCTCTTCCCGTAAAATCTAAAAGGTGAAATTTTTTTATAAATAGTACATCAAATAAGCAAATAATTACTGAAGATTGTAATAAAATCAGGTAATAATTTATTGAGTTACTATCATTTATTGAACTACTGTCTTTGGGAGTGCGATTTCTGTGAATTAAAAGACTCAGAACTGGGAATTTTAATTCAGGCTGGAGGAGGTTAAGCAAACTTCAGTAATTCCTTTGTTTTTATATTTTATTACAACAATTTATATTTGTTAATTTAATTGGATTTTCACATGACAGGTGGTCCAGTTCCATCCCAACTCTAATTATATTGCTACTGGTTCGAGTGATCGTTCTGTTCGACTTTGGGACTGCGTGTCAGGGAATCCTGTGAGGCTGATGACTGGACATAAGGTTGGTTTATTTTTAACTGTGAATATAAATTCTAAAAACTGCTGAAAAATAAAATGGATGAATAGAGCAAGGAGAAGCAAGGACGTATTAAATGTAATATGAGAGAATTGATGGGTTATACAAATGAATATAATGAGTAAGGTATAGTGAATGGATTACTGTATTAACCCGAAAGGAAGAAAATTTTGGCAAAAAATTAGGAGTCATCTTAAAATTGAGTGTGAAGTTTTAAACACTGCACGGAACACTCCAACGCCAATTCTACATCCATGAAAATGCATTTACATATATACACAATAGATAACATTTAATTTATTAATACAATATATTTATTCATATGCTTGAAGTTCACAATATGTAGATGAGTGGCTTTTCACCTTGTAGGTACTGGTGGAAGGGAAGTGTTGACAAACCTACGTCAGAACTTGTAATTGACTGAGTAGGAAATTTGATACATACCGCATTCAAAATGGTTATGCCAATATTGTCTGCATTTTACGCATCTTGTTACATTTTAAACAAATTTGTTACTTTTCAATTGGTGCGCTAGCAGCAGATGACGAGTACACCTGCAGTTCGAAGATAACCTCGATGAGAGCACGCGATTCTTACAAAATTTGCTAAGTTTTAACGTGAAGTGAGGATTAGTTATCATTTTTAGCATTTTTAAATAAGTTTCCCCAAATCCTAGGACTTAAATGATAGATCATGTAGAGAAGAAAGGCACCTCTGTAATAGGGAATGTATCTCAAGGTATAAGACGAAGTCTTGATTGAAATTTTAAGCTAATGTTGATGCATTATGCTGAAGAATCTAACAGTTGTGAGGCGGAATGGAAATATAATGTGACGGAGGCATGTGTGTGAAGGTGGGAGCAAGCAAAATAGAAACTTGAAGGTGCTAACTCAACACAGAAATCATTCGGTGGACCAGAATGAAGTCAATGTCATATGACAAGAATACAAGGCTAGTAATGGTTGGTGTATACGGATCATGTGTCATAATGATTTTGCGTGAAACAAAGATCTCCTCTTAGGCAACATTTGCCTTCTGACTACATGGATGAATTTAGTTCTTTCCAGAAGCATGTAATTGCATTGCGGAAAATTCATGATTACCTTCTGAGCCAAATAGGTGATGCAGACAAGACACCAATTTATTTTGACATGCCATCCAATTAAACAGTTAACCTAAAAGCCACAAAAAATGTCATTATAAAAACTTTGGGGAATGAAAAAAATTTCCAGAGTTAGCGGATGGCACAAAGTTACCAACATATATTATTTTTAAAATTGGTATTACAAAGTATTTCCCGAATAGACCTTGTTTTTTACTTTCTCCATATATAGAAAATTTTAGACTTTACTAAGAACAGAAATATACTCAAACCATAGCCTTCTGATATTGGATATAGCCACAAAGCTCCAACAATTAAGAAAAGAAAAAGGAGCGTTACTAAGACGTAACTAAGCGTCAACTGTTATCAATGGAAGGTGACATGGCGGTGGTAGCTAAAAATATATCTCTTAAACAATGAATTATATGGAAAAATGTTTCAAGCAAAGGTTGTAGAAAATTAAATTTCCTACAACTTTTATTCCAATACATTTTTACATTTATCAAATATTAAAGCAAATATTTCAAAATAACAGATAAGTGACAAGAGTAAACACCCACTTCTGGTTGACCGATTTTTACCAAAAACAAATCAGTTCTTCTGACTTTTATAAAAATGTTAAATATAAAATTTTATGTTGACCTGATTAATAGTTTTTGAGTTAGAGCACCCATGAAAGGCTATCACGCACACACACACACACAGACATCATCGAGAAAATGGACAAAATGTGTTCAGGGGACCTCAAAATGTGTATTTCCGTTGAAATCTAGAAGTCGATTTTTTTCATGAATACATTACTTTCGCCTATACTATGTATATGGAGAAAGTAAAAATCTTGTGCACCAACCTCCTAGGTGTCCCATGCCTCATTCTAAGGTTCTTCTAGAAGGGCTAGAGATCTGAAATTTGGCATGCTTGTCAGTCGTAGGTCACAACCTATGGAAAAAATAAAAAATCCCAAAAATTTGCGCTTTGAGGGGTCTTTTTGACCCCATTGTTCCATTTAACCCTTTTGCTGCTATCAACACATAAATGCGTCGAGGTAGCGCACAGCCGCTACTGCTATCGACGCATATATGCGGGCGGGCAGAGCGGTGCCTTGACTGCTAACGATGCATATATGCATTTCAAGCTTTTTCGTTCGCTGCTCAAAACGCATTCAGTCGTATCGATGCTAACAAAGTGCCGTGGATTTTTGTGATACTAACAGATGTTTTAGGCACTCTGTAGATGGCGTAGACATATATTTTCAAGCTGTTTTTAGTCTAACCTTGAACGATGAAAAAGGCTGCTTCTACTTCGTTTCCCCGGGCTTTTTGCACCCACATAAAACCTTTTTCATCCCTTGGCCATCACTTTTCTCACCCCCTATGCCCTAAAAGGCCTAAAACAGACGGAAAAAAGCCAGAAATATCTTCAGTTCTGTGTCAACTTTCATACGTAATACATCCCGTTCTCAAACCAAGTTTTTTTAGTCGCGTTTAGATTCTTTCGTTTTCTTTTGCTATTAATAAAAAGAATCAACCAAAAAGATGAAAATATTTTTTCAAGATCGTTAATAATCAATATGAATGTAAATGATTGACAAAATAACTTGTAAAATATAAAGAGACTAAAAGATGAACGAATGAACGTAGATGCGGAGCTCCTAGGGAAAGTATTCAGCACAGGGGTGCTTCAAGGTCACTGAACTCAGTGCGCACAGCTGATGCAGAAGCTTAAAGTCCATAGCAGCGAAAAGGTTAAATATCCAATAAGAAAAGCATGAGATTCAGTGCAGGGCATTCTAAATATGCTTTTTTAAATTACTCAAAATTGAGGTACAAACTCTGAATAAAAAGAGTTTTGTATATGAAAGAATGAAGAGTTTAATTTTTAAAGACAAAATTCAAATTCATGTTTTTAATCGCAAAACAGCATATTTTTCTGAGACACAACAATGGAAAATTCTAACTACCATAGCAACGAGCTCATGACTTTTTAAAGGGAAATTGCAATCCAATTAAAGATTGCATTGGCTAGATGATTTCACTAAAGTTAAGGATGTCATAATGAATTACAGGTATGCCTCGTTTAGCGCATTTTTGATATAATGCAATTGGCATCTCGGGACTAAAATTTTAATTTTTGAAATTTTTTAAAATAATGCTCCTAAATGCTACAGTCTTTCAATATGATCCCAGCATTTTTCTCACTTACCTTAATTTGTACTTCACTCTCTGTTCAGTGATAGTCATTCCATTCTAATTAAAGACAAGTTGTTGTTATTTATACGTTTATTAACTTTATTTCTATTTCACTCGTTCACTTTTATTGTTTTTTACGTTGGTTTGCTGCAATTTCAGTCTTTTGCAGTGACGCTAACATTGGAAGTTTTAAAGTTCTTAACGTTACTGTTGAGATATGCAGGGTTGGGTTTGCTTTGGATGGGTTTTTGCTTAAGATTGGGTTAGATTAGGTTCACGACAACTTTAAATATCGTTAGTCATTTGTTATTCTGATATTATTTTTCTGCTGGTACCTATGCTATAGTTACATGTCTGAAGCTGCAGTGGCACCGCTGAATCGTAATCACACTCGTATTCCATTTTTGTTTACTTTTGCGCTGGCCAATCATCATCAAAGATCTTCATAATCATAAAGAATTTTAGGAACATGTCACGGTAATACACTATATTGATGTTTTACCAAGTATATACCATAAATACTTATGATATTTTGCATATCTTATTTAATTTATGTTTTTTCATCACAGATGTTATTAGAAAATTGTGATTTTCCATCATAAAGAATTAGTTTTTTGAAGCTGTTGTACACCAATAAGTTCATAATAAATAATTATTTAAAAATAATTGTCATATACCGTATTTACTCATTTAATACCCGCACACATGTAATGCCCACACCTGTTTTTAGAGCTAAAAATCTAAAAAACTGTAATTCGTGTCTTGTCCGCACTTCCAAAATTTTGATATTTTACAGCAATATTGGTTGAATAATCTATCTGATGCTGAGTTTGATGATATAATTATGGCAACAAGCAAATATTTAAGAAATTACTTCAAAAAATTATTTTTTATACTTTTTTCACGCAAGTAAACCTGAAAAATTCACATCCATTGCCATTATATTACACGGAGACAACTCAAAAACCTATTTTGGAGTCTAGCTCCTTAATATCACTGAAATTTTCAATTTTGATCCATTGCACATTCTCAAGTTATTTAATTTAAAATGAGTAATTTTTGCTAATTTTGTGAAATTACGCTAACTGAGCCATTATTCACCTAGAAAAAGAGCGAACTTTACATAAATAAACGTAAACGGTTCATGGTCAAAATAAATCCCCATGTCAAATCCCTCAGAGATCACAAAATATCAAAAATAAACCGGTCACTAGATGCACTGTGACCCGGTTGCATAGAAGCATTTCTCACTTTTCTGTGGATAAAATGTATCACTTACAGCTTTCAGAAAGCATAATCGAACAACTCCAACAGCTATTTAGTGACACATTCCCATCGCAAGATTGTGTTCTTTGCTTTTATACGGAGTAATAAAAGTATGTACATATATTGTTTTAGGATTGCGTAACGTAAAAGGAATCCAAGAAAATGCACTTACGGTAAAATGTGATTTGAGAATGTCACGAATTAAAAGGCAATCTAACAGAATTCGTTTGTTTTTATTGAAAAATATGTGTATGCAATTCAGTTGTTTATGTCTCTTACATCACCTGATCCATGAGAATGAATTACACTCTTTTATTTACGTATAATATTTACGTGATTTAGATTTACTACCGACAACTGGCAAGGAATTTTAAAAAATCTGATGTCGCCACCAGATGACTTTCTCCATACCTGTAATGTTTTTAAAAATTCCTAATAGTTTACATCAGGGGTCCCCAAACTTTTTGAGATGAGGGCCACATAAGAATATTGAAAGTGCTAGGCGGGCCAGATCGAAAAAAAAACCGTTTCAAAATCTAAAATATTTTATTCTATAATGATTACCTAAGCATACATGCATATATAACTATAAGTAAATGTGAATAAATGTAAGAAAAAATTCTAATGCGACCAATGCGCCTGTTTTTAAATTGGAAACACTGATTTTATGATGTTTAATGAAATTTCCGCGGGCCGGATAAAACCCTTTCGCGGGCTGGATCCGGCCTGCGGGCCGTAGTTTGGGGACACCTGGTTTACATGATAATAAATATTTTAAGGAACTGTGAGAAAATTTAGGCTACAAAGAACAGAAATAAACTCAAACCTTAGCCTTCTGATATAGGATATAGTCCCGAAACTCCAATAATTAAGAAAATAAAAAGAGCGTTACTAACAAGGAGAGACTACAGCCTTTGGGTCACGGATTCTGATGAAATGCGGCCAGGCGATTCTACGTCGAAAATAAGGAGACACGTGTCTTGGGGTTTTTGTGAATGAGCCCTTGAGTTTGAGAATTCATTGTCGGAAATATCCAAAATCAACGTATGCAACTTAATAGGCTTCATTGTCGAACTGTTGATAAGAAAGAGAATTGCTGATGGGATAGTGAGCCTAGCTTCTACGGAGGGAGACAGGGTTCGATCCCATGTTTTTGTTTATTTTTTCAAATTATCCAAGCATTATTTGAAAAGTAATATTCTCCTGTAAAAAATACACTGTACTGTAATTTTTATTTGGAGGTAATGAACGCAGTAACATATAATAATGAATATTTTAAATGTTGCAGTCAATGAAACAATGGTTCGCAGCATGACAAATGCCGTCGTGCAAGAATGGTCATCTATAATTATATTATTGTTATATTAACCCTGGAAAGGTTATGTAGGAATCTTCGAACACAATGAGTTACCTGGGGAACTGAGTTCCCCATTTGGATAATGTTCATTAGACTCAAAATAAACTTCCACTTTTATCCCAGGTTAAATTAATAAACAAATCAATATTATTACAAATTTTAATTTTTATAACAAATTAAAAAAATTATATTGTTTAATAATTTCACAGCACAGTGTAATACAACACAATTAAAGCTCATATCAACAGTATTACGTTTACAGCAAACAAGAAAATAAAATTTTTTTCCTCATTTTTCAAACAGTGGAATTATTGATACTTGACAAATCCTTATAAATAAACATTTGATCATAATTTGAAATAAGAAAATTTTATCTATTCCACATTTTCACAAGCTAGACAAATAAGTACTTTGTGTTCATTGCATATGAAATCTCTACAAGAAGAACATTTTACAGTAGTTTTTAGATCCAGTGCTCTGGGACAGACAGTACATCTTCCACATTTTTTTTCCTGATGTTCGTTTCCTATTTTAGGTAATGAAATTTGGGATATTTCTACACCCTAGTCTCCGTTCCATCCAAGGTTTCATGAGTGATTCCCCTAAGAGTAGCAAAAACTCCTGTCTTGGCATTGCAGTGTTCCCTTTCGATGACATGTTATGCCTATATACTATATATGAGTTTAAGGCTGCTCCATTCAGTATATCGCAGAAAAGGCAAAGTGGCCATCTTCATGTTTTTCTTGAGCATCATAGACATCCACCTCACCTTTTGTTTTATTATAAAATTCTATCATCTCTGGCAATTTCGTATTCTTACAGACCACAGACCCTTGATGCATGCTTTAAAGTAATAATACAAGCCTATTCCTTTTTGGCACATAGAAAACCATAGACAACTCATTATCAAAAACAAACATTGATGTGTTACAATTACGATTTGCTGTTTTCAACATCTCTGGTGGTATATGCGGTTTATTTTTCCGCAAGGTCCCCACCATTGTTAGCTTATAGTTATACAATAACTTTTTGAACAATGGAATGGAACTAAACCAATTAATTATCAGTAGTTATGTTTCTATTCATACCATGAATAGGTTCTGACAATTTTTCAACAAAATAATCAGCAAGGAGTTTACTATCCGTTTGCATTTTTTTCCGTGTAAGGATTTCTATTTACCATAAAACCAGTCTGGGAATCGCGCAACATTACAATTTTCAACCCATACTTTGCAGACTTTTTTGGTATGTACATACAGAAGCTGCATTTGCCACGAAAAGCCAGAAGTTGCTCGTCGATTGTACAATTGACTCCGGGAGTGAAAACTGCTGCACGGTTTTGTATAAAGCAATCCCACACCACTCTGACTGGTGCTCAAGGATCTATTTCTTTTCTTTCCTGCCATGCATTATGATCATCAAATCTGAGGCAGTTTATCAGAAATCTAAATCTTCTTTCAGACAACAGTTTTTGTTTTCTTGAGGGAGTACGTCCGAGTTTGTCTGATGGTTGTGATGACCAAAGGTGATTATTTTTTCCTCTCAATGTTCCCTGATGAGTGAAAATAAGCCTGTCATCTTCATTGGCTGTAGTTTTTTGTTTCTTGGTGGTAGTTAGATCATATATCAATGGAGGCGCCTTCTTTTTCCTTGGAACATCTTCTGAACATTCCTCTTCATCCGACGAGTGTTCAGATGGAATGGATGGAACATACTCTTCTCCTGAATCAATTCCAGAAAATACGTCACTTGCCACATCATCTTCTAGCAACTCGTCCTCTTCGGATATCAGCAAATCTTCTTCATCTGACTCCTTCAAAATTTCTTGCAAAATAAAATGATCATCTTCTCCCACAATAAATACTTTTTTCGCAGCCATTATTTCCTAAAAATAATGCCCATATTAAAACAGGGAGACAAAATAGAAAACTAATTCGTTATATAAAACAAAACTTGAAGGAAATGTTACCTGCTGAGCAGAGAAAGGCAAAAATTATTTCACTATCTATTCAGTTAATTTATAGCACAATAGGTTACATAGGGAATACCATGCCCCATAGATGTTTACTCGCTCGAAACTCTGAACGGACTGAAAATAAAAGGATAATTTGATTCTCTGCTTACAGATGACATATCAGAGCTAAAAGTCACTTAACCCCTCAAGCCCGGAGGAGATTTATTAAATCCCACCTGTACGGCCGGATGAGGTTTTTAAATTTTCAAGATTGCATTGCAAAAACGTTCGAAAATATTAAAATAATCATAACTTGAGAAGTTTTCTCTTGATTTTTCTGAATTTTTTTGTGGATTTATGAAAAACATGAAATTTGTATCTATATATTTTGCGTATCATATTTTACATACAAAGATTGTTGGAGTAGAAGAGAATGTACACCAATCGCTAATTTTCCGGCGTGCATTCGCACTTTATATATAACATTCAGCACCGGAAAATATATAGAAGATATTGATGCGCAATCTTAATAAAAATATAGCTTAAATTAGTAACTATTTCATTCTACGAATCTATCCATCTAAACCAATTAGGTGAAAAGTTTTACGAATCTCAACTTTTTCATGTCTTGACTAGAAATTTTTAAGTAAATGTAGTATTGATTTATTAAAAGATGATTTATTTATAATATAAACGTTTTAGTTATAGTCATCATTCTTAGTCATTACAGAAGTCACATAGAAGAAATGGTTGCATTTCGTTCATTGGAAAGGGAGATAAGACGTTGTATAAAACACGGAAAACTTTAGCTTATAGGTCCTTCCCAAATATTTTCAGAAAATTTACACATGTGTAATTGGATTCAGCAAGAAATGCCTTATAGCTTAGTAAACACTTCTAGTAATCTGTTGTGTAAATATATGGAAGAGCTTTTCGTGATTTTTGCTGGTATGTCCTCTTGCCTACTCGCTTCATCGCTGCTTTGGCCCTGCTAGCACAACAGCGATGCACTTATCTGAAGAGGAAAACAGGCATCGTCTTCCTTCAAATGTCAAAGAAAAGGAACCCAATTTGGTGGGTTCCCTTTCCTCAGATATTTATGGGTCAACTTTAGAAACTGAAAATCCGTAGGTCTGTGGTAAAAACTAAAATTCTATCACAAAACTAAACGTATATTATAGGTAAACAAATACTTACAAATAGATATACTCAATTCCCTGCAATTTTCGTCAAGATTAAAATAAAATTCTAAAGGTCTTGAAAATTATATGACATATTATATATATAAATATTTTATATCAAATTATATAAAAATAATATATAAAAGGAACAGGAGACAGAGGATTGAATTGGCCTTACCTTAGAAATTCTGTTTTGTGGTGTAAACCTCAAAGCAGTCAATGCACAATGCTACAGCACACTGTTCGCACCAATATGTGGTATCCTTCCTCTTTCCATGT
Organism: Tanypteryx hageni; assembly: GCA_028673005.1. NCBI lineage: Eukaryota > Metazoa > Arthropoda > Insecta > Odonata > Petaluridae > Tanypteryx > Tanypteryx hageni. The sequence goes on from CM054117.1 coordinate 6,990,620, forward strand.
TTAGTGCAAACAATGCACTTTCTTTGAGGCATCACCTTTTTCCCTGTAGGGGGGATCCTTCTCACAAAATGCCTCTTTGAGGTGTGGCACTAAATTATCGGAAGAATGTCGTCTTTGGATTTTGAAATCATCTGTTTTGACGTTGACGCTCTCCTATGAAGCGATGAACGAAGGATCGCGCGGTAATGGAAGGGAATGTTTACAGAAATGTTTTTACTCAATTCCATTCTTCATGAATTGCATTGTAAACATTTGTAATAAGCTGTGCATAGACAGACATAAGATTTTTTTCTTTCTTTCTTTACATACAAACGAAGACCTTTGTCGCAAGACATAAGCCAAATATCTCCACCAGGAAAAAAAGAGGAGAAAAAACGTGCTCTCCTTTGAAATGATACACAGTTCCTACATTGCATTTCAAACACCAAGGAAAGGTTCCTTGCTGCATTGAAAAGCAACTTTTATACGGAGAAACACCATCATATCATAGCAAAATTGAAAATTCTATTGCAAAATTCAACATTGATTATATATTTTTTAAAAGAGAAAAAAAATACAGGACAAACATAGATAGGAAGTCCAAAGCTTCCTCTTTCAAAATATATATAGGTTATTTAGATTTAAAGAAGTCTCTAGCGTCAAAAGATAAAATAAATTAGAGCTGACAGAGGACGTAATAGTTCACCTGACGGCCGATTGGACAGTTTTTGCAGGACGTAATAGTACGACTGATGGCGTTGAGGGGTTAACTACAATGTTCCTCTTTATTTCATTCTAAGGATATCAAATTAGTCAATTTTGAACGGGGAACAGAATGCCGCACATAACCTTTCCAGGGTTAATTACATATTGTTGATAATATTAGCCTTGCCTTGGCAGACAGCCATCAGAAGAGAAAGTAATGAATATTGTGATTTTCCTTGAACATTTTACATACGTTTATGTAAAAAGAACACGAAAGTTAACTGTGGCGTAATTAATAAAGAATTTAAAATGCCCATTATTATATGTTTCTGCGTTCATTACCTCCAAGTAAAAATTATACAGCTAAGTTTTACTGGAGAACGCAAATAACTCCTGGATAATTGGAAAAAAAAACGAAAACATTTGGGATCGAACCCAGGCCTACACCATAGGAGCTAGGCACGCTATCCCATCAGCAGTTCCCTTTCTTATCAACAGTTTGACAATGAAGCCTATTAAGTTGCATACGATGTTTTTGGAAGCTGATTTCTTGAACTCAAGGGCTCATTCATAAAAACCCCGAGACATGGGTCTCCTTATTTTCGACGTAGAATCGCCTGGTCCCGTTTCATCAGTATCCGTAAAACGTAACTAAGCGGAAATTGTTTACAATAGACGCCGGTAGGTGGTGTGGTGGGGGCAGCTAAGAAATTAGTTTTTAAAATATCTCTTAAACAATGCATTATATGGGAAAATGTTTCGAACAAAGATCGTACAAAATTAAATTTTCTACAACTTTTATTCCAGTAGTTTTTTACATTCATCGAATATTAAAGGAAATATTTTAAATAAATGGAATATCTCCTTAATGTATTATACAAAGAAGAGTTTCAAACGACCGTTATAGAGAATAATATTATCTATAAAGTTTATAATAAACAACCTTTACATTTATGAAGATTTATAAGAGTTGATTGCCAAAAACCAAAACATGATTAGAGTAAACATCCACTTCCGGTTGAGCGATTGTTGCCAAAACCTAATCAGCTCTTCATTATATAGTATTTTTTCTAAATATAAAGCTTGGTATAGATACGAGTGTAAGTTTTTGAGCTAGAGTGTCCACAAAATCCTATCACATACAGACCGACAGACACGCAGACATCATCGAGAAAATAGTCAAAACGTGTTCAGGGGACCTTAAAACATATTTCCGTTGAAATCTCGCATTAGATTTTTTTCATGAAAACAATACTTGATCATATATGGAGAAAGTAAAAATACCTGATAAATACCTATCGTGCTTATTATATTATTCTACGCATTAAAAAAATACTTTGGTTATAAATCGGGGAAATATGTACGGCACATTGCATCTACGGAAGAAAACATATCACGCCAGGCACGCAGTGTTAGTAGGCGTTTCGCTGGGTGCCTACCCTCAAAAGATGAAGGGGCAAATATCGTGTAATGTCCGTGCCTCCTTTTTTGATGGGAACTTGTGGGGGAAAATGGGCAGGTATTACACGAGTAAATACGGTACTTCCTTTTCTTGATTTTAAATTAATATATAAGAATGTCCTATCGTTATATAAGTTGCAAGATAAAAATAGTAAAATTTCTGAAGAGTAAAAGTCACCTGAGTTAAGTGCTATGTTACAAACTGTTCTTTCAGTGCAAAGTTGGATAGTGACAGATGTCTCGGAATGCCTCTCATGTGCTAAGCGAGGCAACCCTGTATTGATTTTGATCTAATCAACTTGCAACAAATGCTTTGATGCAACCCATAGACTAAATGGTCTCCTTACCATTGGGTTTGGTTTTCTTGATGCTCCTCATGTTTTCACACTCTAATTTTGACTCTTCTTTTCCATTCGTTCCTTGTTTGCACCGATTTGGGATAATGGAAGAAGATGGGGGAAAGGGGACAGTGAAAGAGAGAATGAGGGATAGCGGAAGTTTGGGAAAGAGGAGGTTTGGTGGGAGGGAGGGAGGATAAGAGGGTGGTAGAGAGGGGGCGAGAGGGAGGGAGTGGGAGGAAGGGGGGGAGAGAGAGATAGAGAGGCCCGAAAATAGGGCTGGATATAATTTTCTACCTTAAATATATGCCAAAAGGAGGAGGTTCAGGGTTGCACACAGGCAGTGGATGAATTTGTCTCACGGAGCGAGGTACGGGGTTGATGCACATAGTTGAGTCCTGCACAGGCCGTGCCTAGTCAGTGAACCTCGGCCCGTGGGGCAGATACGGGCCCGGGCCAGGCTTTAAAAATTGCTGTATATATCAGATTTGTTATAAACATTTTCGGGCTTTGATGGACCGAAATATTTTACATATATGATTTGCATAAGTTTTTATTTAAATCATTCTGTACGGAGGACGAGTCACAGTAGTCCTCTGTACTGAATAGGTTCAAGCGAAAAAAGTGGCATGAGATTTTTTAAGTAAACTAACCCAGGGTTAGTGAAGAATGAGTGTGACTCGTCCTCCGTACTGAATTGGTTAATATATTTTAGCCTATAACACTAGGGAATGCAATACCGGTCGCAGAAATCAATACCGGTATTTCAGTATTGATTTCTGTTAATACCGATATACTGGTATTAAAAAACAAAGAAAATCAGGAATAGTCAGGTAAAAAAAACAGGACTTAGTCAAAGCATACTTCAATTATTATTTTTTGTAATTGCATGGAATATATGGTGGAAAACATGTTGTTGGCTCAAAAACGAACAGTAAAATTTAAGTTTCAACTTAAATCAAAGAAAAAACTATTTAATTGTAAAAGATGGAGTGACAGAATGGCCAGTAAGGCCCCCGAAAAGGACTCGGGTTGAAAAGTGCAACTTAGACATCTTACGGGACCAGTGGGAAATGCTCGTGGGGTTGCAGACATTGTAGGTATGTGGCAATTATATTTTCCTGATTCTCTCCTAGAGAAAATTGTGTAATAGACAAATATAAAAATACGAACAGTCCAAAGTACATAATTTCCAGCGTGAACGTGATACTAGAGAAACCAACCTTTTCTTGTATGTACTTTCTAAATAATGTTATTTTTACTGTCTTCAATTTGTCGTTATTATAGCTTTATAATTTTTCAATGTGAAAAGGTCAATAAAAATGTTATTTATGCCCTTAAATTTTTTAAAATTATAGTATTGCAATTATGGGTCTTTTCCCCGCCCCATGTGTCATAGTGTAACAAAGGAAGCACGTGCTATTGTGGGTTAATATCGGTATGCGGGTTCCTCTGAACTGGATGAAGGTTTCCTTCAGACTAAAACCTCTTGAGCATATTTCTCATGCAATCCCAACACACACTCCTTAAACAGCCTCATCGTAAATATCTTTGAAGGAATTTTTAATAAACTAACCTCAGATACGTGCAGACCTCGAACTGTATTTATCTGAATGAATGGTGACAGAAAAGAAAACAGAGCCCTGGGTGCCTGGAAATATTCTTTCTCCCCCCTCCCCCAACTTGCTGGTTCTCATGAAGTGCTGAGTAATTGGAAAACAAAATTCGTCTGGAGAGAGACAGAATCACCCATGGTCAAATAAACATCTCCTCTGGTCTACTAACTGAAATACAGCTCGTCTTTAAATTCCACAGAGATTTTTAGAAGATGAAATTCCCCAGTCTATGCTCTTGGCGGGATATTCGATTATCATTTTGTGGCATTATGCTAACGTACGGGACAATCTTGCACAAATCGAAACGTCTGGCAACCTTGGCCATCCCAAGAGATGAGATAGCTAGGCCAGTTTATTTGAAATGATAACAACATATATAATTTATATTTTAATATCATTACAAAAAGAACCTTATATTTACCTTGGCTTTTCAAATACATGTCGCACAATTTTAATCCTGACGAAGCACTTGCACAGGCTCACAAAAAAGAAATGAACTAATCTTAAGAACAGAATTAAAACGTGTAGCAGTAATGTACACATATACAAATGTTATCATTATGCAACCTTTTAAATTGGATTGTCATTGTTGAACTCTATTTTCGTTTTTCACATTATTAGTGTGTTCATATGCACATTTGGTCATATTTTATAGCAATGGTGAATTGTATATACTGGTAATTCATTGCAAAATTTTATATCCTTTAATACTGGTATTAAATAGAACGGTATTACAGTATTTCGGTACTGAAAAACTGGCCGGTATTCCGGGATACCAGTATTGGGTATACTGGTATTGCATTCCCTATATAACACTATATTTGTATATTTTGTATAGTAATTTATTTTGTTTATGGTCTTCCAAGACATGCAAATAGGTGGATTAAAAAAATTCTTTTGAAATCATTGAACAGCCCACATTAGTTTGTAGAAAATTTGGAATAAAATAATTACATTTTTTGAGCTGAGGGGCTTTAAACGGGCTGGGCTGGACCTAGAATTTCTTTGACAATGCACGGGCCGGACTGAGTATGAATTTGTATGGACCGGGCCTGGAACTTCAGGCCCGTGCAAAGCTCTAGCGCATAGGGGCAGAGCCCCTAGTATAATAATAAAGATAGCTATAAAAATAGTATGGTTTTACTGTGGTTTCTGTCTTGAAGACATCTGCTATGTTTTATATCATAATCATGCACTATGGTCGCAGATTTATGGTTGAAAATTTGGTACTTTTGATTTTCCCATATATTAGTAGCATCACATTTTTATGCAGTGGTTTTGACAAATGAAAATGCCATGTGGGTTAAAATGGTAATTTATTAACTTTGTCGACTTACAAATAAAATATAATCTAGATCTGTTAATAAACGAGTCCTTTTTTCTTGGGTGCATTTGCAGCAGTCCCTTGTGCTAATACCTGTTTCCTTCTGCAAATAACTTTTGTTTCATTAAGCAATTGTTGTACATTAATTTAGAATTTTCCAATACATAGTTATCTTGTGTTTTTATTAAATGACAGTTCAACTTTAAAATCATGTATTTATGTTAATTATGGCATCAACCTCATTCTGCAGCTATCTATTTATGGCAAATTCAATCCAACTAAAAATTTTTCCTGCATAATAGTTGCAACCCAATTTTGTGACTTGAAAATTGGGAGAAAAAGTGCGACATTTACGTGTTTAAATAGATATTTTCTCCTTTTGCCATTACTTATCTCTGAATTATTTTCATTTTGGTCAGGCATCAATATATTCGCTGTGTTTTTCTGTGGATGGTCGCTTCCTAGCTTCTGGAGGAGCTGACAAACTCATCCTCATCTGGGACCTAGCTCACGGCCATCTCCTTGCTCGTCTCACCGGTCACACATCCACAGTGCATTCACTAGCTTTTACTCGTGACGGCACACTACTGACCTCAGGTAATATTGTTTTTATTCTTTACTTCATGTGTTCATTAATAGATATATTAATATTAATAGATATTTCCAATTTAGCTCTATTATAGCAAAAGCCCTGAATTGCATACTGCTTGGGACAGTGGGCTGTCAACAAAATCAGATGTCCTGTTGTGATGCCTCCTGTATGGAATGATTATGGTCATTTTTCATAGCGTTATGTAAATGAAAATAATGAGGTGCCATGCATAATATTATTTATTTAAATGTACAAGCATTGGCATAGCACCTTCAGAATCTAAAATCTATAAAAGCCTACTTCTGTCCTTTTGTCCTTCTATCATGCTATAAAAATGCAAATAACTCGATAAAAGATAGAGATATATTTTTAAAATTTGGCAGGAATGCTAGATTCGCATATTTTAAGGTGATGACAAAATAAAATCTCGGAAAAAGTCCTGGGTTCGACTCCAAGGAAGCATTTCCATTTCCCATGAGATAACACGTAAAAATAGACTTTTCGAAGTGCAGACTTTTATTCTTTTTGAGATTAGAAAGAATTAACCTACGATCTTCGGATCTGAACCATTTTCAAGAAATAATTATGAAGTTTCTTATTCTGTTCATCTTTTTTCGCCTACAGTTCGAAATTCCTAATGTTAAATGTTTAATTCACATATTTTGTGGAAATCTTTCAATTTTAACAGGATGTTTCCTTGCCAACCCATTACATTGTTAAACCTCGAAATCCTATTGTTAGTTAAAAGCACTCTTTGAATTCTTTTAATACGAGAGAGAGAAGGAAGTAGAGGGAAATGATTTTCATAGCAATGAATATAAACAACATTTGTTGCATTATTTATCAAAAGGAATACATTTGAATGTAGAACATTAATCATTCACATATTAAAATTACAAAGAATCATCGTAGGAGCTCAAGGCTTGAAACTATGAACGCCTTAAAGAACGAAAGTTTGTTTTCCTGTCATCGATTTTTGAATACCTGTTGAATTGATCACCAGATAAGTTTTTAGCACATTTGATGCATTCTTAGTGATTTGCATTGTTGCCAGTTTCATGTAATTAGACAACATTGACTTGAATAATAGCTTTGTTTTGCATGTATTCATGAAATTTCATTTTAAAAACTTGCTCATTGAATTTCAAAATAGTTAATGAATGTACGCATGTTCCAGTGGAGTAAAGAATCATAGCTAGAAGTCTGATACCTATTGCAAAATTTAATTAGTCTCAGGTTTTGGAAATACCCAAAAAAATCAGTAATATTTTTCAAATCAGTTAAGAAATATTTATTGGTATGGCTGTATTTATAATAATCAGAAAACATTTTGGAACATTTAAAAAATTTTCTTTGAGTTTTTTTGGAACTGTTACAACCAATTGGGATGAAAGTGCCTGTACAAAAAATCTGATGTGGTCACCACATGACTTTCTCCATACCTGTAATATCCTTATATTATAATAATTCTCAAGTGTCTGTCTGTCTGTCTGTCACGGTACTTTTGGATATTTCACAATGGAATTAATAGCTGAAACTTACACAATCGTTAAACCCCCATAAGGTGATCCCTAGAAAAATCAAACATTCTGGAAAAAGTCCCGGATTCGACTCTGGGTGACGATTATATTTTCCCATAAGTTTACACGGGATTTTTGATTTTTCAAGGTGCAAGATTTTTTTTCAATCGTAACGTAACGTAATTATCGACCAATTTTCTCCGTTTTTGCTTTATTCAATGACTATAATTATAAAATATCTTATTCTTGCAATGTTTTGATGTTACACCGAAGATTTTGTCAGAAATACACATTTCATTTTGATATCTTATGACTTATTCATACTTTTTTCAAGTGTTGCCAAGGCAATCCATACCATTGCCTCCGATTAATTTTAAGGAATTGAAAAATTTAAAAACTTTACAAAGAACAGAAATAAACTCATACCGTAGCCTTCTGATATTGGATATAGCCACAAAGCTCCAACAATTAAGAAAAGAAAAAGGAGTGTTACTAAGACGTAACTAAGCGGAAAGTGTTTACAAAAGTAGCCTCCAGGTGGTGTGGTGGTGGCAGCCAAAAAAGTATAGAATAACTGAACTATAACCTTAACAATTGGCTCTACAAAAAATTGTTAAATAAAAAGTTGTATAGAATAAAATTATCTATAACTTAGGTTATTAAATACAATTATGTTAATGAAGAATAACAGGAAATATTTGACACAAACGGAAAAATGACAAGAATAAACATCCACTTCCGCTCAACCAATTTTAGCTAAAATCTAATTAGTTCTTGACTTTCTAATACAAATGCTAAATATGAAATTTTTTGCTGATTGGTTTAATAGTTTTTGAGTTTGAGCGCCCACAAAATTCCGGTCACAGAAACACACACAGACACACCCACCCACAGGCATCATCGAGGAAACAGTCAAAACGAATTTCAGAGGACCTTAAAACATGTATTTTCGTTGAAATCTCGTATTCGATTTTTACTTTCTCCATATGCTACGTATAGAAAAAGTATTGTTTTCATGAGAAAAATCGAATTTGCGATTTCAACGGAAATACATGTTTTAAGGTCCCCTGAACACGTTTTGACTATTTTCTCCATGATGTCTGTGTGTCTGCATCTGTGACCTGGATTTTGTGGGTGCTCAAACTCAAAAACTATTAATCAGATCAGCGTGAAATTTAATATTTGACATTTTTGTTAAAGGTAGACGTGCTGATTGGTTTTTGATAAAAAATGGTCAAGTGGAAGTGGGTGTTTACTCCTGTCACTTATCCGCTTTTATAGTATGTTTTTCGTCTTATGAAGCTTGACCTTCACATAGCAAGTAGCCTATGAGAACCTTTTCCCTCTTCCCTTTCCCCCGTCACCCAAATGCATGGAAAAACCTAACAGCATTGCCAGATATCAGCTCTTGAAATGATCTGCTTGCGAATGAAAGGCAACGCGTCGCAGAAAAACTTACGGTCATTGTTTATTACTACCGGCCATTTTCCATTGCGTTAAAATATTTCCCATCCTTCTTTTTAATCAGGGCTTTGGACCTGCAATGGCGAAGTTAAAAATATTTTTTTGTTTTTGTAATTTTTTTCTCATCATTGTAATATTTTCTACCTACATTATACTACTATTTATATAAAATTTTATTTGCATTCAGCTTTCGTTGTTTTAAAAGCTATCGTTGATGTCTGATTCATCGCTGAAGGCAGTGTCACTGCTATTGTCTTCGAGATTTACAATTATTGGCTCCATTGTGGAATCCAGCACTATATCTCTTAGAAAATCGTCATTTTGAAGCTTTTCCGCATGTTTGACACAGTTTTCCCAATCACTTCTCGTTACTTTCTCCAGGTCTTCATTCATCAACACCTCGACATCGGCCAACCGGAAGGTGTTATTCCTTTTTCCTACTTGGTCTTTCACCTGCGCCCATATGAGTTCAATAGGATTGTAATGGCAGTGATAAGGAGGGAGACGTACTACCATATGACCTCTTGTCCGCGCAATACAATCCAATTCATAAGAGTTGGTTCTTGGCTTCAGTAATTTAACCAAATAAAGCAGCTCTGCCCGGGTTTGATTCGCATCGTGGTGTATATTTCGTGTCGACAGCCATGCCAGAATGTCAGCCTTTCTTGTATTGGAAGACGCGTTTTGTCGAGGATAACAGAATGATAACTTGCGTTATCCATAACAATTATCGCACCTTTTATTTCTCTCTCATCGAGAATATCTAAAAATTTCAAAAACCAGGTTTTGAAAACACTAGCGTTCATGTCTGTGTGATAGTCATCACTGGAAGACTTGACTTTTGGCCGGAACACAAGTTTGCATCCTTCTAAAAAACCAGTCTCAGCTGATCCCACATGGCATACAATAACTCTCCCACCCTTTCCAATCGGGACTTTCAATCTACCACCATCTTCATTCTGCCATACCTTTTTTGGGGCGTAGTTCTGGTTGACCCATGTTTCATCCAAATAAAATGTGATCCTTTTGTGATCATTGGGGTTGATTTTTTTACACATATTTGTGTTGAAATGTCTCGATCAATTTTAACCAAATATAATATTGATAATGTACACATATATACAAAACCATAATAGCATATTTGGAACGGATCAACAAAAACAGGGGTGCCACACAAATGAATCTCTTTCTGTAATTATGGATTTGTAAGGAATTGGCTTAGCTAATTCTAACTAAATTTTGGATTAAAGATTGGTACAACATACCATAATGAAATCACGATGTTTAAAGTGGAGCTAAAGAGCAGGGCTACCACAATAAAAAGTAAAATAATATTTATTTTACACTTATTTTTAGAGAAATGACGCAGGATAATTCAATATGGTATACTTATATAATCTTCATATAAATAAATAACCAAAATGTTATATTTCAACCGGGTCGACTAAACAGGGTTACCACAATATCAAGGTTAGAATTTTTCTGTAACTATGAATTTTGAAGGTATTGGCTAAACCAATTTCAAAAATAAATTTCATTTGTAGGGCAAGTAAAGATTGCAAAATGAAATGAACATGTGTAGAACGAATCTAAAAAGCAGGGCTACCACAATACAGAGAAAAATAATTTTTCATTATACATGTATTTGCATTGAACTTTCTGCATCGATATTTAGACAGAAAGCACTTCTGTACCATGGAATACCCATGTACATCCCTACTTGTTTACTTTCTCCATACGTAGTATAGGGGAAAGTATTGTTTTCATGAAAAAAATCAACTTCCAGATTTCATCGGAAATACACGTTTTGAGGTCACCTGAACACGTTTTGACCATTTTATCGATGATGTCTGTGTGTGTGTGAATGTGTGTGTATGCATGTGTTTTTATTATTATTATTAAAGGGAATGGTAGGCTGTTATACTCTCAGTCATCCTCATTTATTTTTTATATTATTATATCATCAAATTGCCTTTTATGGACTTTCTGTGTATCTTTATGATTCATGGTCCATGATGTGTTATATTGCATCACATTCCCTTTACATTGCAGTCTGAGGAGAGAGGTGATCAGTTGAAGGTCCCTGCCAAAGGGGCTGGTTACCGCAACCTTGGGGATTACTCCAACCGGCTCACCATCTCCATTGTATGATCATATTAAAGCCATATCTAAAAACACTAATGTAGTACAATGACTGAGTAAAAGTTTATAAATAAGATAAATATGAATAGTTATCTGCATCTTCCTTGATGCCCTCATGTTAGATATGCTCTGTCCAGTATAAGCTCTACTTGATCAACCCAGCAAAGGATGCTTTTATGATCCCAGAAGTTTGTGAATGCTTTCTCCGTGTCATTAGCTTTATGCTTGGTCCATTCAAGAAGAATTCTTTTCTTGATCACTTTTTTTAAATCTTCCCAAAAGTCAATAAGAACCTTCTTTCCTTTGCAGTGCAGGGTAAAACCTTTATATATAATGCTTTTCCCTAACGTGATGAGATAGTTTGCAATTCTAACTCCTTTGTTATCAAAGCAAGATTTTTGTTTTAGGCCTCTGTACAGATCTTTTAAATAAATGACAGTCACCTGTTAGCCATTTTCACAACGTTTTGCCACAGAATCCTTGTTTTGTCACATTCAAATGCCAGATGCCATGAATCCCCATCATTATCTGGGCACCAAGGGCAATTTCTTATGCTCAACATGCTGATTTTACTCAGGAATATAGCGTCAGCCCACCTATCATGGGCCAATCACCAGGAAACGTTGGTATAGGTGCCAAAACTAGGCTTTCCTCTGATCTCGAGCCAGTTGACCTCATCCCCGGAATGTTTCCCCATCATGGGCCACTGGTTTTTGTTAGCGGCATATTGCACTTCTTGATACACATCTCGTTTAGGCAGAGATAAGGTTAAAAATGTCCTCAGTCTTTTGCTGACTAATCTGATGGCTGGGATCGGGATGGGAGGTGGCCAACCGGTAGGGAAAGGTCTCCCACCATTGTCATTTCTTATGTCGAGAATACGCCATGATTCCAGCAGGGATGTATAGAACGCATCTATCTGCCTAAGATCCTTAGAAAAAGTTCAAGTCATGTGTCAGTCCCCAACAATTTTCAAATTGTGAGCAGCCAATATTTTCCATGGCAGATCTGCTGGCTCGGTGAGTAACCTCTGTACGCGGAGTATTCTGAATGCCCGGAGTTTATTCCTGACATTCACTAGGCCTAATCCTCCTTCCTTGATTGTGGCGAGCATTTTGTTGGCAGATACCCAGTGTTTTCCGTTCCTCCAGATGAAGTTGTTGATGACGCTCTGAAGGCGGTTGATTAATGGAGTCAAGGGAATGACACACTGAAGCGCATGCCACATCCGTGGCGCCAAGAATTGGTTTGCCACTAGTACCCTGCCTCTCAAAGACATCGTGCCAGTCCTATGTAGCCACCTATCCACCCCTGTACTGAGTTTATGCTGAACTTCTTCCATGTTGACAGTCTTGTTCTGCCGGGTCATTTCCTAGCCATACACCAAGAATTTTCATACCTTTGTCGCTCCATTTAAAATCAAAGGGGGTCTCTTTCCTTCCCCTCCATGCACCGCACCATAGCCCAGTAGATTTCTCTGTATTGAGCATCACCCCAGCACACCCTGCAAATTCCTCAAACGTGGGCTTGATCTGAAGAAGAGAGTCGTCGACAAAGACGGTGACATCATCGGCATATGTCGATACCACCATCTGTAGGTCCCTTCCTCCTGGAACAAGAGTGCCTTGGATCCTTCTCTTGATCAAGGACAGCAAGGGTTCTATGGCTGCCCTGATAATGGGCACCCTTGTCTTATGCCTCTCGTGACCTGTACTGGTGCCATCAAACATGCGGCGATCCATATATGACACCTGGCATTTCTGTATATCAACCTGATTCTATCGGTAAAGGAGCGGGGGAGATCCATCTTCTCCATGGTCTTGAACAAGTGGCTGTGGCAAACTTTGTCGAATGCCCCCTTCTGATCTAGCGGAAAAATGGCTATAGGATCATTCCTGTCGTTTTTCAGCCTAATGAGGTCTCTGATAAGGGAGATGTTGTCAAAGATGGTCCTTCCCGGGACGCAGTAACTTTGTTCCGAGGAAACCACAGATCCGACCACCCCCCCAAGCTTCAAGGAAAGAACTTTCGCCACGATTTTGTAATTGGTGTTCGTCAGAGAGATGGGTCTCCAATTACTCAGGTCCAGTTTGTTGCCCTTCTTGTTCAGGAGAGCAATAACGTCCGTTGTCCGTTTTTCATGTTGTCATCCATGACGTACTTGAAAGACTCGCCCAGAACCGTCCAAAATTTGAGATAGAATTCTACTGTTAGGCCGTCGATGCCCGGTGCTCGCTTTTTGTTAAGGGACCTCAAGGCGTTGCCGTAGTCTTGGAGTTCGAGCTGGAGGTCTAAGGATTCTTTTGCCACATGGCTTATCTTATTTAAGTCGGCATAGCCATCGTCTGTCACCCCAGTACTGTCATTTTCATCGTCTTCAAAGATCGCTGACCATTGACCATTTAGCTTCGCTTCAGACAGATTTTAGATTCAAAGATAAAATATTCAGTTTAGCCATCAAGAATAGACAGGTCAGAGCGGGCTTAAAAGGAAAAAAGTTTAAAATCGAGCAATAAAATACTATGTGCTATTGGCAAGGTTGATCGCCAGACCAGAAGAAAAGGATCGGGAATAGGTATGGAAGGCGGGAGGAAGAGAGGAATGTTACCAGAGGCCGGCATTTGCCTGCTCTTACTGTTAGAGAAAGATGCCAAGGAAAGGGAGTCCGGTCCCATCTGACAGACGGCGCACTTAAGGTTTCTCCTGAGAATACCCCAAGCCAGCCGCCTCATTTGTTTCAACCTCAGTGGTTATTCAGGAGTTTATTAAGGCAGAATGGGATAGCATAAGCACTGGATTATGCGGGAACGCTCTTAAATCCATGCCGAAGAGATTGGAAATAGTTATCCAGAACAGAGGAGGGTGGATTTATTATTAATTAAAGATATAATGTTAGATTTATCATTTTATTTGTATTTCATTCGCATTGCCTGGGCAAAGGTTTCGGTGATGATTATAAATAGGATTTAGCGTTTTTTCTCTGTCGACTCTCTCTCCATGCTTTCTAAATTGTAAGATCGCTTCCTGAGTTCCGAGAGTAGGAAGCTCGGATGCAACGAGAAAACTTGGCTACACATCCAAGGAACCTTAAACCATATCCCAAATTTATCAAATACACTGTCGACGCTTCCTCACCCCCTCAGCGCTCGGATCCTCCCCTACTCCTGCACCTGTTCAGGGTTGCCATTCCGTCGAAAGAGACTTTGCTCGTTTAAGTTCGCGCAGATGCCGCCATAGAAAGCGCGAGGTGTTGCGTTAATTTTGGCCAGGACTGTACATAGTATTAGCAATAAAATTATTTGGATATATAGTTTTTATTTTTTATGACAAAACGGTTCTTACTTAAAAATGACCCTCGTACAAAGAGTTTATAATGTGAAAACTTCACCAAAGTTGTTTTCCTGGCCATAATTTTAACTTAGATTGATGTAATATTCCTTTTTCAATTTCACCAATTTTATTTCATCATATCGTTTATGCAGTATATAGAGAAAGTATTGTGATCATGAAAAAATCAACCTCAAGATTTCAATGGAGTTACATGTTTTAGGGATCCCTGAGTGATTTTTGCAATGCCATCTGTGCACCGCCCTAGGGCCTAAATGATTTCACCAAATCTAATGACATCTCATATTACATAGGATAAGATTCCCTGTTAATATGATCCATATGGCTTTGAAATGGGAGTTCTTTTTGATCGATTTTCGGAAAATGTCAATTTACTCAAAAATGTCTCATAAGATTTCGATTAAATTCCATCCAATCAGAGGTCTTGATGTGACAAATCCATATTGTTTCATCATCATAGGTAGTCTGTCCGTAGACAGGTCCGTGATTATTCATGGTTAAACCTGGTTCTCCATATACTCCTATTTTCCGCTGTCCTCTTTATATCTTGATAACTCTCTTTCCCTTTCAAATCGTCTATCAGCTGAAACCTTTTCCTACCTCTTTCCCTTTTCCCATCTAGTTTTCCTTCTAACACGTCTTTAATCATACTCTCTCTCCTCAGGTAATGTCCAACCCAGTTAGCCTTCCTCTTTCTGATAGTCTGTATAATCATTCGCTTCTCTCCTATTCTTCGTAGCACTTCATCGTTTTTCATCCTATCTGTCCATTTTATCTTCAGCATTCTCCTCCAAGTCCACATTTCAAAGCTTTCCAAGTATTTTATGTCATTTTTCCTTAGCGTCCATGTTTCTGCCCCATACAATGCTATACTCCATACGTAGCATTTTATCAACTTCTTGCGGATATCTTCCCTTATATTCCCTGTAAGTAGTTGTTTCTTTCTCTCTTGTTTATATGCTCACAAATATAGAGAATGTAAACATGTAAACGTTTTGCGCAGTGTGTGCAAATGTTTTTCATCTCTGATTACTACTTTGTGTAGTTAGAAATGTTTTGGACACCCTTGAAAAAGTGCATGCCACTGCAATCATCGTATGCAGTATATCGTTTTAACTTTCTAGTTTCTATAAAATGTCAACTGTAATGATTGTCGAGCAGTGTGCAATGTTGCACATGATAAGTTAGCTTTTAAATTGATTGCATCTGAGTGGATAGTGCTGATGAATCAGCTCTATGGAAATGAAGTTATTCACTACATTTTGATGTACGTACTGGCATGCTGAAAACATTCTGAGACTTTCTGTCTTTGATTCACATTCCTTGATATTGGATGCTCATTATTTGTGGGCCCCTGAGCCATGTTGGGGTTGGGGGATGCATGGTACGCCATTGCAGTTTGAAAATGATGAGTTTATAAGCAAAAGTAGTCCATAATCTGCAATTTGGGACTGCCGTCAGATGTTTTTTAACTTTGAGATCTTTAGCTTCAAACATTTACTATATTTGTATTAAGGAATTGATTTTAGATGTACTATTAATTTATAAATAGAGTTTTCATTCATGTGGATGTTTGAATCATTTATTCGCTTTAATAAGGAATTTCTTCCAGGCTCTTTGGATTGTTCCATTAAACTTTGGGATTTCACTCGTCTTGTTGAAGATGTTTCACTCGAGGATGTCAATGTCTCTCACAATCCAGAAGTGAGGGGAGGAAGCGGGGTTGGTGGTGGTGCGGCTGGAGGAGGCAACGGGGAGACTTATCTTCTTAGGTCCTACCCCACCAAATCCACCCCTGTCATCTGCCTTCATTTGACACGTAGAAACTTGCTGATTGCTGTTGGAATGTATCAGCAGTTATAGTTGTATCCTCTTTGGGCTGCAGTGAGCCTGCCATGCTTGCACTTGTAAATAAGGGGGTCTGTTTTACAAATATGAGTGATATCTGTAATTATTTATTTTAATTTTGTATGTGAAAAACTTCCTCACCTTCAAATAGTATTTGTTGTATTTTTATGCTCTGCAACCTTTTTTTGATGACAACTCTTTGAACATTTTTTAAAATAGTCATATAACCACTTAGCAAATTCAAAAAGGACATAAACAAAACCTTTGTATGGGAACACATAAATATTTTAGTAAGTGTCACTATTAAAACTCGTTTATATTTTTAATGCAATCAGCACCCATGTGCGACTTCTTGCATGAAAAAAGGACTACATCTCAATAATTCACTTAACAAGATACAAGAAATAGTGTTTATCCCAGTTCCCATTTGTTTGTAAAATAAATGTCCATATGACATTTTATAATGATATTTGTAATCGTAAAGTCACAGCCTTTGATTCAGAAATCATGTAAAAGCTGAAGTAATCAGAGAAATTATAACCTTTGATATTTTCGCCTACTTCTTTAAAATGTTTAACGAACCCCCAGGAGTATGGGTGCCCATGGTCAACCAGACTGACTGCTCAATAGAATATGCTATGGAGGATGTTAAAGACAGATTCCTAAATTACAGACAAATTATAAGGTCGGGGGTAAAGAGAACACAGAAACTGAGAAACTTAAAAGTTTTTGTTCTGTGGACATATGGAATTTTGTTTTTTTCTCAAAACCTATTATATGCAGGAATTTCTTGGATCTCACAGTAATTATATCTCAATGCATTGAGCAAATACCTTTGTTGTACATACTCAGGAAATTCTAAAGAAGTCATGAATCATTTGAGCAATACCAAACCTGTTATAGATTGAATATATTTCATCTGAGAGGCTATTCATTTTCCTTGATATGATTCCATAATGACTGGATTTAATTGTGCTAGCACTGCATGTATTTGATGTATATATTTGATAAATCGAATATCATATTTCAAGTTTGAATCAAATACATGTGGCAGTTTATTCCCTCTGCACAGTGAGAGAAAATTGAGTGAAAAATGTATTCCAGTGTTATATCCGTTCTAAACTGATATTTCATAACAATTTTTTTGCGTTGATTAACTGTTCTGAAAAGTATATGAACTATTGAGTAAAATTGAGGTTTATTTGGAAGGAATTGAACAGCACTAACCATGGGTATTTTGGCTGCAGTGCTTCTCTATAACAGTATTTTCATAATTTGTATTTTGACTCAGTGAAAAAATAGAGAACAAATATAAATAAACTTCTTACCTGATTTCATTAGCTTGCAACAAAAGTCAATGAATGGTAACAAAATGTTATTAGGAATATTTTTTTCCTGAACAATGTCTATATATTTAAGTACTCATTTTTCTTATGAACCCTGCAATCCAGTATCTACTGGATGCAGACCTGTTCACAAATTATGCAATGTGATGAGGAGGATCAGACTCAGTTTTACGATTTGTTACGGAGGGAGAGAAGTTCGCTTGGATGTGACATGACATATTTTTTCATAAAAATAAATAAATAAATTATGTGACTTGAATTTATTTTTAGTCGCTGGTTGTTGGGTAAAAAATAACACGACGCCAAGAGATAACCCCACTACCCACCCGCAACCACCATGAACTAATGGAGTAGACACTGAAAGATGTCTGCTGTTTCAAAATGTACAAAGCCACAGTGGACAGCTGATCTCAGACATAGGCTAGCTTGGCCACCAGTTTATTATTTGTTGGTTCTGAAGTGCAGTGGCAAATTGTTTTACATTACTATTATAAAGAGCTGCTTTTTACATAAGATATATGGAGATATAAATGTTTAGGTATTCCTTGAAGAGCTAGAGATATGAAATTTGTTAGGATGATAGGTGATTGGGTACAACCAATGGGAAATATTGAAAATTCCAAAAAATTTAATTTTTAGGGGATTATTTTGGACCCCATTGTTCCATTACAATACCACATAAGAAAACCATGAAAATCTGTGCAGGGATTTATAAAATTGCATTTTAAAATTACCATATTTACCAGAATTCAAGATAAGATTTTTTCCAAATTTCAGCTTGCACAAATTGTAGATTCATTCACACCATATTATCTACAGAGTGAGCTGACACAGCATCAGCACACAGCTTGCCCAGCATCTCTATTTTCTTAGGTCGTGGCTTTCTGCTTTTTGATAAGTCTAAATAAGTGCAAATGACACAAGGCCACAGGTCCAACCAAACTGAGGATGAGGAAGGTCTGAGTGGACGCAAGAGTGGGCTGTATTATAAAATTTAAAATTTGGTTCATTAAATGAAAGCCATGTTACAAGAAAAATGTGCTATTTAAATGTGTGTAGGTTATACAGTCATGTTTCATTTTGTGCATGTTTGTTTAGTGCAATTTCGATCGATTGGCATCTCGGTGCATAAATGTATTTTTTTAAATAAAATAAGTACAGCAATACACTTGACGCGACAGATTAGTTCCTGAAAATTTCGCACCAAACGTAATTCACAATTATGTCAAAGAGGATAGATTGCATGGGTGCAAAAACTAAAGTGTAATATTAATAAAAATACGCTGTTAACCTGAAAAATCAGCTTCTTGTCGGCTTCCATCCATCAGCGCCAGATGAAAATCTTTACAATATTTCAGTTACTTAGCTTCGTTGGTAATTTTCAAATGGTTTGGAGAACTAAAAACTTACATATATTATGGCAAAAATGAATTATTTTTTGTATAAATGAAATTCTAAATAAATCAGCGAGAAAGTTTTATTCGGAAAGTCTCCTTTCTTGAAAAATAATGACACCAAAATAGCAGTTGATCGAGAGGTGAAAACGGTGTGCCGTCCTCAGGATTTATTTTATGGCATATTACATCCCTACCCTAATTGGGGATCCATAGGCGATCTTACTGACATCCACGAGCCTGTAAAAAACGGAATTTCTAATACATTTACAGTTAGGTAGCCTCAATAGTCGGCCACCTTTGTATTTTTGAACATCTGGGCTTGGGCCAGCCTCATGCTACAACGAATCTGCTTAAAACGGTTGCTCCAAGCAAGGTATGCCTGTATTGTACTGTAAGCTAATATTAAATTACTGTGTACAGCGCACATTTTTGCAGGTTTTATGTTTGTGCTGGCCAATCACTGTGAGATCTTCAGTTTCGACATTATTAGTTCAATTGTTATGCACCATAGTTATGTTGCTTCATTTTCAGTGAAAAATAAATATTTAACTGTAAATAGGGGAAAAATAATTTAAATTAATCATGGTAGAAAAAATAAAATTGATTGAATGCTATAAAAATGCAGGAAATAATCCTAAACAAACTTTTGTCATAAAGACATGGTTCTTGTTCAATGAGCTGAACTAATAAAACATTGCTTTCTAATTTTCTACACCAGGGGTCCCCAAACTACAGCCCATGATCCTCATCCGGCCCACCTTATCAGCAAGAGAGATACCATTTATGATATCGAAATGACGTTTTCCAAGTGCTTGAGTGAAATCTACTTTTAATATAAGCAAATTACATAATTACAGAATCAAAAAAATCTCAAAACTGGCTCTTTGAAATTTTCTCATGGCCCGATCAGTCATTTGAAATGGCATATGTGGCCCGCACAGTGGATCATGAAGCCTCATGTGGCCCTTTCAGTAAAAGGTTAGGGGACCCCTGGTCTACACAATCACACAACGAGAAATTTCAAAAAACCGAAATCAGTGCAGTACAAGTACAACGAGCTTGCTTGCGGTTGTGTAACTGGAAGGGAACTCAACTCAGAGGAAACTGACATGTCGAGTTGTCTCTCAGTTAAGTTTCCCACCAGTTGTGTTGCAGTGGCGCAAGAGTTTTCTTGGTGTACACTGCCCAATATGATTGTATGTGTGCCGTTCAGTTGTGGTTAAGTGGAATTGGAGTTGCAGTATATAGTTGCCTTCATGTACACTAGGCCTAAATGATCTGATGAACACGTTTGTCACTTAGTCAAGAAGTTATTTACAATAACGTCCTTTCCTTCTTTGAATGTCTAATGTAAGAAGAGGGTGGCAATTCTTCTAAAACATTTAATGACAATTCCAGTTGGTTTCAAAATTTTAAATGACGCTCAAACATTCATACTGTTCATTTATCTGGCAAATCAGCATGCTATTAAATATTGTTTGTTATTTTTACTAGTAATTACAATTAATATTAAGTAAATATTAATCAATTAACATTATTTTCAATAATATTCATGCGTATTTACACTTTTTTGTATTTTTCATTTAAAAATATATAAACTGTGCACTATCATGAACCAATCCCTATTAACCCATCCAATGACCATTTTTTCCTCATTAACCCCTTAAAAGCATTGGGCGACTAAAGCTGACAATTTTTTTACCTTTAAGTGCATAAGTCGACTTTAGTCCATGTGCGATAAAAAGTGTTTCACATGGAGGATCCAATTGAAAATAGTCGCAACATCTTAAGACAACCCTCCTTTGCACTTTTTTGCAGAAATTTTTTTGAAAATTTATTAAATACGAATACTGTTTGCCATAATTTGTCAGGTTGATTTTCTTCAGGAAAATTGTGCTTATTTTTTATTTGTAATATTATAATGCACAGGAAGCTATTATGGCAGGTTATAATGATTATTTTCATTTATAATTTAGTACCTTAATATTATTTACTTGTTTATTTTTAATAAAATGTTTAAATTATTAATGTTTATTGGTCATTTAACCCCTTGAAGTGTTTTTTTTTCTTCTAACAAAAGAAAACACATTTTTATCGAGCAAAAGCTCTTTTTCCTTTATGCCCTTCGACCTCCCAAGATCACTTCTTATAGGAGTGAAGTATTTACATGCCCAAGTCTATAGGTTGTATGCAAAAAAACTTCTCTTAGGAAAATCTTCAATGCAGTAGGAGCCGCCCAGATGCTTTCAAAACGGTCGAGTATATTTTGCGTATTTTATCATGGAGACTTATAGTTTATGCATAGGCAAATGAAGAAAATGCAGCCTTATATAGAAAAAAAACAAGAAAATGCGATAGTGATATATATTTGTTGAAATAATTGCGCAACTCTTGCCTCACTCGAGGGCTGCAAGAATGAAAAGGCAGATGAGCAAGCTGTGACCTTTCTTTCACACAACTTCGACCCAGGTTAGAGTTTACCAAAGGTTCTCTTTACCACTCAATGGAAGCCGACAAAGGACATGCACTCAAGCAAAGGTTTACAACTTGAGGTGCACATGTCAATACCCGTCGCGTGCCATCGAAAACCATGGGTGCCTCTTTTTTATTGGGTGCTATTGTCTTTGACATCTGTCTTTGCCTGCATGTTATCCTGCTAGGCTCCACAAACCTCAACACATACTTTTTCTCAAACATCTGCAGAAGTTGTCTATTTTCGCACTTATGCTATCACTTTTTGCAGCTGGTTTTCCGCTGTCTGCAGTTTATTGCCTTAGTTCTTTCTAATTGGCCAGTCCTTGCCTCTATTGTACCACCTCTGAAATATTCTAGAGATTTTACCATTACCATTTTTTACAAATCAAGTAATGAAAAACGGCATATTGATTTATTATCTTGTTTTTATAACTTATCATAAAAACGAATAAATTAATTGTATTAGATCTCCTTCGTTTTAATTTTGATTTGACTGCTTTTAGTAGTCTATCTTACAAGATTTATTTCTCAGTTGTTTTTATAATATTCCTCGAAAATCTTAATCTAAATATTAAGATGTATTTCTTGTACATATAAAATAAATTATTCACTAATAAAATATACGTTGTTACTGAACTACATAAAATAAAAATTCTTTTTCGGTTAGTTACAATGTAGAAATTAGTTTGATGCAATTTTTACCTCATCTGAAGAATTCAATAGTATTTTAATATTATTAAAACTTGGATAGTAAAAATTCACTTTTTGGTATAATTTTTTAATTAGGTGTATTTCATACAAATTTGCTTTTAGTTTCGAATTGCAGTAGTTGCTTTCTGGTCAGAAGGAATTGGGGTTGTATACGATTTAAATTTTTTAAATCTCGTCAGCCCATAGATAAATTTCTAATAAAGAAGAATCGGGATGTTGAAGGAAACAGAGATGAGAATCCCTTTGGAAGCAGTAAGGTGGCAGTTGCAGTTTCTCAGGAAACAGACTCAAGCTGTGATTCGAATATAGTGGAGATTTTTCAACCAAATAAAGTTCCAAGAACTACCAAAGTTGACTTTAAAGAAAAACCTATACTACGACCAATCCTACATAAAATATGGATTTGTTTCTAATAACAGTGATCCTCCTTTACCACTGTGTGTTCTTTGTCACCAAACATTGTCAAACAATAGTATGAAACCATCTCTCTTGCAATGACATTTATTTACAAAACATCTAGGCTCTAAAAACAAAACTGTTAATTATTTTATGAGGAAGGCTGAGGATATTAGTAAAAATGTAAATAAGCTTCACATTTTCACACAGTCATCAGAGTTGGCTTTGGAAACCTCATACGAATTACACGACTGTAGAAAAGGTTATTATACCTGGTGCACAGTTGATAGCTAAAAAGATGTTAGATGCCAAGTCCATTACTGCTATTAAATCGATTCCCTATTCAGACACCACTGTACTTCGTAGAGAACATGAAATGGCAGAAGACGTTCTCCAGCAGATTGTGGCATAAATTGCGGTTGATAAAAGATATGCCTTACAGATTGATGAATCCACAGACGTTGCCAATCATTCCCAGTTAATAATTTATGTCTGCTATTACAGGAAGAAAACGGCATTACTGATGAGATTATGGCATGCAAAGATTTGCCTAGGAATGCAACTGGTGAAAAGATTTTCAAAACTTTAGATACTTTTATTCGAGTTGACTCAGGCTTACTTTGGGAATGGTGCATATGTTTCTCTACGGATGGGGCTGCTGCAATGACTGAGCACAAGAGTGGCCTTATTGCTCGTATCTGCGCTTTAAACCCTAAATTAATTTAGGAACAGTTTTATTCATAAGCAAGCTATGGGTGCAAAAACGTTGAGTCCTGATTTGCATGGAGCATTGGATGTTGCCATTAAAATGGTAAATTTTATTAAGTCTAGGGCGTTAAACCCGTGTCTTTTTAAAGTGATGCGTGAGGAAATGGGATCAACTCATACTCAGCTATTGTTGCATTCAGAAGTGAGATGGTTGTCATAGGGATGAATATTAACACGTTTATTTGAATTGAAAAATGAAGTCAGACTTTTTCTGACAGAAAGTATGTCGGATTTGGCTGATTGGTTTGAAAATGAGGACTGGATTTGCCAATTAGGTTCTATGGCGGACATTTTCCATAAATTGAATGAGCTAAATCTACAGCTCCAAGGTTTTGACAAAAATATATTTAAGGCACGTGATAAGATAAAAGTGTTTTATCAAAAAGATGTATTGGCAAAGTTGTATGGAAATTAACAATATTTCGATTTTCCCATCCCTTTCTGAGTATATTGGGTTAAACAAGGTGCCTCTAAGTGAAAGAGTATCAGGTATCATTAACAGTCATTTGATTAATCTTGGTAAAGCCTTTTTCGTATATTTTCCAGAAATTGAGAATGAAAATGGCTTTGTTGACTGGGTTGCAAATCCTTTTGCAAATCAGGTTGTTTCTAATTCTTTGCTTTCAACGAAATTGAAGGAGGACCTAATCGAGTTGTCAGCTGACAGGTCATTAAAAATAGTTTTTGAAGGTAGATCACTATGTGACTTTTGGCATATAACCCGGAAGGAGTTCAAAGAATTGGCTGACATTGCTGTAACAAAACTCCTTCCATTCCCATCTACCTATTTATGTGAACAAGGTTTCTCAGCACTTACATCAATAAAGACGAGAAATACAATTGATGCTGAACTCTGTCTCATTCTAGCAATAAGCAATATTCATCCACGGATAGATGAACTAATTGAAAAAAAAAAGTCCCATCCATCTCATTAAGAAATGCATTGCCAATAAAATTTTACTTTGTATGATTAATAATTGTAATGATAACTCAATCCAAAAGAAAACTTCAAAATTAGAGCCTTATGGTCACAAAATAAAAAAATTAAAAATTTTCAAACACATTCAAGCATGGAAATATATTACTTTAGGATAAAATTTTGTCGGGAAAGAGGAATTGAAATACGAGTTCAAGGAGAAAAAAGAATGTGTAAAATTTTCGACTGTTAAAGAGATTGCTCTGTACTTCTTAAATGGATGATGGTGCATGTCAAATCACTATGGTATTTAGATTCCAATGGATACATTTAAAAGAGTGATGTAAGAGTTTCATTTAAAAATGTCAATATTTATAATATGCCAAAAATTATATCCTTTGCAACCATTTAAACTTATGATGAAAAATATTAGATGTTAACTTAAAAAGGTGTGAGGGGGTACATAGGTCTTCAAAATTCTTTTAGGGGGTACGCAAGCAAAAAAGTTTGAAGACCACTGGGCTATACAACCACATGCAGTCTCTCACCTCAAAACCAGCTGAACTGGCCGTTTGGTCATAGGGCATCTTCATCTGCTTGCTGGCCATGCCGATCTCTTGCCACACCTCATGGATCTTCTGCATCGAGTCCTCCAGCTCCTGGACATAATCGCCCAGTTCCCACTGCGGTGGCTCTGGTGACCCAAAAGTCAGGTCACAGGGCAAGCGAAGCTTCCATCACATTAGTATAGGGTGACCAGGCATCCCGGATTTGTCCCGGTTTTTAGAGTTTTGTTCCAGTGTCCCAAATTTATTTTTCAGTACGCAATAATGTCCCGGTTTTTTCTAGTAATAGTGGTGGTTTATGCAATTGTTTTTCCCCGTTAATATGTCATTATTTTGGAAACCAAACTACTTACTCCATTTATCTTAAATAAAATATCGTGCAAAACTTTCACTTTCAACTATTTTCAGCTACTGTGTGCATAGTGAAATTTCTGGAAAATCTAAAATGTGTGGATTCCTAGAATGCAGGATGGAAAATACAGGGACTGGCCGTTCAAGGCGAAGAGTGGTACAGTGTGAGTGTCGCACTCTGTTTCCCCCTCTCTCCTGTTCTCCCAAAAATGCCCCCTTGAGCAGAATACCCTCACTGCTGCGAGGCCTAGCTTGATAAGAAAGAGGGGCTTCCCATTGCTTGAGGCCACCCCCTTAACGATGCGCATTAAGGCAATTACCTTCCATGCTTACTGTCCGAACCCTGGTAATTCTCCGAACGCTGTAATGAGTAGTACAGAGAATTCATTGCTACCATTCTTTCTAGTACACCACTATCCTTTCTAATTCTTAGAAATATTCAAAATATAATTTCCAACCGTCTTCTTGAAATATTGCCAAGTTCAGTCAGTCACTACTCTGTATACACATTACGCTGTGGTACCTGGTGAAAGCAACGTCGTGACCTGTTCTCTGTGATATTTCAAGAGGAGAAGAAAGAATAGCAATTATTCTTTTCAGCGGATAACTGGAGTGGACGTCCACATCCACAACACATCTACAGAGGACATTATTTATTGTTTACAGGTAAGAACATTTTCATTTACTCTTCTAGTTATATATTTGTGTAGGTTAGTGAAATATAATTACCAAGTGTAAATGATGTCTATGGGCGACTTATTGTGTACTTTACACTTTAGAAAAAGTATAATTGTGTACCTATTTGCAGTGAAAAAATAATTATTCCTTAATTTTTACTTTTCAAAATATACGAATATATGGAGAAAATGTTTTTTCCTGCAAAAATGTTTCCGAGGTATATGTTGAGCACCCCAAGAATAGCTTTTCATTATTTTATCAATGATGGTGCGTGTTTAATCATGTTACTATGAATCTTTAGAATGCCATTTGTTTCCATGTTAAATTTTTGTTTTTTGTATAGCAAAGTTTGTTTGCCTTTCATTTTTAAAACTGTTAATGAAAAGTACCATGCATATAAAAGTTATTTAGTTTTGCATACTATAAAATTATTTTTTCATTGAAAAAATGAACATTATTTAAAACTTTTAAATAATCCTTAAGTCCAAATTTAAATTGTTAATTTTTTTTATCTAAGGGATGAAAAATTGTATATTTTTACGTACATAATCTGCCAAATTTAAAGTAATTGTTTTAATTGGAAACAGTTTTTGAAGAACTGCTAAGCTGAAATGCAGAAGAGAAAATGTACCTTTAATGATGAGTATTCGAAGAAGTGGAGTTTCATCAAGAGAGGAAGGACTGATAATGAGGTGGAGTGTGAACTGTGCAAATGCTACATAAACATTGGTCACTGTGGGAAATCTGACGTAACCGACCATGTTAATACAAAAAAGCATAAAATCAAATTAACTTTGCCTGGAACTGCTGGTTTTTTGTAAAATATTATGCAGTACTTTCGAGTGAAAAATCCAATCGAGGACCATCTTACCGTAGCAAGTGAGTTGACAATGGCCTATCATATCGTTAAACACCATCATTCCTTTAGATCAGCTGATTGCAACAATGAACTATTTAAAGAAATATTTTGTGACTCACAATCAGAAATAGCTGTTAAATATTCATGTGTATGAACTAAAACTGCATCTCTTATTAAAAACGTTATTGGGGTATTTTGTAGAAAAGAATTATTGGCAGATTTAAAAAAGTCACTGTGTTTTGGAATATCTACAGATGCAAGCCCTCACAAAACTGAAAAGATTTTCCCTTTAGTTGTTCATTATTTTTGCAAAACAAAAGGAATTGAGATAAAATTATTAAAAATTGAATCACTACCAAATGAAACTTCCAATTCCATTGTTGATTTCATAATTAACTCACTTTGTGAGTATGGTGTTGATATAAAAAAGTGCATTGCTTATGGAGCAGATAACGCTAACACAAATTTTGGGGGACTGTTAAGAAAAGGTACAAACAATGTCTTTTATAAATTATGCGAGAAATTTAATCTAGACATTGAATGTTCTGCACATATTTTGCATAACGCAGTGCAGTTGTGAGCAGATAGATTATCCTGTGATGTAGAAATGGTCGTGCATGCAATGCATAACATTCTAGGTTTATTTAATAAACAAATTCTAAAAATTGAAGTTGCGCAAAATAGCGTAATTGAAGTTATTTCCTCCCCTCTGGTTTGGTTGGGGGTTGGATTCATTCTATTCCCTCCTCCCGAATTGGGTTGGGTAGTTGAGAGTTGGATTCATTCTATTCCATTCCTCTGGGTTTGGTTGAGTGGTTGGGGGTTGGATTCATCTTGCTGGTGCCAAACTGTCCCGGCACCAAATCGTCTACCGCCAAATCATCTACTGCCAAATCTTCTCCCGCCGAATTGTCTGTTGCCGAATTTGTCACGCCGAACTGTCCTATACCCAAATCCCATCCCCAGGAGCTTGGCCCCTGTAGAAAGAGACTATCCAATTTTCATGCAAGTCGGTGCATTGGTTCAAAAGTTGATAGTGGAGACCGGAAAACAAATAAAGAAACATAGACAATCACAACAAAGAAATCATAAGCCTATTTTCATTCTGGAAGGATAGAAACTGTAAACAATTTCACTCGTGAAAATCTGTGGGTTAGTGAAGATTTTGAGGTGGCAACCCTACTGCTAACTCTTGAAAACTATATTATTCAAGCTTTTGAGTCCAATTACCAAGTTGATGTAATCTACACAGATTTTAGCAAAGCCTTTGACAAAATCTGTCTTTCTACACTGTTCGCAAAAATGAATGCCCTAGGACTTAATGGGAACCTTCTGAATTGGTTCAAGGAATACCTGTTTGAGAGAAAGTTAGCCATTAAAAATCAAATCAGAAGTGTCATTTATATTTACTGCCAGTTCTGGTGTTCCTCAGGAGTCTCACATCAGGCGTCTTTTTACCCTGTTTGCTAATGACATCACTAATGTCTTTCAAGATGTTAACATCCTCCTTTTTGCAGATGATCTGAAAATATTTAATGTGGTATCCAATTCTGCAGATGCAATTAGAATTCAATATAATGCAGATACATTTTACAAATGGTGTGTTAGCAAAAGACTGCAACTGAATATTAACAAATGCAGCTCTATAACCTTCTGCCGCAAAATGAAACCAATTGTTTACCAATATACAATTAATGATGCTCCTCTCAAAATAGTCGCAGAAATCAAGGATCTAGTTCTCTTTGACTGCAATTTATGTTTTGCTATCACATTAATTTTATATACTCCAAGGCAATAAAAATGTTAGGTTTTGTTATTAGAAATACCAGGTGTATCTTTGTCGTCCGCTTCATACTTGAGTATGTCACCAGTATGGTCCCCACATTACCTCATCCACTGTAAATCAGTTGAACGGATACAGCACAAATTCCTTAGGTAAGTACATCAACTTCAAATTAGGCAATAGGTACCTTAGAACAAATAAACTATGATAGCCTCTATTCCTATTTAAATGTAGCCACTTTATCTAACAGACACCATTGCTGACCTCGAATTCCTATTTAAACTCCTCAACAACTCAATTGACTGTACAGAACTATTTTAAGCTATCAACATTCATGTATCCGCTAAATCTACAAGACTCCACCAGATGTTTCATACTGATTTTCACTATTCCTTCTTCAGTCCTCTAGCCCATCTCCATAACACAGGAAATAGGTTCAATATTGATTTACACAACTGCTCCATTGTCCCTACAATATAGCTTAAATTCTTGATTTAACATAAAAGCACATTGTGCTGATCTTACTCTCATTAATATAACTCCATTAAATATAAGTATTACTACACACGACCACAATCCTTAGAACAATAAATCTTTTACCTCATATTTTTATCTTATCAATGATACTTTAAATGGTCTTTACTTATTTTCATGTTTTATTGTAATTATTTTAAATGTTACTCTATTATTGTACATTTATATAAATTATTGTAAAAGGATCCTGACCGTTAATAAATAAATAAATACTACTATTCTTTGATAAAATCAAAATGTGAAATAATGCATTCACAAAAAGATTAAAAAAAGGGTGGGTTATTTGTGAATAACTTTGGAAGTCTGTACTTTGAAAAATTTCATTTCGATAATTTCCTCCAGTTGCCACATTATTTTAAATTTTATTACAATAATTAAAAATCCTCCGTAGATTATAAACAATAGCTCGGTGAAGTCTGGTCCCTTGATATCAGTTTTTTTGTAAATTAATTTATTAAAAGCCAGGCAGTGGATTACAAGTTTGACAAATTAAACTTTTCACCAAACTTAACATCAGTTATAATGGCACCCTTCTTACTTTGCTTATGATGATGTTCTTAATAGTGGGTAATCGCCATCCTACGTACTAATGGTATTCTAATTTAACGAAAGACATTAAATAAATGCAGGAAAGCATGACTTGTATCGGCTAATAAGTCCTTAGCAGAATAAATAAGTTGGTCATTCACATCCGGTACCCAAAAAACTTAAGGAGATGAAGCTTCTGTAGGAATAGTAATCGGAGGAAGAAAATAGGATCGAACTTTGGTGTGCAGAAGTGCCAACTCCTGGTCATCTCTTTCAAGAGTTCGGATGATTTGCGCAAACTGGACAATACCTAAAACACAAAAAGAATGTCAAAATCTCCAAAGCAGTGATATTACTAAATACCGTGCAATAAAGCATTGTGGCTAGACTTAAAACCTACCCATGCAAGATATAACGCAGACTTGCTGTAGGTGCGCATGTATTCGCGGTATATAACACCAAGTTAATAATTTTGATATTTACTCAAAGTGGGAAGTACATATATCATTTCATTACCTTCACGTCCTTCCGCAAATCCGTATTTTTGTATGACTTCCATTTGTATCTGGGTAATTATAGGGAAAACGAACTGCATCATCTTAAGCATGTCATTCCCCGCATTTTCTTTTGCTTCTTCTACCTTTGGAGAATTCTCTGCCGAGTTAATAGCTTCTAAAACATCGTTTAGGGCAGCTAAAAAGTAGAGTTCCTAGAAGATCAATCTATTTTCACCTTATATTTCCCATGTAAAAGTAAGCGTACCTTTAGCACGATCAATAGTGAATTCTGAGAGAGACATCGTAAAATTTCAACTAACGATTCAGTTAATATTCTGGTAGAATTACGAGTATTAAAACTAATTGAATACAAGAAACAATTTTATTTCGTCTGATGCGCAGAATCGATATTCATTTTTTACTTTGTATTGCTCACCTATTAAAAAAACATCTTTAATATACTTTAACTATATAAGGATATTTTAAAATAAATTCCATTTCACTTGTTAGTAGAATTAAATAAACAGTACAAGTTTCAACACTGCGACTGACAATTAAGTTATACTTTAGAAGCTTCAGAATATGAACGCTAGACAGCCGTATAATCTGGATCGTAAGCACGCATGGCGGAATTATGAAGTCTATTCAAAGTATCAAAAAAGCGAATTCTAGGTAACACACAATTGCTTCTTATTTTAGATTGTAAACCAGATGTATGTATTAATCCTCGATGTTGATTTAAGAATTCTTGTATGATGAAGCTTTGTTCCTAATCTATTCCAACAATTATTCTTGTTGAAGAGTGTATTTTATAGTTGTACATAAACGAGAATACACACACTCAAATACATATTTTTGTATGTACATCATTTGTCTATGGTAATTAACATATAGGTATTTGGAATGTGAAAACTGAGAAAGGTGGGCAAAACTGAAAGAAGTCATGAGAAGAAACAGGATTGACATAGGGTTTAATGAATTAAGAGGGTAAAGATAAGGGCAGTTCAACGTAGGGCCCTGCGAATCTCAAATTATGGAACGAATCGTCGTAAATTATTCGAATCTCGGATAGGACAGTTTTTTAAATTTGTCTCTAGGCTGAAGTATTTTATTTCTAATCACTCTTTAGTTAGCTATCCAGTTTTTACTTTATTCATCGGTAGTAGTATTGTTTTGATAAAAAAAATCGATTTCGAGATTTCAATGGAAATACACATTTTGACAATTTTCTCGATGCTGTGTGTATGTGACAGCTGTTTTGTGGGTGCTCTAACTCAAAAACTATCAATCAGGTCAATGCGAAATTTTATATTTAACGTTTTTATAAAAGTCAAAAGAACTGATTTGTTTTTGTTAAAAATCGGTCAACCAGAAATGGGTGTTTATTCTTGTCACATCCATTATTTTGAAATATTTGCTTTAATAATTGATAAATGTAAAAATATATTGGAATAAAAGTTGTAGAAAATTTCATTTTCTACAACATTTTTTTGAAACATTTTCCCATATAATGCATTGTTTAAGAGGTATATTATATTCTTAGCTGCCACCTATCAACGACTATTGTTAACAATTGACGCTTAGTTACATCTTAGTAACGCTCTTTTTATTTTCTTAATTGTTGGAGCTTTGTGACTATATCCAATATCAGAAGGCTATGGTTTGAGCTTATTTCTGTTCTTTGTAAAGTCGAAAATTTTCTCTCAGTTTCTTAAAATATTTATTATTAAGTAACCTATTTGGAATTTTTAGAAATATTACAGGTATGGAGAAAGTCATGTGGTGGCCACATCAGATTTTTGTTTTTTCTGTTTAGTGTAAAGTCTTTAAAAAACATAAAAAACAGGCACTAGGAAATTACACAATGCTATTAATCCTCAGGGTGGTGTGATGTTTTCGTCACATATCAGAAAAAGTGTACTAGACTTTGTGATCTAATACACATAGCATCATAATTAGCATATAGGTTGAAATAAAACAAAATAACAAGAAAAGCTATATTTGATCTAAAATAAAACATACAAAATTAGGATTATTTAAAATTTTAAATAATCTTTCTTCTTTGCCCATAACAAAGTCTTGGCATTATGATTAAACAGAGAATGTCACAAGTCAGATAACATTATGCCACCCACCTAATTTACTCATTCTGATGAAATGTAGCCTGAAATGGCAACAAATCTCTCCCAACTTTTGCAACAAACAGGTAGGATCTACAGCTCTCTTTCCAGTAAAATAATGTGTCACTATCGCGGTTCATCACTGATTGCTTTGTGTATTGGTGTAGTTCCTCCTGAAGTGTAGACATTTTCTCCATTTTTGACGAAGCTTCTTTTTGCGAGTCATTAATTCTTTAAAATAAAGTATCCAAAAGATTACCTTTTTCTGCTTTGCTTTTTATACATCCAGTATTAGAACTTATATCTATTAGTTCTTCATCTTTTCCTTCTTGCCGGAATGCATCTCCTAAATATGAGGTGAATTATTCCAAAAAATGCTTTATAGTATTTGCTTGCTTTTTCGTGAATAAGATTAGTTTAAATATTGGATCAAGAAATTTTACATCCAGAAGGTGATCTTTGGAAGTATCATGTCTGCTATTCAAATTCTTGATGAGTTCATTATGGAACAATTTTACACCAAGCACTGATGTTGCTGTTAGGTCATCACTTAAAACTGAAACGCAGGGAATAATGATGCTTATGATAAGACTTTTCAGAGCTAAATATGGATGTTGCCTCCGCTGTTACTGTGAGAATTGGGAGAGATTCTTTTAGGGTTTCTTTCATTTGATTCGACTGGTGCGGGAGGGACTTAAGCACAATTCCATTTTGCACTGCATAAGATATTGCAATATAATTCCTTTATACCCTATCAAGCAATCTGTACGTTGTATTCCATTGAATGACATACATCAAGTGGTGACCATGACTCACCCAAGTTTTGAGCAATTTGATACTTTGTTAATGCGCTCTTACCAACTGTTGAAAAATGAAAAAAAGCAATGATATGATGCACATGGGTGATTAACTTCTTTATCATTGGCTGAGCATCCATGGCTGCATTTATCCAAAGCTGCAGAAGGTGAGCGGCACAGCCTTGCCATTGTATAAGTAGGCATTGTATATGTAGTGTCCATATTAGCAAAGAGAACTCGAGACCTCTGTATTCCATACATTTCTAATTGATTCCTAACAATTTCTTTGATGACGGCCGCTGTGTGGTCAGCATTCAAATTTTCTAGGTTTACAACCGACAAGCATTGTGATTGTGAGATCCAATCTGATTCAAATATGTAATGTAATGTGATAACCAAATAATTGCTTCTATTGTCCATATTTTGACTTCTCCGTTTGTTTCTACCTTGAAGGAGGAGATGATCCAAATGACAAATTTCCCCCACCTGTACCAGTATTTAGAGTATTACATTATGAGGGTTAAAATTAGACCATTAATTTAATAAGGACATATAAAACTTTCATTGGTCGATATATTGTCTGTCGATTCAAAATTTATGAATGGTTTTTTCCGATATCTGCAGCATTTTACTCTCTTGACAGTTTATCGAGTTCCTCCTCAGTTTTTCATGTTTGCCAGAAGTTTTTGTGTTCGAACTCAATCAAACGATGAACTCCAGCAAACGATGCACCCCTGCAAATGCACGCACTTCTGCAAACGCTCGTACTTCTGCAAATGTGAGTACTTCAGCTTTGCATGTACGTACAGAGTCTCTACCTTTATAAGCAACAGACATTAGCCCAGAAGAGAATGCTACTATCGTGTGTTTTAACCAATAGACTTTCACAAGTGGTGCACCCTCTTCCCAGAGAGCATACTTAACTAGCAGACTTCAGACCTGGCAACGTTGTGGACTGGCAGTCACAAGTGTCGAACCTGAGTAAGAGGAAGGAGACAGAGAGAGAGAACAAGGAAGCTGCGAGAGAGTGCAGCCTTAAACCAGCCAGCAGAAGATTTCCCTGTTAGTCCATTACTTTTTGTATCATTTGTTATCCCTCCAAGTGGACAATTCTATTAAGTATATTTCTGCTTTGTATGATGTCACTCCAATATAGTTGTATGCGATGTCTTGTCACTTTACCATTGTGTTATCTTTGATTTCCTGTTGGCAGCAGCAGTGTCACTTAAGAGGTATCGTATCGTTTTTCTATTCCAAGTACTTTGCGAATTACGAGAGATTAATGTAAAATGAGACAATTTCATCTCATATCGTATCGAATCTTTAAATCCAATACGAATCTACTCTTGAAGCTTCTCAGGGCCTTAGTTCAACACAAATAAATTCACAGTAGTTTATTCTGGAGGAAATTGTGGCGCAAGAGGAGTGGATCTGGCACTTAGAAAAGATATGATGAGAAGCATGACAAAGGTAAAATTGACAGTAAAATTGAAAGCTTTCCAAATGGACATGTTGATAATGCAGGTGTGTATGCTAATGTCCACTGTTGAAGAAGAGATTGAGGAGGAGAATGATCAAATTGATGACATTTTAGAAGAAGAAGGATGATAAACTCAGGAGTGTAACTGAAATTTAATCTACTAGGAAAGCCTTAACAATAACAGCAATTACAATAATATTTATTTCATCCAGATGATTTGTATTACAAATATAGGATGTCACTAGCTTAGAAAGTAATAATAATAATAAAAAGTATAGTCAATAAAATCATGATGACATAAATTCATCCAGAGAGAAAACAATTTAAAATAAAATATTCCATTAATTTTTTCATAAAAATATTGCTATTGCCCTCGTTTTTAATTTGGGTTTGTAGCTTATTATAGACATTGGTCCAGCATAAGTAGAGCTCTTTGCAAATGTGAAGGTTATGGGGCTAAGTACAAAAATTATGTTTTGCTCTGGTATAACTATGAACATTGCTATTATATTTTAGGTCCAGCAGATTGATATTATTTTTACAAATAAGATTGAATAAAATATATACAGACAGGGAAGAGTGAGAAGATATAGATTAACAAAGAGGTTCCTATAACTATCTTGGTTTGGCCAGGATTCGGACGGTATACTTTGTTATCAGAAAAGGTGAAAAGGGAGGGTTTCAAGACACGGTGAAACAATACAATAGTAAATAAACAAAAACTCCTTCACCGTAAACAGGAAGAGAAGACATTCATGCTGCAGGTTGCTGGTAAACACCGTCACGGGACCTAAGACAAAAGGAGACACGCACATGCAGAAACATACAAATTCTTTGAAAGGCACTTGCACAGTATCTTTAACCGAAACTTAAAATAGATACTGATGTTTCGACAGCTAAGCTAGTGTCTAGTTTAAGTTTTGGTTAGAGTAGAGTATGCAAATGCCTTTTGAAGAATTTGTATGTTTCTGCATGTCTCTCCTTTTGACTTAGGTCCTGTAACGGTGTTTACCAGCAACCTGCAGCATGAATGTAAGTATTCTATTCCTGTTTACGGTGAAGGAGTTTTTCTTTATTTACTATCAGAAAAGGTGAAGTGTGCAGTGTGAATGACACTAGACCCAGTGGTGAGCTGCCAAAATTTTAACAGCAGGATTCTAATAAAAAATTCTGAATCCGGCAATCAAAAATTGACAACCCCTCCCATCTTTTGGCAATTTTAACTAAATTAGTTATCTCACTATTTACCTTCTTTAAGTGTCTCTATTTTATGATTTAGCTAGGTATCAATAACTGCATGACAATTGGTTAGTGTACTTAATTAGAAAATAAAGACTTTTCTAATGAAATCAGAAAATAAGAATTATTTAATTAAAACCGATGAATCATTTTATCTACATAGTTAAAATTAAATTGCTCAGTCAACTTGAGCAATAATGAATTATTAGGCAAAGCACAAATATACCTAAGTACTTATATGCTTTTAAATTTTAGTTTAAAAAAATATTTTTACATACCTTATTATTACTTATTATGGTAATAATTTCCAAATGACTTCTTGGTTTTCTCTGTAAACTGTCATTTTAAATACATGAACTCTGGAATCCAAAGCGGATCAATGACTTCTCATCCATGGTTTGACATATGTTAACAGGTTCCATAAGCTTAATGGTTTCCCCAACAAATTGATGATCATAAAGCATGAAATGTGTTTAGTTGTTAAACTTGCTCTTTTATCACTACAAATATTATTGACAACTTAAGACACATTTTAAGATGGTTGGACATATGCAGCACTGGAACTATTGACTACTGACTTGACAACTGAAGACACATTTTCAGATGATTGGACATTTGCAGCACTAGAACTACTGACTTTGTCACTTTTTTGGGAAGCCAATCACTAATACTTTTTTGACGCTTGATTATGAGGGTCTAATATGTTTTTAAAATAAAATTTTATGAACCAACACACTGAAAGCACATGGATTAACAAATCAAAGGCAACTAATTATGTAGAGCACATGGTTGTCAAGCTATAATAGACCAAAAAATGGTTGTGATTATCATCTCAGAACATTCAAGTGCAAAATGATGTTCCGACCCATCTTAGCCAATCAAGACATGTAGGCGGAGTCATTCGTCTATGGCATGATTGACCTCATAAGTTTTCTGTGGTCTCCGCTGAGAGCCCGAGAGCTCTCTTCAGCATCCAGCAAAAAAGTTAACAACTGGTTCTTATTTTCAAAACTTTTTAACAAACGGTTCGCGTGAACTGGTGCGAACTGGGTCCAGCTCACCACTGACTAGACCACAATGACATATTTGAGGTGACAGTGGATAGAGGCATTGTAGACAAAGAGTGCTATGCACAGGCCAATGATAAGCATCATTCTTCTTAAGAGGAAGCATCCTAAACTGACTTTTATGCAGTTTATGTCTATATGGGAGTCCCAACTTAATGACTTATTCACGTAGACACACTGAGGAGTCATTAATGGATCTGCCATCAATTTTCAATAGCAACTTTACATTAATTTTCTTTTGTGGAATGGGGAGAATTGAATAAAAAGTAGACTTTTTCTATTAATGAAGACATTGTTACCATTATGCCATCTTTCAATTTCAGTTGCTGCATTTTGGAGACAAAAGGGCCATTATGATTCATAATGAGATGATTAGTATCATCAGCAAACATATAAAGGTTTCCCCTTCTAAGTTGGGAAGGGAGATTATTAACATGCAGGAGGAACAACAAGGGGCCCAGAATAGATCCTTGGGGGATGCCTCTAGTGCAGTGATTCCCAAACTATGGTACGTGTACCACCAGTGGTATGCAAAGATTCTGCCAGTGGTATGCGAGTTTAGTGTTACTGTTCACCCATGGAACTGCACAATGCATGAGCACAGAGAGAGAGACAGACTATTGCCCACACCGTCCGGATGCGTCCGCTGCACCACTCATGGCTCAGTCAACTGCCAACGTATCATTCCTCTTTTTTTGCACTTTCACATAGCTATTTTAAACAACATTATTCTGAATTGAAATGGGTGAGAAACTTGTTTATTTCAATTGATTCCACTCCTGAAAACATGAATGCGAAGGAAAAGGACCAGTTGATTGATTTGGCTTGCGGTGGAGGACTACAATTTGGATTCAGCTGCTACATACTCAAAGAATTTTGGTTAAAGAGATGAGCTAAATATCCCACTCTTTCTGACAAAGCGCTGAAAATTCTAATCCCATTCTGCACGACTTACCTATTTGAAACAGGGTTTTCTACTATGTAGGTAATTAAAAACAAAAATCGAACAGGATGGGGTGCTGGTGGTGTAGTGGTTAGGACGCTGGCTGCTACTCAGAAGGGCAGTGGGCACGAATCCTGCGCAAATAGGATTTTTTTTCGAGGTCACCCGGCCTCCTGTTTTTGCAGTTTGAGGAGACCCCGCAAATTCAGCGTTCCATCCTTCAGAAGAAATGTTAAGCAGTTGGCCCCCCTGGTGCTATTCATAAAGAGTAGGCTAATGCTGGCACCAGGTTTCCCTCCTCCTTTTCGTGTGTATGTCCAGTTGATGACAGTGCAAAATGACCATAACCATCGACGCACTTAAAAAATCAATTACTACTAGGTACTACTTGAACAAGACTGAACCTCAATCTGGATAATCACTGGAAGTTAACTAACATTGAACCAAATATTAAAATGTTATCTACAAATATCCTAGCTCATCCATCACATTGACTGATTTTCTTTGTATTTTAAGTATGATAAATGCAGAAAAATAAATCATTTTTCAGTACCACCTATTTTATCTGCCTACCTTATATTATTTTGAAAATGCCTCTTTCGTTAGTGAAGAAAATTTTTTAAGTTCATACTTACTATGTGGTACGAAGAAATTTTGCCACGTTTTCAGTGGTACACGTAAAGAAAAGTTTGGGAACCGCTGCTCTAATGACTGTTTGAAGGTCAGAAGAGTATTTTTCACCATCAATTGTTGAATAGATGGGTTAAAGCCTGACTCCAACCTGTTAAAAAGAAATCAATCCAGCATTTTGCAACCCTTGAAAGGTTGTAGGCTTTGAGTTTGTTCAAGAGTGTCACATAATCAACTGAATCGAAGGCTTTGGATAAATGATAAAAGATTTCAACTGTATAGTGCCAGTTATCTAGTCCCTCAAGTATAACATTTACAAATTTAGCTACAGTAGTTTCTGTAGATCTGCCTTTGCGGAAACCAAATTGACATTGTGAAAGGATATTAGATTTGTCCAGAAATGATGGTTTCAAATATTTTTTAAAAGATAGAACAGACTTTGTGGCATTGCATAATTCAGAACAAATAGGACAACAAACTATGTAACAATGTACGATTCCCCCTCCCACCTCTCTTAGCCAATATTTTCATAGACTCTTTGGAACATAGACTTTTTATTCCAATTGGTTTTTCCTTGACAATATAACTATCTGGGTAAGATATGTAGATGATGTGTTTGCATTTGGAATGGATCTCATAGACAGCTAGATATGTTTCTGTCACATTTGAATTCTTTAAGAGCCTTCATTTAATTTGCAGTAAATTAGAAAAAAACCAAAAATAACTTTTTTGAACTTAAACTTTCAAAAAATAATGATTCTATTGATTTATCTATTTTTGGAAACTTCACTTTTATGGACCACACAACCCACAACTCTTCTTAACACATCTCCCTCTCTCTCTCCCTCCCTCCCCTCTCCTCCTCTCTCTCCCCCTCTCTCTCTCCCTCTCTCTCTCTCTATCTCTCTCTCCCTCTCTCTCTCTCTCTCATTATCACATGGCCTATTGCAATATGATCCATAGACTCCTCAACATTTCTTTATCACAGGCAAACTTTGAATTATAATTAAATACCATTAAACAACTTGCCACATATACTGGCTTTAAGTAAATTAATTTGATAACCTTTTCTTCAGGAAACAACACAAATTGGCTACATCAAAAAAATTTCTTCCTCTCCCCCTTTAGCTGTTGAAAAATTACAGTAGTGCAAATTATCTTTTTTTGGACCTGCTAGCTATAACCTTTTCTTCAGGAAACAACACAAATTGGCTACATCAAAAAAATTTCTTCCTCTCCCCCTTTAGCTGTTGAAAAATTACAGTAGTGCAAATTATCTTTTTTTGGACCTGCTAGCTATAATATTGCAAATTTGCTTCTTCCTTCCAACAAATTCTGACCAGCCTTCTACAATTTGTGCAATTTAGGCATTTTAAATAAAAATGAAAAATTTCATAAGTATTTAAGATCATGAGTTTATAAATAATATATAATATGGAATATATAGAGCAAACTGGAAGAAAATTCAATATTCGAGTAAAAGAATAAATGTTTTGACAGCAAGTCTCTGGCTTTTCACTTTGCGAAACATCTTATGGAAAACAATCATTCCTCGGATTTTAATGTTTCAGCTTTACACTCCACAGAAAAGGACCAAAATCAGGTTATTTGGAACAAATTGAAATCATTCATCCTGTGCAAAATCCACACACATTAGTCAGTAATCATCTCTCAGCTGCTTTCAACCTTCAGTCATTTACCCTTCCTCTCTCTTTCGATACTCATTCCAAACTCACCACTGTTTATTAATTAATGGTTGATTGTTTTGTACGCAACTCCTTTCTCTTTGTTTTTACTAATTACTTTATATGAAATTCCTTCTCTCTGATGTCATTGTCTGGTTTTTACTGTCCCACTTTATATGAACTTGTAAAATTTGCAGTATATTCACCTAATGATGATGTAGTTATGTTGAAATCCGGTCGCACTGTTGGTTAATGTAGTGAAATTGTTACATAGTTTGTTGTCTTATTTGTTCCAACTTAAATTTCTTACCCGTACAGTTGTATTGCAACCCATCTCCACTACTAGATGCTTTACTTCTTGGATCCCTTTCCAGTACATTGATATTTAATGCTGCTGCCATGGGCGTCTGCTGGAACTTTACCAGGGAGTGGCAAGGGGATAGGCAAACTCTCTCAGTCGACTTTGGTGGGCTTAATATTTTAGTGGTTTGTTTGAAGCATGTTGCAGGGGGTCCCTACTTGCTTGCCTGATCTCAGAAAAATTACTGCATTAATTCCCTGACCTAACCATACATCAATGGTTGCTTTGCCTTGACACAGGTCTGATATAGAGGGGAGCAACTGCCTCCCCCCTCCCGCCCCCTCCCAACGGACACCCATGGCTACTACCAGTAATCTAGAATAAAACATTAATATTGGAGTAAAAACCTGAAATTACCTTAATTACCTTTGCAGCATTTTTCCATTCTAAACCCAGGACAAAGCTGGGGTAATTAGCTAGTATTATTATAAGCAGAATTGTAGTGAGGGTGTGGCACATGCCCAGGGGGCAGCTTAGTAAGGGGGCGCCAAATGGAAGTCTTATTATCACATTGGTTGGTCCATGTCAAGCTCTTAAAACGCGAATAACTCAATCAAATATGCAGGTATAAACTTGAAATTTGGCAGAGATAATGTACTCGGATATGAAAATACTGTGGCTAAGAAAAATTTACGAAAAACTTCCAGGGTTCGACTCCAGAGGATGATTTGCATTCTCCATAAGATAACAGGTAAAAATCGTCTTTTTGACGTGCAGACATCTTTTTGACATTAATATTAGAAAACATTGACTCAAGGGCTTTAGATCTAAACCATTTTAAGGAAAAGATTACAAGGTTTCTTATTCTGTTCATCGTTTTTCGTCTACAGTTCGAAATTCCTCATGTTAAACGTTTAATTCGCAT
This sequence comes from Tanypteryx hageni, assembly GCA_028673005.1. Lineage (NCBI taxonomy): Eukaryota > Metazoa > Arthropoda > Insecta > Odonata > Petaluridae > Tanypteryx > Tanypteryx hageni. The sequence continues at coordinate 7,031,949 of CM054117.1, forward strand.
ATTTTGGGGAAATTTTGCCATTTTAACGGAATGTTGCCATGCCTACCAATTACGTTGTTAAACCTCGAAATCCTATTTTTATTTCAATAGTTATGGGTTTAAGCGTGCTTTGAAGGCTTTTAATACGAGGAGAGAAAGACTAAAGGAGAGGTAAAATCTTTTCATAGCAATCAATGTAAACCAGAAGGGCCGCATTAAAGCGATGGATTTTATAGAAGGGCCGCATTAAAGAGATGGATATTATATAAAGGCGGCATTAAAGAGATGGATGTTATAGAATGGCCATATTAAAAAGATGGATGTTATAGAAGAGCCGCATTAAGGATATGAATGTTATAGAAGGGCCGCATTAAAGAGATAGATGTTATAGAATGGCCATATTAAAAAGATGGATGTTATAGAAGAGCCGCATTAAGGATATGAATGTTATAGAAGGGCCGCATGATAGAGATGGGTGTTATAGAAGAGCCGCATGATAGAGATGGATGTTATATAAGGGCGGCATTAAAGAGATGGGTGTTATAGAAGGGCCGCATGAAAGCAATGGATGTAATAAAAAGGCCGCATTAAATAGATGGATGTTATGGAAGGGCGGCAGTAAAGCGATGGGTGATGTAGATGGGCCGCATGAAATAGATAGATAAATGTCTTTATTCGGGCGAAATTTAGACCATAAGGTCCACTCTTACATTTAGCCCATCGTCAGTGTTGTTATATTATATTTAAAAAACATTAAATTACATCACAAACGATTAAGACAATAAAATACTAATACAGACAGAGAGATAGATAGGTACATATTCAGGAAAACTTCTAAGAAAGACAAGGTATTTATGGGAAAAACATAAGAAGGACCTGGTTTACCACCCCAAGCAAAAACCCACGCAGGAAAACGCCCACGAAGTGAAGGGGGGTGGAAAAAAGCTGCGAAAACCCTAGATGCATAAAAGCACAATATGAACGATACAATAACAGAATAAAGTGAAAAATCAAAAATTATGTTAGTATATCAGGTGAAAAATATAATATTAATAATAAATAAATAAACGAAAAAAATATTTAAGATAACATTACAATGAATGTGTAAGAGAAAATTTTATCAAGGGGAAAAATGAACAATTTATACATAACATAGCGCAGTGATTTCCGACGGTAGACTTTAAACATAATGCGTTGCGTAGTTTACGCTCGCTAGTGGGTTAGAGGCGAGTCCCAACAGCGATGCATCGACTCTACAGCGACGCTCACGCCGCCGGTGGCCTCGAAGAGAACTGGTCGCCTTGCCTCCGTGGTCCAGTTGGACGAATTCGGTCTCCGCGAAAAGGTACGCGCCTCGATTTTCAACCGTTCGAATCGAAGAGACGCCGCCGGGCTCCAAGGTTCGATTGAATTCCTACGCAGTTAATGGAGTCTCCTTTGACGTGGGTATCTTAACGTGGTCAGCGAAGATGTGAGCCGCGATCTTCGCAAGATAATACAAGTTGTTTTCTGAAATTCTATTTAACGTCGTTTCTCCATTCCTAGGGAACGCGTGTCGAGGGTTCGCAACTAATTTCTCAGGGAAGTGCCGGTGCGCGGCAGTTTGGGTAGCGGTCAAGTGGGGGGTTTTGGTAGAGGCAAAGGGGGACGGGGGCAGATACGTGGGAGCTGGTGGTGCGTGGGAGCGCGGGAGGAAAACACCAAGAGCAGCGGCTGCGGCCTCCCGTCTAATATTGGTCCAAGGACAGAGGTAGCGAAGCCGGGAGTGCGAGGGCGGTCGAATCCGCGGAATGAGGGGGGAGGCGAAAGACGTCGGGATGATAAGGGGCAAAACGGGTGGCTGCGACGGGAGAAAGATGAAAATCGACGGAGGAAATGAGGATATATGCCCTCGTTTGAAACACTGAGGTTTTTAGCTTTCTTTTGAATCGATTCGCTCTCTATTGCAGGGTCGATTTTAGAGTCGGTGCTACCGGTCCAACGCACCCTCCCGTATAACGGTCCCATGCAAACGGGCCCTCTAATAAGAAAATTGCGCCGACTAGTTGGATGTATTAAAAGCGCCCATGCTCTATTGATCACCGTAAGGTTCACCCTCGAGAATGTCCTTCCTCGAATTTTATGTACAGGCCGGATGAATTAGCCCGTTTAAAACGGGCTTTGTAATCATACAATATTTCATACAAATTAAACTATTATGTAATTCTAGTATAACAATCCTACCCAGTTTGGTTGCACTGTCTGAAGAAACGACTGAGATATTGAGCGTTACGGACAGAATGACAAATAGACAGAGAATAAGCGTTTTATATTTAAGTGCCGGCTGAAATTCTTAATCCGGTCAAAAAAATTATTTCTACCTTCTGTGCAAAGGCAAACTTTTTCGTTCTTCTGCTTATGTAACGCATATTTCGTTAATGAATGATCGTGGTCAATACTTGTAGAAAATGTTTGTTTAATATCGTACCAAAAGTATAACTGTCGCTTAATAACTCGTCAAGCGTGTGCGACAATAATTACGTCCTGTGCAGCATCCTTTTTTATGGTTCATTAATTATCTTATTATATAATAAGCTACGTTTGTCCCTCACGCTCGACTGTGGCGCCGCTCTTAAAAAGGCTTTATAAAATAGCGGGAGGATCGAGAACTATTAACGACTGACTCGAATGCCATTTTGACAAACTTTCCGAGTAGGTAAAAAATAGAAATGTGATAGGAATGTTTGATTTTTATAGTGAAAGCCAATTACGAAAAAGATCCTCAAAATAGACGAGGGTTCGACTCCAGTAGAAAATTTCTATTTCCCATAAGAAAAAAACGGAAAATCGATTTTTTTCGATTTACAGGCTTTTACTCTTATGGAAATTAAAATTATAAATAATTGGCCGACGATATTCGGTCTTGGTCCGTTTTAAAGAAAAATAAATAACGTTTCTTATTCTTATCGTCACATTTCACCTTCGTTTCGAAATTGCTCATGTTCAAAGTATAAATAATATTTATTGGAAAATTTTAAGTTTTTTAACGATATGTTGCCTTGCCGACCGTTAAACCTCGAGATTGCATTGCCCTCTCAACCCTTATACCAGTGGTCTTCAGGGCCGGCTTCAAACATTTCGCCGCCCTGAGGCGAGAAATTTTTGCCCCCCCCCCCCTCCCCCCGTCATGTTTCGTGGGTCTCCGATGATCAAGAATTTTACAATATTAATATCTAAAATTATTACACAATCGTGCCAATATTTATTTTACTCAATTTATGTACATAAGTATTTATAGAAAAACTTTAATCTGTAAGACGTCACATGTCACATATCAATAATAAACACACACTCTCATATGCATATATGTATATATTTATATACGGATACACAATATATATACGAATAACAATTGATAATTGTTCTCGGTGGCTTTTATCGGGAGTGCAATCAAATATCACTGAATAATATTTTGCCTTAAGGGCAGAGGCGGCCCGAGGAATTTTGGCGCCCCGGGCGAGATAGCACTCCAGCGCCCCCCTGTAAATTATTGTTGAGATGTTTCAGAGTACATGTTCATTTATTCACCGCACTGTGAAAATGACTGATAAAGAAAAATTAACGGAATGCCACCAGCATTCTAGCCTGTTCTACGTTATAAATTCGTATTACATATTTTTTCACTTGCAGGTAATGTATAGGTAGTTGGTCGGGATAGCGCCCCCAAGACTTTGGCGCCCCGGGCACCAGCTCGGCTCGCCCGTAGCTCTGGCCGGCGCTGCTTAAGGGCCATATTAATGATATGTTGCTTAATGCGCTGAGAAATTAATTCTATAAGCTCATTTTGTATGTTTTTCCCTAAATAATGTGCTCGCAATTTAGTGTTTTCCGGCCTCCTTTTCTGTTTTTCAATTCTCCGCAAGTGCTCTCCCATATCACCGACAAATGTTGCTATCATTTCAATTAGCTTTAAAAAATTGCCATTGTTAGTATTATACAGTCCGTTAGAATCTTCTCGAAATGCTAAGCATTGTTTGCCAAGATATTTTACTATTTCCACAGCCCATTTCAAAAATTTATACCAATGTTTTTCGCTTTCCAAAATACGCTGCTGATTGGAATCGATGGTGCTGTGATTTTTAAGTCTTTTGAGAGTTTCCAACCAATCATCGTACTTCAACAAATGCGTTCTACTTATTTCGTGTTGCTTCAGAACTCTGGATATATTTTTCCAATTTTTAAACCCCGTTTCACCAGATAAAATACTGTCAGAATTTCTAAATAGTTTACAGCAAAAACAATAAACCCAGTCACGTATTTCTGAGTTTACAAACCAATCTATGCATTTCCTCGCCATTTGGCAAAACCCTTTTGTAATTTTTAACAGTGAAGGACCTTCCCTCATTATTTGTTTTGCAAAGAAAATCTTGAACCCTTGTGACCAGTGGCGGGTCCAAGGGGGGGGGGGGGGGGCGATCGCCCTCCCCTTGGAGGACCCCATTGCCCTCCACTGGGTGCATTCTTAAGGTTTAGTCCCAGTTGCTCGAATCTCTCTTGCCATAAAACCAAGTTGCCATTAATCCCACTTGCCATAGTCCCAAATGCTCGAGTGGCAAAAGCTCGAATTCATAGTTGCCATAATCCCACTTCCCATAGTAAATACTGGGATGGGGAAGAGGGGGGTATTTACGAATATGAAGCAAAAAGGAGAAAGCACTGAGGGGAATTCACGGATATGCAGCAAAAAGGAGAATGGAAAGAGGAGGGGAAAGGGGGGAGGGCGTAAGGTACGCTGAGGGACATAGTCGACATTGGCGTCAATCGACAGAGTACTATATCTACATGATACCCTGCAAGTCACCTTTTCGGTGGATGGCAGGGGGTGCAGTGCACCAAGGGTCCATAGTTTTCCTACGTTATCTTTTCCTATTATGTTCTCTTATCGTCCTAGGGAAAAACGATCCTCTATATCGCTCCGTTCTACAGTCGATATCGCGAATCTTATCCTCACTGTCCTGCCTTCCGAGATACGTCGGGCTTCTGATAAGTCCTACTACCTCGTTCGCTAGTCCCTCCGACATAAATTTTTCCAGTAGTTTAAATCTAGCCTGCAGCCTATGTTCCTCTAACGATGTCCATTTCGGATTTTCTATTAATGATGTTACGCTTTGTTTACTATCGTAATTCCTCTTTACAAATCTAGCTGCCCTGCGCTGAACCTTTTCTATCTCGTTAGTGAGTCCCTTTTCGTAGGGATCCCACACAGCTGAAGCATATTCGACCTGCGGTCGAACCAAGGATAAATAACATAATTCTTTCACTTTTTCGGAGCTATTTCGAACTATTCTCCCTATAAAGGCCAGCTTTTTGTTAGCGGCACCTATCAATCGACGAATGTGGGTGCCCCACGAGAGATCGCGTTGGATCGTGACTCCGAGATATTTTATCGAGTCTGAAACTGGAATCTCTACTCCGTCCAACGAATAATTAACATCCAACGAGATACTCTTGGTTCTCCAGAAATTGATGACGCAACTTTTCTTTTTGTTGATCTCTAACTGCCATTCCTTACACCATGCAGAAATAGCTTCTAGATCAATTTGTCAGTTAAATTATTTTTTCTTTAATTTGGTTAGTTACATATCTGTAACAGTATTTTAGATTTAAGCCTATGATTTTATGGTCAGATATTTTAGACTGTATTATTAGTGCTTCAGAAGTAGAAATTAGTCCTTTGCAGTAGATCTGATCAATGCATGAGCAAATTACTTGAGATCTATTTCTTCTCTGGTGGATTCTTTAATTATTTCTGCAAATCCATGGTAGGAAGCATATCTCTGTATTTAGTATTATTTCCATGTTTTGCCTTTATATTCATAACACCTACGATAACAATTTCCTTTTCTTTTGAGTTACATATGATCATATCTAGTTCATTAATACATAATATTTTGCTGAAGTTGGGGGTCTATAAACTCCTAAAAGAAATAATCTCCAATTAGCCTTCATCAACAAACGGATCTTAGATTCAAAGTTAACAGTGTCTATGTCATTTTCAATGAAGGCGAAATCATTCCTAACATAAAATATTGTATTTGACATATCCTTCCATACGCTATTGTATATCCTCTTCATTCATCATAATATTGACTTCAGTCAGAACAATCAAAGCTATATTTATTTTCCGTCATAGCTGGCAGCAAATGATTGAAATTCTTCCCAATTCGTCTTAATGGACATAACGTTTAGATGAAACAGAAAAGTCACTATTATTATCATTAATCATAGAATCGTGTATATTATAGTTCTTAATTGTATGTTTTAATCGTTTCCAAATCTTCCATTGTAAATGTAGTTGAAGATTAGTCAGGAATAATTATATGCTGGTATAGATTTTGTTTAGATCTTTATTATTGATTTTAAGCAGTCTTTCCTTTTCGTCCTTAATAACATAAATGAAGCAATATTTTATCCAAACGAAGTTATATCTGGCATGTTTACATAGTTCCCTCGTTTTCCAGATTAGGTCTCCATAATATTTGATTAAGCCCTCATTTACATAAAATCTGCTATTATTATTGTTGCTCAAAATATCGTCATCTGTTAATAGTTTTCGGTTATTTCGGCAAATATGTTTTATTTTCATTGAAACGAAACTTACCACGATTTTACTTTTGTTATCTGCTCGGTGATTTATAACTACATACACATCATCAATATCATTTTCGCTAAAATTTACTATTTCTAACTTATTAACAATATTATCAATTATACCATTAATATCTCTTTCTTGAAATCTTCGTCTATGCACACTATATCTAATGTTTTATCTAAGTAATTTCGATCTAATCTATTCCCCTTGTATTCTAAATTGATAATAGTCTAATGTTTTTCACGTAGTTCATCTATTAATTGTACTATAGTAAGGTTCAGATCATCAATGTTATTATTGTAAATATTCAGTGCTATCAGTAATACATCATATTTCTATACTAGAATGTTTATACTTAGCCTTATATCATTTAGGTCCTTCCGTGAATCATAATGATCTGTTGACGTGAGACATACTCTCCGTTTATCTTTTTGACGGCATCCGGGGAATCTACAAGTTTCATTTCTTATTGTTAACATTCATCTGTAAATCGCCTACTAAAGTCCAGAAGATTTAAAGGACTGTTTCCTTGGCGTATCTTACGCCCTCCTCCCTATTCCCTCTCCTCCTTCCTCACGTTTATTTTCGTTTTTACGCTGCGTATTCGTTATCGCTATAAAATTCCCTGTCGATTGATACCAATGTCGACTGTGTTTCCCTGGCGTACCGTTTCCTCCCTCCTTTTTTCCTCCCCCACTTCATTTTCGTTTTTACGCTCCGTATTTGTAATCGTTATAAATTTCTGTCGATTGATACCAATGTCGACTGTGTTTCTTTGGCGTACCTTGCGCCCTCCCCCCTATTTCCTCCCCCCTATTTCCTCCCCCCCTTTATTTTCGTTTTTACGCTGCGTTTTCGTAATTGCTATAAAATTCTCTGTCGATTGATACTAATGTCGACTGTATATCGATAGCTTACCTTACGCCATCCCCCGTTTCCCTTCCCCCTTTATTTTCGTTTTTACGCTGCGTATTTTTAATCGATATAAAATTCTCTGTCGATTCATACTAATCAGTATGGAAAGAAGAAAAAATACAAGTAAATCAATAAAATACAAACATTTACAATAAATATCGTTTTTTCAAAATCAAGATATTTAAAAAAAATAAAAAAATCAAATTGAAACATTAAGCGCGTTTAACTGTTCCTTTGAAAGAATAAGAGAGATTGGCAGCAGTGTCGCTTGAATGAGGAGAGCGAGTGCGAATTTTTTATTGTTTGGGGAAGGTCGTTCCATAGTCTGCAAGCAGTTACAATGAAGGACTTGTTGAAAATTACTGTTCTGTAATGAGTAGACCGCGGATTTTTAGGTTCTAAAAATTAAGTTTTAGGTGACTAAAATAGGCTCTTTAAGTAGCTTAATTAGGCTTTATAAAACGTAAAATAGGCTCTAAAACTACTTCCAAAAACTGTGTCCAGTAAAAAACAACAACATCATCTCTGTCAACTATCAACTTTAATTCATGAAAAAGGACTGAAACATGCACGCACGCAAAAATTACCAGTCAACGAAACATTATTGACTTGTGTTTTCAAAGAACATAAAAATATTTGACTACTATGCGTTGAAACTTATTCTTATGGTTAATTTACCATGCGTTACAGAGAAAATAATATCTACATTACATATAGTAATACTGACTGAAAACACTATTCAAGTATATATTTAAGTACTATGCAGAATGTTTGACAAACTGTTTCATTCGAAATTCCCGTAATGAATTTGTCACCTATTTGTGTTTATTCCACAAATTTCCCGTAATATTCCCCAGTTAATATCATCTTGTAAGCAGAAAAAAAACGTTCGACATCAACTGATGTGGCGGGGGCGAACTTCAACTTAGGTACATGTTGAAATAGAATTTTGCACTCAACTTCACTGGATTTTCCTGCCAGTATATCTGCTGCTGTACATAGGCTCTGCAGACCTGAGTTATTTTGTAGCACTTTTTCTAGTTTAGCTCATACTTTTTCCCCCACTTCACCTGGCGCTTACTTGATTTATTGTTTCACTTCATTCAGCAAAGCAGTATTTTCGTAGATGGGTTTTCCTGAGCCCTCCAATTCAGCAATAATCCACACAAGGGATGTATAGTGGGATCTTATATACACCAAATCCTTGAGAATGGAGGGATCATCCAGCAACATTTTCGCCGAAGTGACACAGGCAGTATCCTCGGCTAGATTTGTCACAACTTCCTTGACATGAAGGATATGCTCACTGTAATATTCAGCTGCTTTCAGCCATGTGCCCCAGCGGGTGAGCACAGGCTCAGGTGGCAGAGGGACATCGGGCAGTTTTTCTCAAAAAGCCTGTTTTCTTGTTGGTGCCTTCTTCACGGTGGAGATCAATTTGTTCATCTTGGAGATTTCCAGTCTTATTTGCTCTGCTACGCGGTTCAAACCACGAGCAAGGCATATCACATGCACAAGGGAGGGATAGAACACCTTGAGCAACTGCATGGCAGCAACCATGTACGACGCAGCGTCTGTGCATAGGAGCAGCGCTTTCTCTTCGTCTAGATTGTTGGGATACCGCACTTTCAGTCCATTGTTCACAGAGTGTGTTATTGTTTCCTGATTTGTTTTGGCAAGTTGCTTCGTGTAGATGAGGTAGGCTCTGGATGGCACATCTGGGTCAAATTTCCCAACAACCAAGTTGGCCATGTGTCTGTTGAGAGCGTCAGTGGTTTCGTTGACTGATATTCAAATATGTGAATCTCCAATGTCCTCCCGTATCCTGCACATTGCATCATCGTACGTGGATTGCACGTAATTCTTGCCTAGCGTTGACTCGGAAGGTACCGACTGATGGCAGTATCGTTCTAGGAACCCCTTGAATGTTGGATTTTCTAGTGTTCTGAATGGAATGTTGGCTGCCACAATTGCATGACACAAATCTGCAAAAAACTGATTATTCTTGCTGGATCCCTCAGAAGTTTTTGTTAAAAGCGTTTGTTTCATCTTCGATTTGCATTCAACATTTGCCTTATGTAGCACTCCTTGGACATGCTGAGTTAGGTGGGCTTTTTTATAACTCGAAACCTATAAAGAAAAATTATGAAGAAATAATTAACCGTAAAAATACGGAAATAATGTAATAAATATGGAAATGGGGCAAAAATTTAAAATTTACTTTAGAGATACGAAGGTCCGCAGCTGGATTACTGAACATTTTGAATAACCACGTCTATAGTTACCACAAAATGGCTCGTATAATAAAAAAATGTAGATGGTTTTTGCCTCAAAGATGACAAGCAATTCACGGCCAATAATTTGTTGCAAGCCAGCATTATAATGTACTTACCTCCTTGTTGCATGCTTGACAGAAGATAATTTTTCCATCCGTTGTGAAGTACGGAAACTCTTGTAGCCACTGACGTATTAAATAAGCTTTCGAACCTGCTATTTTATGCATTGCACTTTCACAATTTTTACGTTCACACTTCTCACCTTCACCCTCTGCGGTCTGGAGATGGACTGCAGGGTTATTCTCGTTTTCCCGTGTCACACAATATGACAATGTAACGACGAGAAATTAACGCAACATCAGATAAAACCCATTGTTCCATTGTCGCATCGCGCGACACAGGGAAACAGAATAGCACCACCGGATGCGTGACAGGTCTGAGCTGGTGTTCGCCACCTGATCATGACCGTGGTGTGAAGGACATTTTCCCAACCCTCAACTGAACATTGTACAGTCAGTTTAAAAAATATGACTAGTACCAAAATCTGCTTTTATTGTCGATTTTTTCTACAAAATTAGCCCTTTTTAGGCTTTTTTGCATCAAAATGGAAAAAATAAGCGTTAACGTCGAAATAGGCATTTTTAGGCATTAATGTCAAAATAGGCATTTTTAGGCACTATAAAATATACGTTTTCGGGGTTTATTATTCATGAAACGTATATATACAATTGTATATTCAGATATCCGCTCAGGAAATAAATAGGTTTTTACCTAAAGATCCGCGGTCTAGTATTGAGGAATAAGGAGTTTATGGCTCCCTCTGGTATTACGGTTATGTACAGTGTCTATACTTCTAAATTCAGTGGCAAGATAATGCGGATTGTTGGATCAATTAATTGGTATAGCAAGGAAAGCAAATGTTGGCGTCTACTAGACTCAAAGTTGAGCTAGTTTAGTTTGACGAGTGTCTCAGAAATATGGTCTGATTTATTCAGATTAAATATATATCTGATCCACGCGTTATGTGTTATCTGAATTTTTAACGAAAGCTCTTGAGATAAAACTTGGTACGCTATATCAACATAGTCAAAATGCGGAATAATTAATGAAGTTACCAGATGTTTCTTTAGAGAAATATCACGGAAGATTAGGAGCATCGTTTATTAAATCAAAATCATCTATCCCTTTTAGATCTCGGTGACGCATAATAGTTGGTTTGAATTTCGGCGAATTGAGTAAGAATATTAGGTCACGAGAAGAAATTACTGGGACTGGCAATTGACCATGAGTAATTACTTTTTCAAGGTTTGTCGTAATGGCTAAGTCGATCCAGGTAGAGGCTGTTTGGGTGTTATTAGTCGGATTCAGAGGAACGATATTGAGGCAATGCGAGGTAAAGGAATGTTTTAAATTATTAGTATCATGGACGCTAACTGAGAAATTGGCATTAAAACCATCGGTGATTATAATATGTTCGTAGTTACTAGCAATATTAGAAAATATGCCATCTAAGTCTGATAGATGGGCTATTTTAGGAGGTCGATAAATTGTTCCGAGTAAACGTTTTGACTACAATTTCTAAGGAGAGGAATACAGGCCTTCTGGCGAATTGAGGTTCACTTGTTGCTGTCATTTTACACTTCTACATCTACATGGTACCCTGCAATTCACCAATTGGTGGGTGGCAGGGAGTGAAATGCACCATAACCTACCTAAAGATTGCCTATCGCAGGTTGAAATTTTCTATTTTGATATCGTATTGTCCTCGGAAAGAACGAACCTAGATAACGCTCCGTCCTACAATCGATCTCACGTATCTTATCATCACGGTCGTTTCTACCTATATACGTTGGTGCTTCAATTATTCCTACAACCTCGTCTTTTAGACATTCTGATCTATATTTCTCTAGGAGTTCAATCTACGATCCTCCAGTTGTACCCAGTTCGAATCCCTCAATAATGAGGTGACGCTTTCCTTATGCTCGTACTTTTGTTTTACGAATCTGGCTACTCTGCGCTGCACTCTTTCTAATTGAATTACATTGCCCTTCTCGTACGGATCCCATATGCATAAGGCGTATTCCACTTGTGGTCTAACCGGTGATAAATAACATGTTTCGCGTACTTTATCTGTAGTGTTCCGTACTATTCTACCTATGAATGCCAGTTTCTTGTTGGCCGCGCCTATAACCCGACGAATGCGCATGTCCCACGAAAGATCTCGACAAATTGTTTCTCCTAAATATTTTACATACTCGGCTGCTTGAATATTTATTCCATCTATTTTATACTCGAAACCTACTTCTATGTTCTAACTTTTCCAGAACGTAACCGAGGCACATTTAGTGTAATTAATTTCAATTTGCCATTTTGCACCACGTTGAAATGGCTCCTAAGTCTTCACGCAGCGACTGTTGGTCCTCCTGGTTTTTTATTTCTTTATATACATCTACATATTACCCCGCAAGTCACCTTGACGGTGGATGGCAGGGGGTGCCGCGCACCAAGTTCCTAATTAATTATTATTCACTTATCTGTTGTGGTCACGTATTGTCCTAGGGAAAAAGGACTCCTTATACCTCTCCGTCCTACTATCTATTTCGCGAATCTTGTCCTCATTATCCCTCCGTCCGATATACGTTGGTTGTCGAATAATATCCTTCATTTCATTTACGAATTTCTCCGACCTATATTTATCTAGAAGTTTAAGTCTCGCCTGTAATCTACGATCTTTCAACGATGGCCAACTCAACTCTTCAATGAGTAACGTAACGCTCTGTTTTTTATCGTAATTCTTTTTCACGAATCTAGCTGCTCACTGCTGTATTTTTTCTAAATCCTTTATGAGTCCCCTCTGATATGGATCCCAAACCGCTGCTGCGTATTCCATCTGAGGTCTAACCAACGATAAATAACAGGATTCTCTCACCTTTTCCGTGCTTTTCCTGACTATCCTACGCACAAAAGCCAACTTCTTATTTGCCGCACCTATCACTCGTCTTATGTGGGTGTCCCAAAACAGGTCACGATTCAAGGTTACCCCGAGGTATTTCACGGATTCCGAAATAGGAATGCTCTCACCATCTATCGAGTAGGTAAACACGGACGATGGGCTTCTAGATTTCCAAAAGTTTAGAACGTTACTCTTTTTCTGATTGATTTCTAGCTGCCATTCCTTGCACCAAACAGATAACGTATCCAGATCATCCTGAAGCTGACGATGGTCGCTAGGACCACTAATTTCTCTATAAACTACGGTGTCATCCGCAAAAAGCCTGATATTACATTTCACAACTGAGCTTATGTCGTTTATATAAAGCAAGAAAAGCATAGGTCCGATCACACTACCCTGCGGCACTCCAGAGACTACATCTGCCACACTCGAGGTCTTACTATCGATGACTACTTTTTGTTTTCTATTCCAAAGGAAAGCGCGAACCCAGTTAATGACTTGAGCATTAACGCCAAGATTTCCCAATTTTTATAACAACTTACGATGGGGAACCTTGTCAAAAGCTTTTCTAAAATCAAGGACCACTGCATAGACCTGTTTATTATTTTCGCCGCATGATAAAACATCATTCACATACAGACCGAGTTGGGTGTCACAGGATCTACCTTTTCTGAAGCCATGTTGACAGATGACTAACAGCGATCTACTCTCGAGATAACGCATAGTGTTGCTAACAATAATGTGCTCCAAAATCTTATATGATAATGATGTTAGAGAAATCGGCCTATAATTTTCTGGGTTTTCTTTGTCACCTCCTTTATGAATGGGTGTGACGTGTGCTAGTCTCCAATCATCAGGAACCTCACAGAGGATAAGAGATTTCTCGAATACTATCCGAAGGAAGGGAGCTATTTCTTCTGTTAGTTCTTTTAATACACGCGCGGGAAATCCTTCTGGTCCTGGGTTTTTGTTGGGCTTTACCGCACCCAGTTGCTTCGCTATTCCTGCCTCAGAGATTTTAATATTATCCATCCGAGTACATCCATCGGGAATAAGATTATCTTCAAGTCTATCTCCACCTGCCGTGAACGCCTACGCGAAGTAAACGTTTAGTAGATTAGCTTTATCCTCCCCATCGTGAAGGATGTCTCCGGAATCACATCGCAGGGAGGGTAATGAAGGACCCCCTCCCTTGACTTCTCTTACATAGGACCAGAACGCATTTGGATCCTTCTTCAATTTTGTATTTAATACCTCATTCCGGAAGGTGTTAAATGCGTTACGCATGGTTTTTCTCGCAAATACGCGGGCACTGTTATACTCATGGACTATAGCTGTGCGATACTCATCGGAAGCGGTGGGAGGTATGTTTTTCAATTTTGCGTGGCTACGCCTCTGCCGTCTTAAGGCAATCCTGACTTCCTTATTAAACCAACGAGGTTCTTTCTTATCAGATTTTAACTTACTGGGGATAAATCTATCGATACCTTTTCCTAGTATATCCTTGAATAATAGCCATGATGGCTCCATACCTAATCGTTCTGTCTTTTCACGATAACTGACAAAGCTACTTCTGAGATGTAAGCTGAAACTTTTAAAGTCGGCCTTGGCGAAAGCGTATACATTCCGAAGGGGCTTAGGATGTCTTTTGAGCTTTAATTCGCACTCCGCATACACAGCTCGATGGTCGCTAAGTCCCTCCTCTGTGGATACCTTAGTTATCCTATTCGGGATGTTAGAAGCAAGCAAGTCGAGAACATTGCCCGAACGCGTGGCTTTTCATACCATCTGGATTAAGGAATATTCATAAAACGTGTCAATTAAGGCTTCACACGATTCGCGTTCTTTACCTCCCGTAACGAAACATAGGTTTTCCCAATCGATTGACGGTAAGTTAAAATCGCCTCCAATTATCACATAACCGTCGTTCATAAAAGATCTAAGCTCGGCTAATTGCCTCTGTAAACTTAAAATATAATCAACTTTAGCATTAGGTGATCTGTAAAATGAGCATAAATATATCTTTTTCGAATTATCCTTACCTAGGCGGCACCACACGCTCTCGGTCGTTTCGTCGATAATAGGGACCTGACAACTATCGTACTTTTCACTTATTGCCAAAAATACTCCGCCACCTATTCTATTGGCACTGTCTTTTCTGAACACTCTATAGCTTTTCGGAAAAATTTCTTGGCTAGCAATATCTTCGGTGGGCCAACTTTCCGTACCTATAACTACATCAGCATGCGACGTGCGAATTACGTGTTCGAGTTCGGCAGGCTTCCTACGAATGCTGCGGCAGTTTAAAACTACAATATTTAATTTCTCGTTATCGCCCGAAGCATTAAATGCTCTATTACGGCTTCTGCAGGTGGACTCTCTCACTTCGCTACTAGAAACTGTATTACACTTGATGCCCCTATGAAATCTCCTATTACGCCTACACCCTACCCTACTCTCTAATCTAAAAAAGACCTACCATGGTCGAAGAACGGTATCATCGGCAAAAACTTTAATTTTACTACGAACTGCCGAGCAGATATCATTCACATAAATTTAGAAAAGTACACATACGTAGTACATACACTTCCCTGAGGAACACCCGACGCAACTGTAACAGAGTGCGAGTATATCCCATCGATGACAACTATCTGTTCTCTATTCGAGAGGAAGTCTCTCACCCAACTGACAATTTTTAGATTGATACCATATTGTCATAACTTCGCAATTATTATGAGATACTTGATCAAACGCCTTCCTGAAGTCAATGAATATGGCGTCGACCTGAGTATTTTTTTCTTCCTATCGCAACAAATCATCCACGAACAGGGCGAGCTGAGTTTCGCATGATCTACCTCTCTGGAATCCGTGCTGGCGTCCGCTAAGCAATGAGTGAATATCTAAATAGCGCATTACAGAACTAAAGGTTATGTGCTCAAGTATCTTGCACGATAAGGAGGTTAGGGAAATTGGCCTATAATTTTCGGGGTTCTCTTTGTTGCCGCCCTTATGGATGGGCGTAACATGTGCCACCTTCCAATCTTTAGGGACGACACCTTCCGTAATGGATTTCTCGAATATAATTTTTAAATACGGCGCGATTTCAGCAGCTAATTCTTTCATTACACGCGCGGGAATTTCCTCCGGTCCAGGAGATTTATTTGGCTTAATTGAATGAAGTTGGAGCGCGATGCCATTTTCCGAAAATACCAAATCTTCCATCGAATCGCCCTGACGCATAGGAATATGGGTTTCACATTCATCGTCATCACGAGTAAAAGCTTTCTGAAAGTGATGATTTAATAGGTTTGCCTTATCCGTACTATCGTGAACTACGTTTCCCGTTTCCGATCGCAGTGACGCAATAGTGGGGCCCCTACCTTGAACTTCCCTGACGTAAGACCAAAATGCTTTCGGGTTCTCTTTCAAGTTATCCTGTAAAACCTTCTTTTTGTAATTGTTAAACGCATTACGCATTGACACTCTGGCTATGGAGCGCGACTCCTTCTATTGCTGCCTTAACATTGCGATCTGTTCGACCGTAGCTGTTGAGGATGTATTATTTACGCGAGAGTGGAGTTTTCTTTGCCGTCGGAGAGGGCTCCTAACTCCCTGGTTGTACCATCTAGGTTCTAAATTTTCACGCTTCAGTTTGCTAGGAATAAATTTATCTGTGCACTCTCGCATCATATCTCTGAATATGCACCAGGATTCTTCCGCGTCTCGCAGAAATTAGTATATTTATTTCGCAGAAAAGACTTAAATCTAGTGAAATCTGCTTTGGCGAATACATAAAGCTCTCATTTAGCCTTAACCTGTTTCTCAATGTTTAGCTGAAACTCCACGTACACTGCCTTGTGATCGCTTATTCCCTCAGCAACAGATACCCTATCCATACGCTCAGGAAGATTAGTAGCCAATAAATCTAATATATTATTAAATCTCGTGGGAAATCTCACTAACTGATACAATGAGTGTTTGCTGAAAGTTTCAGGTAAAGCCTCGCAAGATTCATGCTCTCCACCACCGGGATTTAACGTCACTTTACTCTTTAACTGACAACTAATATTATTTTCTATAGTCCTTGTTTCTATGACTCAAATTATAGGTACTTGTACAATACAATAGGTACAATACTTCTATTTTTGCTGACAACCTATGTTGACAACGTTAATTATTCATTATTTAATCAATCAATCGACTAAGCAATTTTATTGCAAAAACGGTGTACTTTACTTTAACCCTAGACTAATAAACTTTCGTCTATCAGACTAGTTGCAGCAAAAGGACTTTTAACACAGTTCAGAGTAAAATAGGGGATTGCGCGTTTGTTTACTTTAAGACTGCGTTGAGTTAGAGGTGTGCAAATAATGACCT
This sequence comes from Tanypteryx hageni, assembly GCA_028673005.1. Lineage (NCBI taxonomy): Eukaryota > Metazoa > Arthropoda > Insecta > Odonata > Petaluridae > Tanypteryx > Tanypteryx hageni. Next base: position 7,049,080 of record CM054117.1, read on the forward strand.
GTTCCACAACCTACTTCTTACTACTTCCTTTAGTTTTCAGTCGCCTCTTGGATGAATATTTAGTAAGTGCGTCAGCTTCTCAGCTCGTTCATTAAAAGTCACGATCACAGAAATTCTTCATTTACCTGCCGTCGGAGAACAACATGGATCTGCACAACCAAACATAAAATAACCTGTGCTTTTTGTTCCTCTAAGATGAGAAGAATGACAATGTATTATTGTCGGCGTATGTGTGGCGATCACCGAGCGAACATTGTTTTGAATGCGACAATCTTAAATAAATTGATTTATATTATTTTATATATTATCTTAAGATATTATCACATTCTTTTGTAAAATAAAATGTTAGAATTTATAAAAACTTTTATCGGAATATAAAATTTTGAGAAAGTGGTCTAATAGACGAATGTTTAGTATTAATGTTCCACCTTGATCATGTTTAGTAATCTGGGGTGATACAGGGTTTCCCAAACTGTGTACCGCGGTACCCATGCATTCCGCGAAAGCTTCACGAGGTTCCATTAAATAATACGAATAAGAGTCCAAGGGTTCCGTGACTTCAGATAGTTTGGGAAACCCTGCTTTAATTCGTAAGTTTTATTTGCTAAAGGGAAATAAGTTGTCTTTTAACGTAAAATGTTTCTTATGTATCATATGTAATAGAGTAATTTGCAGCCTCGGCACCTGGGTCGCCACAGTCGAGCGTGACATGACGATTTAGCTCATTATTATTATTAGAATTTTTGTTTGATTTATTTTGCATTTATGTAATTTTTATTTTGCAATGTTTCGAGAATTATTTTTTTTTAAAACTCTTAAGCCCGGAGGAGATTTATTAAATCCCACCCGTACGGCCGGATAAGGTTTTTAAATTTTCACGATTGCGTTGCAAAAACGTTCGAAAATATTAAAATAATCATAACTTGAGAGGTTTTCTCTTGATTTTTCTGGATTTTTTTTGTGGATTTATGAAAAACATGAAATTTGTAAATATCTATTTTGCCTAAAATATTTTACATACAAAGATTGTTGGAGTAGAAGAGAATTTTGTGGCGTGCATTCGCGCTTTATATATAACATTCAGCTCCGGAAAATCTATATAAGATATTGATGTGCAATCTTAATAAAAAAATAGCTTAAATTAGTAACTATTTCTTTCTGCAAGTCTACCCATCTAAACCAATTAGGTGAAAAGTTTTACGAATCTCAACTTTTTCATGTCTTGACTAGAAATTTTTAAGTAAATGTAGTATTGATTTATTAATAGATGATTTATTTATAATATAAACGTTTTAGTTATACAGTCATCATTCTTAGTCATTACAGAAGTCACATAGAAGAAATGGTTACATTTCGTTCATTGGAAAGGGAGATAAGACGTTGTATAAAACACGGAAAACTTTAGCTTATAGGTCCTTCCCAAATATTTTCAGAAAACTTACACATGCGTAATTGGATTCAGCAAGAAATGCCTTATAGCTCAGTAAACACTTCTAGTAATCTATTGTGTAAATATATGGAAGAGCTTTTAGTGATTTTTGCTGGCGTGTCCTCTTCTTGCCTACTCGCTTCATCGCTGCTTTGGCCCTGGCAGCACAACAGCAAAGCACTTATCTGGAGAGGAAAACAGACCTCGTCTTCTTTCAAATGTCAAAAAAAGGAACCCAATTTGGTGGGTTTCCTTTCCTCAGGTATTTATGGGTCAACTTTAGAAACCGAAAATCCGTAGGTCTGTGGTAAAAACTAAAATTCTATCACAAAACTAAACGTATATTATAGGTAAACAAATACTTACAAATAGATATACTCAATTCCCTGCAATTTTCGTTAAGATTAAAATAAAATTCTAAAGGTCTTGAAAATTATATGACATATTATATATATAAATATTTTATATCAAATTATATAAAAATAATATATAAAAGGAACAGGAGACAGAGGATTGAATCGGCCTTACCTTAGAAATTCTGTTTTGTGGTGTAAACCTCAAAGCAGTCAATGCACAATGCTACAGCACACTGTTCGCACCAATATGTGGTATCCTTCCTCTTTCCATGTTTAGTGCAAACAATGCACTTTCTTTGAGGCATCACCTTTTTCCCTGTAGGGGGGATCCTTCTCACAAAATGCCTCTTTGTGGTGTGGCAGTAAATTATCGGAAGAATGTCGGCTTTGGATTTTGAAATCATCTGTTTTGACGTTGACGCTCTCCTAGGAAGCGATGAACGAAGGATCGCGCGGTAATGGAAGGGAATGTTTACAGAAATGTTTTTACTCAATTCCATTCTTCATGAATTGCATTGTAAACATTTGTAATAAGCTGTGCATAGACAGACATAAGATTTTTTTCTTTCTTTCTTTACATACCAACGAAGACCTTTGTCGCAAGACATAAGCCAAATGTCTCCACCAGGAAAAAAAGAGGAGAAAAAACGTGCTCTCCTTTGAAATGATACACAGTTCCTACATTGCATTTAAAATACCAAGAAAAGGTTCCTTGCTGCATTGAAAAGCGACTTTTATACGGAGAAACACCATCATATCATAGCAAAATTGAAAATTCTATCGCAAAATTCAGCGTTGATTATATATTTTATAATAGAGAAAAAATAAAGGACAAACATAGATAGGAAGTACAAAGCTTCCTCTTTCAAAAAATATATAGGTTATTTAGATTTAAAGAAGTCTCTAGCGTCAAAAGATAAAATAAATTAGGGCTGCCGCATGACGTAATAGTACGCCTGACGGCCGATTGGACAGTTTTTGCAGGACGTAATAGTACGCCTGACGGCGTTGAGGGGTTAATAGCAACATGCACTGAAATGTATTTTTTGTCGAGAATGTTTTTAATTTTATTCGTTATCAATAACATTTTATGATGTTTGATATAAAGTAATGTTGCTTTATATTACATAAAAACTTTCCGTAGTCATTGTTGTTTATTTCGTCTTACACTGAAACCTCCCTATTATTCCATAGAAAAACGATCGTTAAGTGTGATCAGATAAGAAGGCGGTCGTTAGGTGAGGTTCCACTATACGTATGTTTAGATTGCAGGGCCCCAATTGCTTAGCGCCAGGGGCCTCAGAAGGCGTAAATTCGCCATTGCTGCACGAGAGCAAGAAAAAATAACAAAAAGTAGACGCTGCTACAGTTGTAGGCAGCCAACAATAAATCGCATCTGCGATTCTTTACACTGGTGAAAAAATGCCTTATTCAGTTTGCTATGCAGTTCTTCCCTCGTTAGTTTCATTTAGAAATAAAGGCACTCGCCGAATGATATGATGACATTTTTCTAAATGTAAATAACAAATTTTTCATTATTTTTATTTATGTGTTTCGTTTTTGGATTTCATGAGTACGCATAATTACACAGCTCCCCGGTTACAACGCCGTCGGTTGTATGTTGAATTCGGACATACGACGGGTCTTCCATTCCCTACTACTAGAAGTCCGGGCGTAAATACGATCGTGTCCTCGGTTATATAGCGGTTGTCTTATAAGGCGGGTCGCGGGCCAAATTAAGGGTTTCGTAGGCCCTGTGCGCCGTGGCTCGTAGGTATCTTAACTATTGCATGTGTACGTATATACAGGATTATGCTTAATTGGGGAAACGTGGGGGAACATTATTATTGATTTTTTAAGAAAACCTATTCTTGAAATTAGGTTTCTCTTATACCACAGCGAGCGTTGCGTGGTCTTTCTTGGCGGCTGACATGGCTATATGTGCACAAGTACTACGCTACTCTTTTTATTGCGCATTTCAGCCGCCGGCTTCACTATGAGTGCTGTACTATAGCCCTGCACGGGTATGATATTTTTCACCCGTACCCGCAGATTACTAACCCGTACCCGACTCGTACCCGCAGAATATTAACCCGCACCCGACCCGTACCCGCAGACTACTAACCCGCACAGAAGGTCTACTTGTCCGACCCGACCCATATTTTTTTAACTCTCTGGTCCTCGAGACAGATCCGTAGCAAGCAATAGTGAAAAAATAAAAATATTATTGTGAGTCACAGTAATTTATATTGTATAAATTAAAATGAAATGCAATTTTACATAAACATTCATTTTTAAGAACGAAAAAATGTATTTAAAGTATCTAAGATTTATTTTTACAAGAATTACAAATTTTACATAATAATTTAATTGAAAAAAATAAACAATTAATTGTACCCTGAGATTTAAAATTATTATTTAAAAATAGGACATCATTCACGTTTGCGAGACCTAAACTGTTTCTTCTTCCACTAACAACCTGTCCCGCCAATGATGGATAATCGCTGGTATTGCAAAAATACGATTCGCTAAAATACTTAAATTTGGCAAACAATTCTTTTGCTTATCTCACCATTTCATCAAATCAAAATTATTAGTAACGTCGTCAGATAGTTTTATGTCAATATATGCAGTCAATTCGTCTGGAGAAATATGATCATTTACTGTCTACCTGTCATGACATTCCAACCTAGTGGAGGTTGGCCTCGTCGCATTGTAAGCTTTGCTGCAAATGCGGATCTATGCTGTGTAACTAGCTTGTTAAACCTTTTGGCCCCTAAGGCTATCAACCCCTCCCTACAAGCGTGGACGCTTGTTCATAGGGAGGGCATCCTGCGACTCAAGGCTTACAATGGGTCGCTTGTAGCGATCCCACCACCTAGCCTTGATGTCGCCTAGCTAACGCACTTCTTCGTGCGGCGATACTGCTGCCTTGTAGTGGAATTCCCTAGACATCCTCGGCAAGAGGACGTCCAGGGGTTCCACATTTCCGTCTATATGCATCCGGCTGACGTGATCATACCTACCACGACCGAGTATCATCCGGAGCGCATTGTTTTGCACAACCTGCAGCCTGTAGAGGGAGGTCTTGGGCACCCCAGACCAGACCGCCGCTGCGTACGTCAAGATGGGCCTCACGCAGCTCAGGCAGAGGCGTTTCTTGTTGTCGGCCGACAAGACATCCGGGCGCAGAATCGGACGAATTCTTGATAACGCCCCGAGTCCCTTGCGGCGGACAGTCTCAACCTGAGGCTTCCAAAGAAGCCTCCGGCCAGCACTATACCCAGGTAGGCGACCTCTGGGCTCCTGGGGACGACGTCCCCCATCACCGACAGGTCGACTTCAGGCGGCGCTCCTCTTCCAGGATGGAAGACAACGGCCCCGGTTTTCGAGGATTAACTGCAATGCGCCATCGACGATACCATGCCATCAGGTCGTCGACGGCGCATTGCAACTTCTCCACAGCCGCGTACCTTTTGCTGGAGCGCGAGAAGAGCGCCGCGTGATTAGTGTACAAGGCAAGGATCGTGTTCCACCTAAAATCCCAGGGGGAATCTTCGGTGAAGATGTTAATCAGTGTCGGCCCCAGGACGAATCCCTGCGGAACGCCGGCGCAGATGCGTCGTAGTCGCGATCCGACCCGGAGCCTAAACACCCTGAACGTCCTGCCCTGCAAGTACGACTCGATCAGCAGAACAAGCCAAGCTGGGATCTGGAGTCTAACCATCTTCAACAGGAGTGCTGGGTGCCACACGCGGTCAAAGACCTTCGAGATGTCGAAGAAGGCCCCCGCGACCGAGTGGTTCCTGTTGAAGGCGTCGGTGGTAAAGTATGTCACCCTGCCCAGTTGCTGGGTAGTGGAGTGCCCACTTCGGAAGCCAAACTGCTCATCCGGGAGAATGCTCTTCTCTCGGAGATCGTGCTGCAGTGGCTTCTGGATGAGACGCTCAAAGATCTTCCCGAATCCCGCCAGGAGAGAGATTGGCCGGATGTCTCCGGGACCAACCTCCGTCCCCGGCTTCTTCGGGAGATAGATAATCTTTGCCCTCTTCCATGTGGACGGAATCCCGACACAACCGTTATAAACGGCGGGAAGGAATTCTACTCCGGCGACCGGGATTTGTCGCAGGGCGACATTGGGGATATCGTCATCCTCCGGAGCCCTCCTCAACTCAAGGCGGCGAATTACTGCAATAATATTGCGCCCCGAGAAATAAGGGAACTCCGCAGCCTGCAGGGGACCACAAGCAAGCGTTCCCAGCTCCCTAACAATGTCTTCCTCCACCACATCCGACTCTGTTGTGGCCGGGTTTGGTCAAAATAGCCCCTCCAGGTATTCCGCCATCATCCCGGCTTTTTCCTGCGGAGACCTTGCGACAGAGTTCCCCTGAACTATCAGGGGATCGCGCCGCTGGGTACCGCATAGCCTCCTGCAGGTCTTCCAGATGGACTGGTCCTCCAGGGAAAGCGTGGAGAGATGTAGTTTCCACGGGTCCGAGCGCACGTTTCTCAACATATCCCGGACCGTCCTGTTGAGGCAGTCCAGCTGGAGCCTGGGGTTACGGGTACGGTAGCGCTGCCGCCGCACACTGTTGATGCGATGCGTATACCCGCGGCCACGACCACCTTTGGTATCGCGGCGTACATGGTTTGCTGGAAAGTAGAAGTGAGGAGGTCGAACTTACGGTTTGCCTCTCCCCTCGTCCAGGGCGATATTGGCTCAACTGGCAGTCTTCCCGGGATAAATTCGTGAAAGTGCTGCCAGTCAGCTCGAGCTAGGTCCAGGCGCTGCGAAGGTGGAACTCGCACCGGCAAGTTCCACAGGAGTAGCAGGGTCGGATTGTGGTCGGAAGACAAGTCGTAAATCGAGTGCATGCATAGGGATGCCCGGTCGTTGCTGATGACAGCAGCGTCAAGGACATCCCTGGACGGAAGGAACGTGGGCTCTGTCGGTGCAAGCACCGTGAGCCTCTCTTCATCCGCCAAGTCGCGCAGGCGCAAGCCCCTCGGGTTGGCGACTCTGGAATGCCAGCTGTCGTGCTTGGCATTCAGGTCGCCGATTACAATGGAGGGGCTGCCATCCCCGACGAGATCCATGACCTCGTCCGGATCCCACGCCCTCCCCGGCGGATACTACGCCGAGGAGACCCTGATCCACCCGTCACAATTCCGTATGTAAGCGAATACGGCTTCCATCGACCTGTAGGATCACTCCAGGCAGGGGCGTTGTTCCACAGATCGATGGATTAATAGACCAGCGCCACCATAACCCCGGCCCGCAGCAGGCTGGCCGGCCCTGTCATAGCGATAAATCACCCATCCAGGGACCTTCCAGACGTCCGACGGGTGCAGGTGCGTCTCGTTGACGGCGGCGACGATGGCGTTCTTCTCCTGTGGGAACACCCGGAGTTCTTCCGTCTTCTCCTTAACTCCGCGGGCGTTCCATTGAACTAGGATGCTGCATCCCCTAGTCCCCATTATTGGGGGAAGGGGGGGTGGGATGCGCTCCTTGACCAACTTCTTCAAAACAGAAAGGAGGAGTTGGCCGGACGGCTACTGGGACGCTGCTCTGCGGCATGCTGCTCGCGGGACCTGAATTGGGGCCATTTCGGTCCCTGTGGACCGGATGGCCTCAGCTGCCTTGGTCATGGCCTTAAGAAGGGAGTCGGTGGAGTTGCCTAGGTTGGAAGCCACACTCTCCACGGCGACTACCTCTACGGTTTTCGCCTGCTGTTCCCTCTCTCGCTCCTTGTTTGCCCTGCGCCTTTGCTTACGCAAAAAATTGGCGGAGGGCTTCTGAGGGGCAGGCTCCTCCCGTCTGGCAACGGGACCAGGAGTCGACCTCGGAGGTGCTTTAGGAGCAGTGGGAGACTCCGCAGCGGGAGGGTCCATCTGCTTCCTCGGCTCAGCACCTGGCTGCTGAGCCGAAACACTGGATCTTGCTGTCGGCGACGGCTTGCTTGACCCCCCGACCACTGCAGCCTAAGAACGATAATCGTCTACTTTGGTCGAGTGGGTGACCTTTGAGGAGGGCAGGCGCAGACCTCGGTACCTTCGCACTGCACTGATTTCTGCTGTCCCTCCTCGTACCTCCGGAGCGCCTCCAGGAATACAGGGCATTCCTGGAAGGAGGACGGATGGTCGCCCTCACAGTTGGCGCATATGGCAGGCTCGTAGTGCGGCTTTGGGCAGTCTGCTCTCTTGTGTGGGCCAGCACACCGGAAGCACCTGGTGTCGCACCTGCAGGCGTGCGACACGTGGCCATACCGTTGGCAGTTGAACGGTCCCCTGCTACCCTTGAACTGCTCGATCTTCACCGAGCAGTTACAAATCTTTTTGATGGCCGTCGGAAGAGGGCGTCCTCTCCAAGTTGGCGACAAAACGGCCGATTGAGATACTATTCCCATTCTCCTCGGCAGTCATCTGGCAGACGCATCGGATTATGTGTCCCTTGGCCGTCAGTTCCGCCGCTACATCCTCCGGGGAGTAGCCCTTCCCCACGTTCTTCAAGAGAATGCGGACCCCTGGACGGATTCCAGGAATCGGGTGTGGTACTGGACGTCAGCGTCATCCAGTACCTCGGTGGCCGCACGGTGGTGCTCAGGCGTGCGAACGACGACCCTGGCGGAGGGCCGGCGGACCTCCAGTTCAAAGTCGTCGCCGCGCACCTTACTGAGCTCGCCTGCAATGCTTTTATGGGAGACGATCCCGTACACCGTAATCGGTGACACTAGGACCCTAGAGCGAGCTCCATTTTCTGGACGTTGTCCCACAGGAATGGTACACTTTCTCCTACCCACCCCCACCAGGAGGGCGAGAAGACTTTTGCCTCTTGGCTCTCCGTTTGGTAACGGGAGTGAACTCACCATCCGCGTCTGTGCTGGCAGCAGACTCAGCACCGAGGATGGGGGCGGAGCGGTCGGCCAACGAGGCGTCGGAAGGGGCAACGTTTTGCCCCACGGTCATTTTCCTCTTGCCTAGGACTTCGTCGGTCGAGTCCATAGACTCTTCCGGACCGGCGGATTGTTGGCCCTGCAAAGGTCTGGTTGGCCAGAAACAGGAGCGTCACAGCGATGAGCGGCAATCGCTTGAACCAAAAAGCACGTAAGTGCAATAGCTTGAGATTGTACGGAACGTTCCAATCAAAGCATGCATTTACTGTCAGTATCCATAAACTGAACTAAGTTGTCCGACATTTTATACCTTTTCATCGGTTGCTCTACAAGCGTACACGGATTTGGTGTCACGGATTCGATTTTATATCCCTTCTCCTTTTTAATATTATCAATATTTACGTTAACTTTCTCATAGATTTAATACTTTTCTTCGGTTTTTAACATTTTCACACTCTTTAAATGGGGGTGAAGAAAAACAGAAATTTTATGAATGTGCTGAATTTCCACATTTTCTAAATAATAAGTTTTTCCTGAAGTTTTTAAAAGTTGCATGATGTTAGATTCTGTTGAACCTATTTCTAAATGATCGTTTATTTTCAAATGCCACAAGTAAACCAAAAATATTGTTGGATATTTTTCTCCTTCCAATTCAATGAATGCTTTCTGGAATGTATTGAGGTATTCTACTAAATCTAATAAATCTTTCTTTTCAACCTCACAAATCATATCACTCATCTTTTTTCAATTAAAATATTGTAAATAACCTCCCAATTATCAAGTATTGACGAGATCATACGAAGAATTGAATTTCAACGTGTCTTGACGTCTCCTTTCAAAGTAGATTTCAGCGCACCTTGTAAGCCTGATTTTTAAAAATATTTCACAAATTTTATACACTTCTGAATTAAAGCAAGTGATGTTTCATTAGAAGAAATAGGAATATCTACAACATTATTTATTAAGTGTGCTGCACAATTGATTTTATTGAAAATTTTCAAAGCAGCTTCAATATTTGCTCCACGGTCACTGACAAAAGTAAAATTCTTCAGGTTACTATAGACACCGTATTGTTTTTAAATTAGCAACAATTCATTCTTTTTCGCCAGGATCAAGATGTTTAGTGCACAGAATACGATTGCCTAACATGGCATTCTTTACATAGTGTAATGTGATCCCTAAATAACTGACATTTTTGTAATTATTTGTCCACAAGTCCAAAGTGATCCCGCCCCCTATTGTTACCATGTTGGATTTTATGTATTGAATTAACTCTTCGCGACCTTTCTGAGCCACTGAATTAAGATTTCTCGAAATAGTTGTTGGATGTGGTAGCGCATCTTCTAAGTCAAAATAACATTTTTGATTTGTACTCATTTTCATTATTATTTCTAAAATATTTTTAAACCTATCTCCTGACAGTATCTCAAAAGATCTCAAATCTCTAATTACAAGTTTGACACAGCCATCTAAAAACATTTTTTTTCTTTTCAGCTGATAATTTTGGTAAATCGCATTTTTTCGGCACAAGAAAATTTGTCATTTTAGGCACGCCTTCTTTGTTATTTTCACACTTGTGTCGCAATAAACTTGATGTTCCCAGCTTCCTATTATCATAATGGTAAAATTTTTACAACTACTGCAAGCGATTGACTTCGAAATCAGTTCGCTCTTTTCATCTTAAATTTCACAGAACCTTTCCCAAATTTTTTATTTGGTATTTTCTGTTCTTCTTAGAGTGTACTCTAACTTCAAAAGCTTCCTTCTTATTTGATCAGTATTCATTGTTCAAATTTGAAGGGAAGACAAAAGTAATATTTTGATTAAAATTAAGATTTATAACTGAAAATTTTACATACCGCTGGTATTGGTTCCTTTTAAGGATTTGGTATATTGATATTCTGTCACAAAAGCCGAGATCACATAAACTCACCATTTTAATTTTATAAAATAACTGTAGTTCCTTTCTCTCGCAAACAAAGTATAAAATAATATAACTCATACGCGATTATTTGACGAAAAAATACTATATATTTGAACGTCAAATAACATATAAATAATGCTGATAGGCACTCTTATATGTAACCACGTCTCTTCAAAAGCGAATTCACAAAGATAGATGTTACTTGCATGGATGGACAAAACCAACTGGTTAAAAGGGAGAGTTCTCCCACAAACCAATCTGTCATAATTACATTGTACTACATAATTACCCTCTTCACTCTTTCTCACCCCCCTCCCCACATTCTCTTCTACTAAATGTAATCGACAATCGTTTGTCAAGTGCAACTTTGTATCTATTTATATAATAAAAGGAATCGTTTTTTCGTCAGACGCTTTTCTTGACACATGATACACAAAGCCTGCGATCTGCCGACAAATTTGTATCTTCCTATATAACGCTACTTCTGACCGCGAGGGTGGGCTTTACTAGCAGTAGAAGACGCTTGAAAAGTTCCTGTGCCTACATTGGCGAGGCTAATTGAATTGGAATTAAAACTAGTTTCCTACCCGCTCTTTACCCGCACCGGTGCCTTTTGTGTCCGACCCGACCCGTACCCGCATGGAAGCACCATATACCCGACCCGTAACTTTCGCTGCGGGTACCCGCGGGTCGGGTAAACTGCGGGTATGCAGGCCTCCATGCTGTACCAACCAGGGCCGGCACGTGCCTATTGGCCACCCGTTTGCGGAAACAAGTTGGCCGCTCCCCCAATCCCTCCCTCCTCCCCCATCGCGGTACCTCTCTTCATTATCATCAGCGGATTTTCAATTCCTGTTCCGAGTGTTCGTGCTGAATATTCTATATAGTAGGGATGCTCAAGACGTCGTTCGCCAACCCGTTTTAGGTGGATTGCGTAAAGATTTCATCGCTTCCCCCATCTAATAGAACAGATGCCCTCCCCCCACCTCCGCTCGACTAAATTTCTAACAATGAAGACAGACCCAAAGATGTAAATTCTACAATTCACGGCATAAGAAAAAAGGCTCTTGCCAAATTCCACTAGGATCGTCCACCGAATATATAAAACGAGAAATAAGTTTAGTTTTCTCTCGTTAGGAGATAGAAAAAATTTATCAGACTAGATCACGATCGAAAATATGACCATAGCGAACTCCAAGTTTGGACCTTCTGCCTAATCCAGTTCTTTACCTTTGTCTTACTAGCCGCGGTACTACCAACCGATGAAACAGAAACCTAATCCCGAGGTTGGCGAAGCAAATCTGTATAATGTTGTGTTTTATTTGACAGTAGATTTTCAACTGAGGTATAAATTAAATTATGTATAATATAGTTGATGAAAGGAATAACATAAAGAATAGGATTATATGTATTTATTTATAATTACACTAATAGTAATAGCAAAAACTTTATAGATTTATTTACAAACTGTTATAGGACAACACATGCACAAGTTTTGCATTCTGAAAAACAAACAATATTTCATTTGCTTTGAAACAGTAAAATTAATACTATAAAAACAACTTCACAAATACATTTCTTTGATCATCAAGACATATCAGCTTTAAAGCAAATGAGCAAATTTCTGTGATGCACTTCAAAATGACAATACATATAAAATGAAAAATTTGAAAGTCTTTACATAAAGTCTGGCTTTTAGTTCAGAAATTTTTTAAATTAGCTGATTTCTCTGCGATCTCATGTTCAATTGAAATGGTTTCCAAATTACTAAGTCTTTCATGAGCCATTGTTCACCTAAAATATTTTTTTATAATTTTTAATTTAGAAAATGACCTTTCACCTCCACTTACTGACACAGGCAATGTTAACAGAATTATTAATGCGACAAAGGTATTTGGAAACACTATATGCAAATCATTTCCCAACAAATAATTTAAAACTTCCAATGGTGTCAAATTAGATCGCACCATATGTTGCAACATATCAATTTCATTCTTCAGATCTACTGCATCAATGTCACTTTCACTTTTATCATTATTAGAAAGTAAATGAAAAAAGAAAATTGTAAATTTCCACTAACAAATTCGCTAGCAATACTGTCTTTAGAGTGAATGTCCTACCATATAACGAGTGAGCATACAAATTTAAAGCTCTGAAGTTCTGCAGCCAAACATTGGGCCTGGTAGCCAGTGGTCATATCTACATTTGTTCCATCTGTCAACTTGGCTAGACAGTCGTATATTTCTGCGATTTCAAATCATAATGGTTTTACTGCATCAATCCTACTCTCCCACCTGGTTTCTGAAACTTGTTTCAATGTTAATTTTTAAATATTTTTCTTTAACATGCTCCACCTTCGAGTAGAGGTAGAAAAAAACATTAATTCCTGCACAACATTGAAGAACTCTACAGCTTCAAGGGTGACATTTGCCGCATCATTAATCACAAGATTTAGGCACAAAAAACCTCCGTTAATTGATATCTAAAATCCTTTTCTGTAAGCGATTATGCTTTCACGCATATTGGCAGCATTGTCGCAACCCTGGCCTCTGATGTCCTGAACATTCAAATTTAAATCTTCCAACATTTTAAAAACAAACGGTCAATCCCTCTCCTGTTGACACCGTAATTGGGTGAAACCCGAGGAAGTGCTCGTGGGTTTCAGCTCTTACAGAGGAGGAGGAGAATATAATATACTAGTAGTTGGTGCTTGCATACTGCAAGCATTTCATATCACCTTGAAAAAACATTCATTTTTCAGACAGATATTTCAGCATTACAAATATTCTATTAATTCTAAAGATTCCACCTCCACAGCGATTTTCGTTTTTCCCACATGTAAAAATAATAGTTTAAAGCAATACCCAAATGTTGCAATTTTAAAATTTTTACACTTTCTCCATTATGGGGTACTAATGCTACACATTTTAGCCAAATTTTAAAGTTGTAACATTTCTATTAGTAAAATAATATTTTTCTAATTGTTTAAAATTAAATAATTTTTAACGGCCGCGGCAATTCATATATGGTAAAATTGAAATGTTTATTTATGCAAATTCACTACTCTGTAAATAATTTGAAAATTTCAGCTTCCTAACTCATCCCGTAGTACCTAAACAGTTATCTATTTGTTTAAACTTTAAGAATTTTTAACTGCCAAACAAATTAAAATATCAAAATTTGTATAATCTGTATTTCGTTTTTTTAAGAATTCTACCTAAAAAAAAATTTAAACTCCGTAGCACATGCGGAAATACATAAAACATGAAAATTTGTTTAAACAATTGCGAATTTTTAGCGGCCGCATTGTTGCACTTTTTCAAGATTTTCGTGTTTTCTAATCGGTTTTGCACAAAATCCTATCTATGAAAAAAATTTCGAATCTCCAGCTCATCTGGAAGTGCCTAAACATTAGTATCCTCCTGTTATATGTTATATGTTATCTATTATATATCGACGACTCTTACAGAGGAGGATATAACATACCATATATAATGATAACATATAACATATAACAGGAGGATACTAATGTTTAGGCACTTCCAGATGTGCACCAACTACTAGTCATAGATCGACGACTTATACAGAGGATCGGGATAACCTAGGAAGCTGCAATTTTCAAATTATTTACAGAACAGTGCATTTGCACAAATAAACATTTCAATCTTTCCATATATATATTTCGGCGGCCGTTAAAAATGTTTAAATTTTAAACAATTAGAATAATATTATTTTACTTCTAGAAGTACTACAACTTTAAAATTTTGCTCAAATGTGTAGCATTAGTACATCATAATGGAGAAAGTGTAAAATTTTTAAAATTGCAACATTTGGGTATTGCTTTAAACTATTATTTTTACATGTGGGAAAAACGAAAATCGCTGTGGAGGTGGAATCTTTAGAATTAATAGAATATTTGTAATGCTGAAATATCTGTCTGAAAAATGAATGTTTTTTCAAGGTGATATGAAATGCTTGCAGTATGGAAGCACCAACTACTAGTATGTTATATTCTCCTCCTCCTCTGTAAGAGTCGTCGATATATAATGATAGGAGGATACTAAGTTAAGGCACTTCCAAATGCGCTGGGGATTCAAAATTTTTTTCTTAGGTAGGATTTTGTGCAAAACCGACTAGAAAAAACGAAAATCTTGAAAAAGTGCAACAATGCGGACGCTAAAAATTCGCAGTTGTTTAAACAAATTTTCAAGGTTTATGTATTTTCGCATGCGCTACGGAGTTGAAATTTTTTTTATAAGTAGAATTCGTAAAAAAACGAAATCGTGATTATACAAATTTTGATATTTTTATTTGTTTGGCAGATAAAAATTCTTAAATTTTAAGCAAATAGATAACTGTTTAGACATTACGGGATGAGCTAGGAACTGAAAATTTCAAGTTATGTGCAGAGTAATGCATTTGCACAAATAAGCATTTAAATCTCTCCATAAATATATTGCGGCGGCCGTTTAAAATGTTTAAAATTTAAACAATTGGAAAAATATTATTTCACTTCTAGAAGTACTACAACTTTAAAATTTGGCAGAAATGTGTATCATTAGTACCCCATAATGGAGAAAGTATAAAATTCTTAAAATTGAAAAGTTTTGGGATTGTTTTAATCTATTATTTTTACATAAGGGAAAAACGAAAATCGCCCCGGAGGTGAAATATTAAAATTAAAAAAATATTTGTAATGATGAAAAATGAAAAATGAATGTTTTTATGTTGAGATGATATGCTTGCAGAATGCAAGTACCAACTACTAGTATTCTAATACATACACGCGTTATTTTTTTGCACAAATACGCGTGATCAATTTAATATTCCGTTCGAATGTATTTGTAATATTTTATAACGCTAAATTATAAAATTTTGGAACACAAAGTGCTACGTATCCGTGCTGACTTTAAAGCCAATATAAGTATTAAATAAATGATTAAATGGAAAGTAAGTTCTGTTTAGATCATCTTGTTCCTGAATTATGAATAGTATTAATATACCTTTTCTGAATCACGCAATTCAGTTATCTGTTTCGATTACCTTTCTGAAATTCTTTTCGTGTCGCTGTGAATTTTCGTCATTGGAACGTCTCTCAGAAACCAGGCCACCAAACCAAGGCACGCGTACCAAAAGTTGAAAGATTTTGCATGACACTATGAGTCACAGAAGATATTCAAATAATTTATTTCTTAAACTTAAAAGAATCTTCTTTCCTTTCGATTGCCCTATATAATGTCTCTCGCTTAGAATTTGCCTCATCCAATATATATATATATATATATATATATATATATATATATATATATATATATATATATATATGAATATATATAATACTAGTGTATTTCTCGCCATATGACGGGTGTCAAAAATGAAGTAATAATAAATAAATAAATAATAGTATTCCCTCCCTCCCTCCTCATCTCTGCGTCTCTTTTCTCCCACCTCCCCCCTCTCTCATTCCCTCCTGTCCCAATCCGCTCACCCTCTTTTTCTCCTTCTCCCTCTTTAGCTCTTTCCTCCCGTCCTTTTCTAATTCTATACCTCCCTTACTCTCTATATACATTCCATTCTATATCCCTTCCTTCCTTCCTATCTCCCTCCCCACATCCCCCTCTCTCTTACTCTACATCTATATAGTCCTATATAAGCAGAAGAATCCAAACTAAATCCCACGATAATTTAAGGCAGTCTATGCACTTGTATATATTACACGTATGCGCCTTGAGACAACAATTTAGTCTCAAAGTTTAACAATGACGTGGTCGGCAAGGCAACACCCCGTTTAAAAGCCGATATTTTCCCAAAACATGTGATTTAAATGTTTAATATGAGAGATTTCGAAAGGTAGGCGGAAAAAGATTAATAAAATAAGAAACTTTATTAATTTTCCTAAAACAAAGTTCAAATTCGAAGATCGTACGTCAATTCTTTCCAAAAGAGTAAAATGTCACCATTGATGACGTCGGCGTTAGGCACAGAGATGAGGCAAGGTCATTTGAATGACACTATTTTAATAGAAATTTGAATCGACAGAGATGACGAGTCCGGATGTCAAAGAGAATAACGCGTCGGCTCGCGAATATGTAGCCTCGGATTCGATTCCGACCGGGTTACTTTTTTATTCAATTTGATTCTTCATTTCTTTATTTAATTTGATTTATGATTTTGATTTGAATATGGCCATCTAGTCATCTTTTTTAATCTGAAATTTTAAATAAATTTAAATACATACATGTTCTTTTATCCTGAAATATATGAATTATAAAAGCAAAGTATATTATTCTATTTTATTAAGTTGCGTATCAACGGGAAAGCCACTAGTATGTATAACTTTTCAAGTGTCTGTCCGTCCCTCCACCCCCTCTGTATCTCAGGAACAAAATGGCGGTCTTGAGACAAGATAGCGGCCCTTTAAAATGTATGACAATTTATTTTTCGGAAACGGTGCGTCGGGAAATAAAAGCATGTCTTGATAATAGCAGTTTTGAAAAAATATTTTCAGCTTAGCGAGAAGAGAAGAGGATGGAAAAATGCGCGACGAGGCACCATTCAGATTGGAGAGCGAGGACGGCCCCTGGCTAACATCATCCGACGGCCGTTTCTCGTGAGCGGGTTTATCGAGGTGGGACACAGCATCGCCCGAGTGGTAATCCGTCCGCGTGCGCACGATAACGTGCACCAGATGCGTGCCATGCGGCCACGCCCCCGACGTCTCCGTTTCCACCGAACGATTCCCTTCGCTGCCATTGCGAGGCTCCATCATCCTGCGGGTATAGGACATTTCGTCGCCGGGACAATTCGGCGCCGGGACAATTATTATTACGGAAAAATATAAGAGCATCTAGTATGTGAATGTATTTGTAAAACAGAGAACTCAAATTATCTCTGATTTTATTAATTCCCTAAATTGTTTAATTTGAATAAAATAAAAGTTTTAATGAATTGTACTTTTAAACACTGCGGTAGTTGAATTCCTTTTCCTCTTTAATTAAATCAATTTTGAATGTCAATGATAGAAATATATTCCAGAAACTAAATTTTAATTAAACTTTAACTTTATTTTCTTCACTTCGAACGACCATGTTAACACTACGAAGGGACCCAGACATTTAATTTTGTTCACAATCAGCTACGGAAGTGATTCTGACATTTCATCGAAGACTTGACAACCCCCCCCCCTCCCCCACACAAAGAACTCTGGCCAAGTCAGATGTTGCCTTTCTTCAAGATGGAGCTCCATGTCACTTTGCAAATATCTTTCGGTCGTACCTCGATGAGTTCTTACCAGATCGTTAGATTGGACGTCGTGGAAACAGACATAAAGCACGATCGCCGGATTTAACGACATTAGACATCTTTGATCGGGGATTTGTAAAGTTTGAGATTTACAAAACAAAAACTTCAGACTTGCAAGATCTGTGACCTCTCATTGTCGCATCAGTTGTTAGATAACCCTAGAGGTGCTCGAGAATCTGCTTCGCAATGCGACGAGTTAATTTGAGATTTGCAGATGCACTGATGGTTCATATGTATGAAACATATAGTACCTAAACCCTTTTGGCCTGCAAAAAATTAAAATATCATTATTTAGGCAAAATAGATTGTCTTTTGGAAGGCTCTGTATTAGTTTTTCATTAAAAATCTACAGCATTATTAGAATTGGGTTTTGTTTGACTGAGTTGAGTTATTACGTTTTTATTATTTTCTTAACTATGGAGATGCCCGTTGAAATTCAACGGGAAAGTTTTTTTGTGAAATAAAAAATGAACAAATATACCTTGACTTTTTTTGGATGGCAGGAAAACAAACTTTCGTTCTTTTAGGCGTTCGTTGTTTCAAGTATCGAACTCCTACGAATGTATTCCTTCTCGTAAATAACGAAACGAATGTTGTTTATATTGGTTGCTATGAAAATAATTTCTCTCTCCTTCTCTCGTACTAAAAGCGTTCAAAGCGCGCTTCCACCCTAAGGATTGAAATAACAATAGGGTTTCGAGGTTTAACAAGGTAATTGGGTGGCAAGGTAACATCCCGTTAAAATGCTAAGATTTCCCCAAAATGTGCTAATTAAACGTTTAATAGAAGAAATTTCAAACTCTAGGTGCGAAAATATGAACAGAATAAGAAACTTTCTATTTTTTCTTTAAAATGGTTCAGATCCGAAGATTGTAGGTTAATTCTTTCAAATTTACATCTAAAAAAGAATAAAAGCCTGGACGTCGAAAAATCGATTCTTACGTGTTATTTTATCGAAAATGGAAATGTCTTCCTTGGAGTAGAACCCAGGACAATTTTCGAGATTTTTTTTCGTCTTATGCGAATTTAGTATTCCTGCCATATTTCAAAAATATATCTACATCTTTTATCGAGTTATTTGCATTTCTATAGCGTGACAGATGGAGCCACAAAGGGACAGAAGTAGGCTTTTATAAATTTTAGACAGATTAGGAAGATGCCCGTTGATATTCAACGGAAAAGTTTTTTTTTATGAAATGAATAAAAATTCATTTGAATTGAATTACTTTTACAACTCATTGGGGAGAAAATTTCTAGAAGAGATACTACTTTTCGTGATGCAATATCTCCTACTGAAAGGCTCTTAATAACATTGAGATATTATCATCGAACGTCTAAACGACGAACAATGAGAGCTGGCGTTGCGATAAATATTTATTCGAGTTAGTGTAAACGGTCGCGTACAGACTTTTACTCGTGCGAGGCGCTGCAGAGGAAAGGAGGCTACAATTCGAGCCAAGGCTACCATTTAAGCCCCAGCTTTTAATCGAACATTTCCGTCAAGCGCAGAAAGTATAAATAGAATACCGAACAATTACTCCGACGACCTAGATCACATTTATATTGTAAATGTGAAATTAAAAGGGCCTTAGTATGTCAAGAACTAGGATGCGCTGAAAATTTCAAATTAATCTACAACAAAAACTTAACCGTTGTTTTCTTGTTTTCATTTTGATAGACAGGAATATAGATTCTCATAGAAAATTAAAGTTTATGAAAAATAGTCAAATTAATATTTTAGTTTATCGAAAATGTTGGTTTTGTTTCCTCAAGTGCATAATTAAGTTAATTTGTTAATGAATTTTCTGTAACAGGTAACTATGGACCTCGTCTTATGGCTGAAAGAATTCAAGAACAAACATTTAAAAAATACTTAGATACTTGTCTCGAGTATCTCCAATAGCCACAACAAGGTTATAAAAAACCAGATGCGCATTTCGGCCAAAAAGCAGCCGTCTTTAGTGGCAATTCATCGAAAATACTTTGTAGCGCATCTGGTTTTTTAATAACCTTGTTGTGGCTATCTGAGATACCTGAGAAAAGTATTTTTTTAATGCTTGTTCTTGAATTAATTTTATGATTATTTCGAATTGATCTCTGATTTTTGTGTAATTTTGTCTGCGCCTCCCCAAGAAAAGGGTATGCCGCTGCCAGGGCCATCATCTCCCGGACGAATGGGGCTGCCATCGCGTTCCTCGTCGGGAAGGCCAGAATCTCGGGAATCTGTGGATGAAGCTGAGTCAGCGATGTCCGGGTCCCATGGGACGGGGTCGTCCGGTTCCGCCGAGTCACGCCACTCCAGGAATAGCCCCTCAATATCTGGATCCAGGCTCTGGTGCGGGCCAGGCGCTGGAGGTCCTGGTAGGTGCAGTTGTGGCGGTTCAGTATCGCGCGGCACGGGATCCTGCCCGTCCTCGGCCGCGGGCTCGGGGGGGCTGTGGCCGCTGCGCGGGTCGGGATCTAGAAGTAGCTCCGGATGTAGACGCCTGCTGGTTAACTACAACCACCTGGGGTCGTGGCTGTGGTAATATCCCGGGCGGGATATGGAGGACTTCGTCGTCTACGGGGGTAGTCAGCCGTGCCGCCACCTCCCATCCATGACGAGCTGCTACGCCAAGCACGCGTAGTCGCTGGTACAGGTAAGCCTTTGCAGACAAGGGAAGTTGTTCCCATGTCGACGCCAAATTTATCAAAAGTGTTGCCTCGTGCAGGTCTCGGGCCCGAAACTTGTTTGATGCGATTGCTGCAGTGACTAGACCGGCCAGCTGTAGAACTTCGGAATCTGGTGGAAGATCCGAAGTAATTGGCTCCGATCGTCGAAGGCTTGCCCACGAGGTAGGGGGGGCAATAATTGATCCTGCTGAGGTGTTGTGTGGAGACCTGGTCTCTAGCAGGACGGTCATTTGCTGTGATAGAGCCTCTATGCGTTCCATTGCTTGCTGGAAGCGCGGGTCCTCAGAGAAGAGGGATGGAGAATGGCTGCGTTGAGCGTGAGTAGGCGAGGAGGCGGCTGCCATACTGGTAGATGCTTGCGCTTGTTCTTCTTCCTTGTGAGTCAGAAGTTTGGCTGGGGTCAAGGGATTTTGACGCGTTCGAACCATAAACTCAATTTAAAAGCTGTTTCGTCGTGGTGTAAGGAATGGCATACTGAAACTAATTTCGATGAAAGTTCCATCGTATCTTTCCGAAAAAGTAAGAACAAAGAGATAGGGTTCGAATATAAAATCGATTGAATGAGTTTCCAAAATTTTAGGAACCGCCATTGCCGCGTTATTTCGTGGAACGTGTACATTCGTCGGGCTGCAGGTGCAGCCTGAAATAAATCGACTTTCACAACCAGAACAGTACGGAACAGCATAAATAATGTACAGGAACATGTTATTACTCGTTTGTTGTAGCACAGGTTTAATACGCCTCAGTGGTGGCTGAAAATGACCTTCCTGATTTAAACAAGGTTGGAAAAATGAACTCCATGTCGGAGTACACAGAGTTTCCAAATACGCTCTTTGAGATTTCACAATGTTCTCAGTATTTTTTGCTCAGATGAGAATTTAACGAGAAGCAAGCGTGGTACGTTGTAAAATACATCTAGGTCTTTATGTAAAGTAGTCGTAATTACTGTCCGATTTTAACCAAAATTGGAATCGGTCAATTAATTTTAACAAAACTACCCAATATCAAATTTCATCACAATATGCCAAGCGGTTCCGGAGTTGAAACTGAAGAACATTGAAAACTGCATGTAGGTCTTCATTTAAAGTGGTCGTAATTGTTGTCCGATTTTAACCAAAATTGGAATCAAATAAATAAGTAAATATGGAGACTACGGCGAAATTGATGTTTAATAAAATTAACTCCTTGACCGTAAAATTCAAAATTAGAGACACACAATGAAAAAGGGGGAAGGAGGAAAGGCAGGAAAAGGCAAAAGACAATAAAAATTGTAAACTTACGGGTTTAGGGGTTGTTACTCCACGCCAGGGACCTGATGTCACTCACACATTCACTCACTCAATCGCGCAAGCACTAATCCTAAAGGTGGAAAAGGAAACGGGACCGGGTTTGCGAGAAATTACTCTGCGCCAGGGACCCAAAAAATCGCACCGTTGCTAGAAGGTTTGTGAGTCAGTACGACCGCGACAGGGGCCTACTAAGCAACCACAAGCACACGTACACGCCAAGAGGTAAAGGGGAAAAATAAAGGGGGAAGGAACGGGGAAATAATACTAGGTTTACGGGAGATTAAACCACGCCAGGGACCTAGTATCGCACACAGTGGCCTGTAGGTTTATGTGCCTTCCGGCAACGACAGGGACCTAACAGACGTAACAATCACGCACGCAAGCACTCGAATACACTCACACAAGATCTCTAAAGATGAAGTAAACGTACTAAATACGTATTTCCTTTCCTTCCCCTTTTTCATTGTGTGTCTCTAATTTTGAATTTTACGATTAAGGAATTAATTCTATTTAACGAAATTGGAATCGATCTACCAATTTTATAAAAACTCCCCAATACCAAATTTCACCAAAATAAATACGTCAAGCTGTTCCCGAGTTGAAACAAAGAAACATTGTAGGTCTTCATGTTAAGTGGTCATCGTTGTTGTCTGATTTTGACCAAAATTGAAATCTATTGACCAGTTTTAGAAAAACGTCCCGATACCAAATTTCATTATAATACGACCATCGGTTTCCGAGTTTTGACATGCGGACGGACCTAAACGACCTCCTCTATACGCGTTCACTTCGTGCAAAGAACGCATAAAAATTTATTATTGAAAAACTAACATAGATGCAGTAAGAAAAAAGCTCTACTAACAAGGTGAAACTTAAAAAGTGTTTTTAAAGCTATTTATTTTCAATATGTCCTACGTTCGTGGCTCTACAGACATCAAAAGCGTATTCCGTTTCCTGCCATACATCTTTCAGCATATCATGCTGAACTTTTTTTAAGTCCCACTTGTCCGTTTCTTCAGGGTATCCAAAGTTGTGAGCATTGGTGGGACATAAGCTGGATGATGGTGCTGTAACAGGTGAAGCCAGTGGTCGATTAAATTCGTGTTTAGTTACAATAATTGATATTTATTTCTATTATGGAATCTTTTCTCTAGTTAAGTTAGTCTTAGGAATAGTTGAAGCACCAACGTACTTAGGTTGAGCCGATCATGACGATAAAATACGTACATGAATTGCATTTTTGGAGAGAGTATTATCGAGACCTGTTTTTTTTAGGACAATACGAAATCATAACAGGAGAACAAACCTGCGAGAGAAAATTTCTAAGAAGGCTTTGGTGCATAGCACACCCTGCTACCCACCAATTTGGTGAATTGCAGAGAAAATATATAGATGTAGAAGTACATAATTTTAAGGGATTTGTATAAGCGAAACATTGGTGTTTTTAGAAAAATTCGCATCCCCAACTCAAGAAATCTGATATGATATTCATTAAGAATACCTTCACTATTTATCAAACATTTCACACGCATCAATTATGAAATGATAAAATATCAGTTGTATGAAATTTTTTATGATACTAATTTTCAATGCAGTGCTTCAAAAATATTTTCGGTCGTTTCTTATAATAATTGCTCTCAACTGGTAAGATATACCGAAAATGTCCATGTATAGGCCGTATCCATGCATAGCACGCAGGGAGATTGTTGGTCTGAAATTCTAGAAAATTTCAACGTATCCTCCCTAGGGTTGCCACCTGTTCGGTTTTCATCCGAACTGTTCGGTAATCAGACAAACTGTTCGGTGTTCGGCACCGATGCTATAACGAACACGGAACAGTTAGGTAATTTGGAAATTTTTTAGGTGTTTGGTATCCATCGTACGTACTACACCCATAGATTGCTTGTGTGGAAGGAGGATAAATGAATTCATTAGTAAGAGGAATTGAGAAAAATCATCTACGCTACTGATTCAAGAGGTAACTTAAAATTTTTCTTTGCGCAGTTGTGTTTACCAGCCTTATTTTCCCTCTTTTGTGACGAAGAATAAATCGGGAATTCTACTTTCCTCGCTTAAATTACATATTTATTTTTCTTATAAAAACAATGGTTTTCATTTAATTATTTACCTGACAAATAAATATTCATTTATTATATATAAAGCGATAGTTAATCACTCTAGGTCAGTGGTGCCCAAACTATGGCGCATCCGCCTCTCAAATGTGGCGCATGGCGCATAAAACAATTCTTAAGATAATTTAGTTTTTCCACAGTTGTAGTATCTGAGATTTAAAAGAATTACCTCAAAACTTTATTGCATTTGCGTCGATATATCGGTTTAGTTTGTGAGGTTTGAATGAATAAATGGGTTTGAAAGTGAAGAATTTAGTGGGCGGGTGATTGTAAGGACATCTTGTCATGTCTGTTGGCTCGTGTGCCCAAACATTCCGCCCGACACATACAAAGTATTGCCGTCCCTATTCTCTTCCCACCATTGTTTACTCATCATTGATCGACTTCTAAAAATTAGTTATGTTGCTGACTCATTTGCAATTTCCGCAACTTCGAAAATTTAAAAAAACAGACTAAGAAATTGCAAATATAGATTTGAGTCGACCTTCTCAAACGCCTATCCAAATGTGCACCAAAATTTGATTCCAATGAAAAACTTTTTCGATGTACTCATTTCTAAAGAGTGTTAAAATATCTATCTTTTGAATATTTATATTGGGCATTGGGGTGTGTATTAGCGTCTTTGTAAAGGAATTCTACAACTTACTCAGGCAGAGTAGTTTTTTGCTACAAAATTAAAGATGTATTTTATTTGCATCAGGTAAAAGACTGCCCTGGTTGTCAAAGTGTTTTTTGTCTCCTTTTAAAACTATTACTATTTCAATAATTTTATTGACTAGTCACGGAAAGATGTGTGTAGAAACTTCTAAGTTGTGTAATTAATCCAGTTAGGAAATGTAATTTTCACTGTACGGTTGTTCGGTTTTGTTCGTTATATGTTCAGTTATGTTCGTAGTTTTTTAGAAATTTTATCAGAATGTTCGGGAACCGGGTCAAAAAAGGTGGCAACCCTAAGGATCCCTCGCGTAGGAGGCATATGTGACGTCATTTTCATAGGTCTTTCCTCAAATGGAGCGGCGCCACATTCGCCGCTAGTGGACATCTAACTTCTTTTACTGGCTATGCATTCCATGACTGAGCTTTGTGCTGTTATGAGAAATTTTACGGTCATTATTCTAAATAAAGATGAGCAAATAGAAAAGAAAGAATCGGGTTTCGCCTCGCGCCTTTAAAACACTGTAGATGCTCTATTTATGCGTATTGTCCAAATTAAATGTTTCAGAACTCACCGCGGTCATTGCATGACAAACCGACTGTAATTACCTAGCAATATTGAATACCAAATTTCAAATATTATTGCAATTTGGGTTCGGAAAAACCTTTAATTATAAAATGAGTGATTCATTTACTGATATAAACACCAGGAAAGGTGAACTACAAATATTTTTAAATAAAAAACGCTTTCACACATATTTAGAACTGATTATAACGCTGTTTGCGAAATACTTACACAAAGTTTTACCATTTATTAATTACTTAAACATAACAAACCTCTTTTTCTCAGAGTTTAGTATCCTTGAAGCCATTAGTTTATAACCCTCTATTCGTTATAGGGGTTTTCCTTTGTATTTTTCATTCCTTCTCTTTTAAGTTTAGTAAGTCTTGAATATATTTTTATAAGTATTAAGCCTGAAATACCTGGTTAAATGTTTTATATTTAACGCGGTTTTCTAGCGGAAAACCAGTGATTTTTACACTCTACAAAGGATGATTTTATTGCTGTTATTGGCAATAATTAGCGCAAATAAATTCTTTAAAGCAGATCAAAAGGAAATCTCGAGGAATAACCTTGATAAGGTGTTGTTTGAAATATGAAGTTCATTTTCAAGCCAATCATTTCCAGATTTTCTACGAAGTTCATGTCATGCGAGAGAAAAAACATAGGCTTAAAAATTGTTTTTAATACTTAGTTATTTCTCCATTATTATAACAGATAATAGCCTTGAAGGCATTGACGCCAATAAATTCTGAATAAGCATCGGACGGTTGGTTAGAGTAGCCCAAATATCTCTCGCGTGGGCTTCCAATGCCTCCTCCTTCTCGCCGGCGAAATCCCACTCCTTCACCGTGAGGCCCCACATATTTTCTAGGAGATGAAGGTCAGGGGAGTGCGGTGGCCACGGCATCACAGTAATTCGAGGATTTTCCTCGAAAACTGTCTAGTTTAATTCGCCCTATGTATTGGGAAATTATCGTGGACGAAAACAACTTCTTCGCCCTCTGGAACTACTTCGTCTTTGTATGGTAGCAGACTGGTGGTTAGAATTTGGACGTAGTCCGAAGCATTCATTCTCGGAGGTGTTCTTATTAATGGCCCTGCAGCCGACATCGCCCCCCAAAAACTTAAACTGATATGAACAGGATTTTTCGTTTTCAGGATATGCTTTTGATTATATCTGAAAAGAGACATGCGTTCCACATGTGTTATTTATTAATGTAAATCATCATAAAATCAAGGTATTCAATAAATAGCAATTAACATTGAACCATTACCTTGTATTTCTTTGTCGCCAAAGTTCTATTTTTCAGTTTTGATTACTTCGGAAAGTTTTTTCATCCGAGAATATCACAAGATTCCAATAGTCCAGATCCATATTACGGTAGGTCTGCGAAAATTGCATGCGACAGACACGATGATTTTCCGTTATTAACGGTTTCTTCTCCGGCTTGTAATAACGCACGCCTCCTTCTATTAACCGACGTCGTGCAGTGGTGTAGCTCAAGTCCATATTCAAATTTCTTCTTAATTTGGCAACGCCACCGATGGACAATGGATTATCTGTGACTGCTTACTTGAGTGCATCATCCTGCTCCCTGTCAGTGCATCTCGGCCGACGGCACCTCGGTTTAGGTTGCAGTAAATCATCTCCCTCCCTGTGCCTCCTTAACCAGTAATATACAGTTTTCTTATCAATATTCATTTGTGCTGCCACTTAGGAAACAGTTGTTCCAACCTCAATCAATCCTATTATTTTTCCTTTCTCGGCTGGATTTAACGGAGCGTTAGGGCGACGATCCATTTCTTTGATAGCTCAAGGGACAACTAAAGAATTTTACGAGGTTCCACCACAAGACGAGGTAATAGCACACGCTGAGTTTAACTGTCCAACACATAGGGTGTATTTAACTAAACAGTTGTCGAGGACAATCCTCGCATTGCCGTGATTCAGTGGCCGCCACCCTAATTCCCCTGGAAAATCTGTGGGTACTCTTGGTGAAGGAGTGGGCTTCAAACGGTGAGAGGAGGCATTGGAGGACCACCTTAAGGGCATCTTGGGCCAAGCAGACGTCCGATGATTATTCAGAATATTGTGACGTCAATTCCTTAAAGGTGGTTATCAGTTATCGATAATAATTGAATTATAACTAAATATTTAAATAGATTTTAATGGCTACCTTTATTTTCTTACACATGGCTTGAAGTTTATTAATTATTATTATTATTAATGATTGACTTTGTATTGGTAAAAAGAATGCCCAATGTCACCAGGAAATAAGTGAAAATGCATGTCAATGTATTAGGAGACGTAAAAAAGTAAACAAAATATCCCGACGCAGTGTGGTCAATGCGGTTCTTAGTAAGCTGCGTAATTGAATTACAAAAGCAAAAAAAGAAAGTCTCCAGAAAGATTCGTTCGCTGACCCTTGAGACTCTACGATGGGCGACTCTATTTAACCACCTCGGCCATCGAATCCTAGGCCACAAACTCCTCCATTAGAGTGACACGATTTGAAGATACTTAAGACACCGTTGAAACTAATATCTCGTAATTCCATCTCGTAAACTTTGTTTTTCGCCGAAATGTCGTACGTGTCAATGCCTGCAATGACCGCGTTGAGTTCTGAAACATTTAATTTGGACAATACGCCTAAATAAAGCAGCTACAGTAAAACTTGTGATAGCTTATACTGCCATACCTTATAACCTCCCTTAACTTATACAAAATTCCAGTGCCTACTTGGCCAAATGACTATAGCTTATAACCTCTGTTATCTTAACCTTATAAGGTTGGCATCACTGCAAACATTACATTAACCTTTATTAGCCATAAATGTACACCAAATGTAGGGGCGTGAAAATACTTCCGACTGAACGCTTCTCACTCATCCTAATTCGATACTTACCCAGTGGTGGCTCTCGATTCCATGAATTATTGTATTCATTACTACTCAACAAAAAAACTGGCTACTGGGAGGTAAGCTTTGAAAAACAAGGTGCTTCGCTATTGCCTCCCCTCTCCCCAGGTTTTCCAGAAAACTCGGGAACGCCTCGCACGCCAGTTGTGAAAATCGTGTCGCAGTCCGATTCCCCAGTTCTGTCGATTGGTGCCGCCAGAGCACTATCCCTGCCTCCATTGTTACAATGTGATCTCGTGAGATTCATTTCCACCCTTTAGAGTAGCCAGATAACTTTTGGAAAGGTCTCATTGTGTAGGTTATGAGAAAAGCATTCAACACTCTACGCTTCCAATGTGGCGTTTGGACGCTAGGAGAAGGAAAGAAGAAGAGAGAGAGGATTCCTACGACGACATGGCAGTGTATGTTTCACTTTGCTACTGAACGTATCGCTTAAAGACAAACGATTCGGAAAGGTGTCATTTTTGACGGGTAGATAGATGTTCGTACCTTATATTATTGCATCTGTGGATTAAGGGGCTGTTAATTTTCCCTTGTTTCAACCACAATTTCTAACATTCGTCCCTCCTTCTATAACTCCTTCAAAATGTCTGCCGCATGAACCACCTCCTCCAAGCCCAAGTACTCCATCATGACAGATGAGCAGCACAAGGCCCTTTGTCAGAAGATGAAGGACGAATCCAGCATCTCACAGAAGGCCCTTATCAATTGGCTTGAGGTAACCTATGGCATCAAGACCACTCAGGCCACTGTCTCCTCCACATTCAAATGCAACAACGAACTCCTTGTGACCCAGGGCGGAAATCCTCCAGTTAAGCACCACAGAGTGCTGAAGTGGCCTAAGGTTGCTGAAGCTCTTTATAAGTGGTTCCTCCTGTATCAAGAGTGCGTGAACATCTCTGAAGAACCTCTCAAGGAGAAAACTGCAGCATTCATGAAGCTGCTACATCTTAATGAAGATTCCTCAAAGTTTGAGGCCAAGAACTGGTCCAACGTCTGACTTGAGACATTCAAGCAGTGCTACAGCATCAAGTTCCTTCCGGCGCATTGATGAGAGTAGATCTGTTGGCATGGACCTTGTAAAAGAGGAGCTTCCTAAGCTCAGAGAAGTCCTCGATCAGTACAGCTAGCCAGATATCTACAACATGGATGAGACCAGTCTCTTTTTAAGAATACAGGCTGATCACTCGCTTTCCAGCAAGCTTCTCGAAGGCCGGAAGCAAGAAAAGGAAAGACTCACGATAACAGTCTGTGCAAGCATTTTGAGTGTCGAGTACAGGGCCAATGGCAAAGCTTGGATGACTGCTGCAATGTTTATCGAATGGCAGCATTGGTTTGACCCTCAAATGAGAGGCTGGCAGGTACTCCTTGTCATCGACAACTACCCGGATCATAAAGTGAATCCTGGCAAGCTCAAGCACACTGTGTTCATCTTCTTTCTGCCCAACACCACTTCAAAGCTTCAGCCGTGCAATGCTGGAATAATAAGAGCCCTCAGGCTCACTACAGGTGACTGCAACTAGCACCAGCAATGTGTCACCGAGATCGAGGAGGAAATTCAAGCTCTCTGCTACAGGGAGCCCATGGATCTGGATTCCATCCTTAATCCTCCCCAGGAGGGGAAGTTTATGGCAATGCCCACGGACAAGGACATTGCTATGGGGGTTCTTGAGGAGGAAGAAGAAATGGAACTTGCAGAGGCAGCATCTCCTCCCCCTGTCTCTGCCCAAGCCGCACTGGAGGCTACTAAGTTGTTTGAGGACTGGTGTCTTCAGCAAGATATGGAGCAAAGCGAGGCTCAGGAGCTAATGATGGCTTTAAGGACCATTAAGACTAGGGCCTCTCTCATGTTAATCTCCTCTCTCAAGCAGAAGTCCCTGCTGGACATTTTTGTGCGCCCTGCCACGTGATTTTAAATTGTCTATGAGCTACACACAAATAAAAAATAATTATATTACTATATATAATAGACTAATTCTGTATTTTTATTTGTCTAACCCTCCCACTCCTAAATGTTTAAATAAATTATTTTGGAGAGAGCTTGACATATTAACGATAATTGCCTTAACGAACGTATCATTGTCAAAACTTGAGCTCCTATTGTTGTTTCAAGGATAATGCTAAATGCGACATACTATAATCATGTTTTAAGATGAATTTTATGAACTATTACTTTTAAATCAATATTCTTTTTTGAAAAATTTGAAACTTGGTCTTACTCCATAAATATGAACCATAGGATTTGTTTCCAAATTTCCCGATGAATTTAAACAGGCATTCACTCTAGTTACAGTCAGGGCCGACCCAAGGCGTAGGCAACATGGGCCAAAGCCGCGGGCGGGCGGATGCGAGGGCGGCCACCGTTCTGCGGGCAAGCGGGAACTAAAGTCTCCATTAAGTCGAGTTTAAGGGTCGAAAGGGAACTTTCGGACTCGCATATATTTGTTTGTAAATGTAGTCTCGCTATGGTATCAAGCGCTACGCCACATCTAGACTGAGCCAAGGGATTTTCGAGTGTATTTGTCATACTCGGGGCATAATTTTATTGAAAGAATAAACAAATGTGTTGTGTTAAACTCGTCGCTCTTTTCTTCGCGCATCAGCTATTTTCGGTTCCGATTATTCGCGATCGAGCATCTTCTCGCGTCTTCTTGCAGGTTTCTAACATCAAGTCAATCTGTTCTCGCTGTTTCCTCTTTTTTCGTTTTATTACTTTCTTTATATGTAGTAAGGGAAAAGTATTGTTTCCATGAAAAAATCGATTTCGATATTTCAGCGGAAATACAAGTTTTGTGGTCTCCTGACACGTTTTGAACATTTTGTTGATGATTGTGTGTGTATCTGTACGTGATAGGAATTTTGTGGGTGCTCTAATCCCCAAAAACTATTAATCAGTTCAACGCTAAATTTTATATTTGACATTTTTGTAAAAGGGACAGACAGGAGTTGATAGAAGGACGGTTTGGGAAATAGGGAGAGAAAGAGAGGTTTAAAAGAATCGCAAAAATAATAATAATAGGCTATGTTGTCCGTCCGTTGGTCTGAGTGTACAGCTATTAAAACGCAAATAAATCGATCACATATGTACACAGAAAATAGAACGAAAATATTCGTTTTGTTTGTAAGATTTGTATGTACGTACATCATGCTCAGAGAGATAGGTACATTTTTGAGGGGAGAATTAGAAGGAGAATGTGAAGGAGAAAGGGAGGAGAATGGGGGGCAGGAAGAAAGAGGGTGGGAGTAAGATGGGAAGAAGAAAGGGTGAAGAATAGGACGAAGAGAGTTGGAAAATGGGAAGAACGAGAGGGAAAATACGAGGGAGAGATGGAGAATAGGAGGGAGAGATGGAGAATAGAGGGAAAGGGAGGGAGGCAGAGAGAAAGGGAGGAAGAATGGGAAGTACCTTAATTTTAATACATAATCTGCACATACCCGTCATATTTGACGGGCAATTACGCTAGTACATATATGTATATAAAACCATAAATGATGGATAATATAGAAATGTAAAATTCAGATAAATTTGCTTGGACGCCGTAAATTTCCAAAGCGGCGGCACTGGCGCAGGCAAATCATTCCACGTGTGTCAATTTTTGCCTAATATAGTCTACTTCAGTTTCCGAGTAGTTTTCCATAGTCGTTTCTGCGGCACTCAATAGGGTCTTTTTAGAGGCGTATACAACGGATGATAATTTCTTCAAATTAAAAGAAACAGCTGGTAAATTTGCTGAAGATTCGGGTTTAACAGCGGACTTTTCCCAATTAGGATATAATGGAAACCGTCGTACAAAAGCACAGTTCGTATATGAAGCACCCGATGTCCCTATCAACAATTCTGAGAAGCAATTTAGAGTTAACTTCTTTAACACCATTCTCGATACAGCAATCTCATCCGTCTCTGAAAGATTTCATCAGTTAGAAGAATATAATTCCGTTTTTGGCATTTTGTTCAATTTAGAGAAGTTAAGTAATTTCGAACTCATCTGACCTGAGGACGCCGACTGCAACGCCACCGGCGAAACCTCGTCTACAAAGTCGAACAACGCAGTGAAACCGAAAGCCATGCAGAATATGTACGCCGCGAAATCCTTCGCACCAAACTAGTTTCGGATATGATTATTTTAGGAAATGTTGTATGAATTGGGAATCTACTTTAACAGATGGCACGAAAAGAGACGTAGTAGCGATTAATTGAATTCGATTAATTGAAAGCCATGTCCTGAAGGATTCCGAATCCTTCGCGAAATGAAATGTTACTGTCCATATGTGAAAACAATTTTGAAGAAACTGCTAGAGATTTTGATGCATTAAAAGTCAGGATGATCTATAACATTATTTATTTTCGCCATCTAAGTTTGTATTATTTTAAGAAAGTATTTAACTTAAATCTTTGGTTCATTTTCTTAATGTGTATATTTTATTATTCATCAACACATATTTATATAAATATCTGAAGAAATATCGTACTAGGTGGCAATTGTTTCAAAAATGTATCCAATTATTCATTTTTCGTAATGCTTATTTTTTAAATTTCTCTGTGCATTTTCCTGTGTGAATACATCAACGAATTCCTTATAATAGAAAAAAATGAATTTTAAAATGTATTTCTGCTGAATTTATAAGTAAAAGATTTGTTTGTAACAATTGCTAACAAAACTACCAGTATGAACTCGATGGAGTAAATTGTTCTGATTTTGAATGGAATTCTACCCTTCGTCCGCTGATGGAGATAATGTGACTTAGTATATTAGGAGCGGCCAAAATAATTCTTGCCCACACCCGAGAAAACTGTCGGGCCGACCCTGGTTATAGTATAAACTGCCTTAGCTTATAACCTCCGACAGGTGCCGCTAACAAAAATCTGGCCTTTATAGGAAGAATAGTTCGAAATAGCTCCGAACACGTGAAAGAATTATGTTACTTATCCTTGGTTCGACCGCAGGTCGAATATGCTTCAGCTGTGTGGGATCCCTACGAAAAGGGACTCACTAACGAGATAGAAAAGGTTCAGCGCAGGGCAGCTAGATTTGTAAAGAGGAATTACGATAGTAAACAAAGCGTAACATCGTTAATAGAAAATCTGAAATGGACATCGTTAGAGGAACGTAGGCTGCAGGCTAGATTTAAACTACTGGAAAAATTTATGTCGGAGGGACTAGCGAACGAGGTAGTAGGACTTATCAGAAGCCCGACGTATCTCGGAAGGCAGGACAGTGAGGATAATATTCGCGAGATCGACTGTAGAACGGAGCGATAAAGAGGATAATTTTTCCCTAGGACGATAAGAGGCCATAATAGGAAAAGATAACGTAGGAAAACTATGGACCCTTGGTGCACTGCACCCCCTGCCATTCACCAAAAAGGTGACTTGCAGGATATAATGTAGATGTAGATACCTTATAGCAGAATTTGGTTCCAATCATATCAACTAAGGCAGATTTTACTGTACATTGTTTTAAAGACGCGAGGCGAAACCGTATTCTTGCGTTTCTATTTGCTCATCGTTATTTAGAACGATGACCGTAAAATTTCTCATAGCAGCACGAAGCCAAAGACTAGTACCCCTACGGAAAGACGAGAAACTTAATGCTATGAAACGACTCCCAGGTTTTCCATGGAAGGCGACGAAAGATGGGTTAACTGGGAAAATTTGGAACTACGTGTTCACGATGGCTATCGTGACGTCATCACAGGATGTTACTCACCCCCTTCCCCTCCCGTTTTAATGCGATAATAGTCATCATCATCATGCTTCTGTCCGAAGACAGGTTTTAACTGAATCGCTGCCTCCATTTCTCTCTCTCCCTAGAAGCCTCTTTTATATCTCTATAAGTATTATATCCCTGCTTTATATTATTTAATATTCCTATTCTTTTTCTCCCCCTTCCTCTTCTTCCATTAATTTTTCCTTCTAAGATCGTCCTTTGTAAACACTGCCTTCTCAATATGTGCCCTATCCAATTTGCTTTTCTTTTCCTGATTGTTTTTATTAGCATCCTATCTTCTCCCCCCATTTCTAATACTTCTTCATTTCTCTTCCTCTCTGTCCATTTCACTTTCATCATTCTCCTCCAGACCCACATCTCAAAACTTTCTAAATATTTTTCCTCCTTTCTCCTTATCGTCCACGTCTCTGCACCATAAAGAGCTATGCTCCATATGTAGCATTTTGCTAATTTCTTCCTTGTTTCTAAATTTATTTTCTTGCTTGTGAGAAGCTCCTTCTTCTCGCTAAATGCTGCTTTTGCCATTGCAATCCTACTTCTGATGTCCTGTGTACTACTTCCATCCTGCGCTAAAATACTGCCAAGATATTTGAAACTACATACTTGTTCCAATTTTTGTCCATTTACCATTCTATTTAATTCTTTATGTTCCTTTGAAACCACCATGACTTTCGTTTTTTCAGCATTGATCTTCATTCCATATTGTTGGCCAACCTCCACTAGTCTGTCTGTCATCCTCTGAAGCTCTTTCTCGTCTTCTGCTATTAATCCCTGATCATCTGCATATTTAATGGTGGTAATACTTTCACCTCCTATCTTAAATCCTTTCTCTTCCATCAATGCTTCTTCTGTTATTGTTTCTGCATAAATATTAAATATCGCTGGTGAAATAGGACATCCCTGCCTCATTCCCCTCCCTATTGAAGTACTTTCTGTTTCTTCTCCTTCAACCCTAACTCTAATCTTTTGATCAAAGTAAAGGTTTTTAAGCAGTCTTTTATCTTTCCAATCTATTCCTATTTTGTTTAAAATACCCAGCATTTTATCCCATTTCACTCGGTCAAAAGCTTTCTCCCAATCTACAAAACAAAAATACATATCTTTATTGACTTCTAGCGCTCTTTCTATCATCATCCTCATACATCCTATAGCATCTCTAGTCCCTCTTCCTCTTCTGAAACCAAACTGATTATCTTGCAGCTCCTTTTCTATTTTACATTCAATTCTAATAGTAGCAAATATAAATTGGACGGACAGAATAAATGGACTTAAATGAATTGCATATAAGAAATCAAATTTATTACTGTATATCACACATTGCGAGAGTGCAACGTCATTATCAAATTACATAACAGTGAGGTATTTGTGCATAAATATTATACAATAAATATATAAAAATGAATTATTGTAACCAACTTTTATAACGTTAATACCTTTTATGCGTGAAAATGTATCTAAAGGAAATTCACGTTGACGACAAAAACGGCAAACTTTCACGTCAAGAATGAATTTGTGGATCAAGCAAAAATCTATGGTAAAGTGATTTCTTCGGCCCTGGAACACAGTTCTCTTTCTGTTCCACCTGTAAAAAGAATGAAAATGAATTTCTAAGGATGTCAATCATTAAACCTGCTAAACCCAATGAAATCGATGGGGGAGGCAATGGGTATGCTTCAAATGTCGCAATAAATGTAAAATAAGGCAAATGCGCTTACGGCCCCTTGCGGTTCATAAAAATATTTTCTATGAAGATCACATTGCCATTTGTAAAATGAAACACATATCACATTTCACTACAAAATGTCCTTTTTGTTTATTTATAATTTATTTTAAACACAGTTGTATTTACTGACGACCATGTGTTCTTAGCAGTCACAGTTAGGCCATATGTATTCATCAAATAACAAGGAAAACTTTTGATATGGAAATTTCAATTTCTAAATCGAAAAACATATACTTCTAAATACGTTTTCAAACAAAGATAGAAGAATTATCATAAGGTCTAGGAATACAAGCAAATGCATAATGAGAAAGAAGAAATAATCAAGTTACCAATTTCTGTGAATAATTCAAAATATTTCAAATTAAAACATAATAAGACATCGCTATGGTATACTTATTTAATTCTATTACATGCACAATTCTATTCCCTTACGTCTACGTTGCAGTTTAACTTCCAAAGAACTCGCTATAATCTACGAATAACCACGAGTTGTTTAAAATAGAAATTTCAATTACTCAATCTAAAATTACGGCTTATTTTGTGAACTACTGACACGTACCACATTAACGGCCAGGACAACGGATGGCACGGCTAGGCGAAGCAAGCGAGGCTTAGCAGAAGAATGAGAAGCAGTTCTCCAAATGCTTCTCGTACACACAAAAACGAGAGAATTTGCCCTCCTTCCCTCCTAAGAGATTTACCCAGTGCAGGTATCTGTAAAGAAAATATAACAGCATTCTTACAAAACACATTCACATACATCATAGAATGTTTTTCGGAAACATTTTCAATATTATATGCTGTTTTTAAGACTTACCTGTTCCTTGGAGAGCAGAACAATTGCACTCCGTCGCGTCTCCTTAAACAGCAATCTGCCACTCACTGCACATTTCTCACGTGATGAAAGCATATCTACTACAGTGCAACCTGTGTGATCCGAACTAATTAATGCAAGGGCGTGCTCGGATTATCGAGGTGTTCAAATTACTGGATTCTAAGTAAATGACCACGTTTTTAAGAAAAAAATATTTATTATAATGTTTAGTAAGTACGTTTCCACAGTAAACACTGAAAATTTATATATACATACATGGTTACATCTTGTTAAACTAAGTAGTCATCCGTCTTTTTTGTTTTTTTTTTTCCTTTCACTAGGCCCGTATATGCCTGCTCGCGCAGCTGACGATGTAGTAGTAGTATATCAGTAGTGTAGTAGTAATGTATCAATATTCATGTAAAATAACTAGGAAAAAATCTGTTATGTATTAAATTTCTGTAAATATAACACCAATTAATATAAATACTTCACTAAAATTTGAGAGATCCGCGTTGATGGACGGGAAAATTGTACTCCACATTGTGCCGGGGCAGTAGGAATGAATATCATCGCTCATTCCTTTTAAAATAATATTTCAAAGAATATCTATTCAGCCGCAAGAGGCGTTAGTAGTGGACATCTGTGCCCGACTTTGTTACAGAATAAATGTTCCAAATTTCACTTTCCGACGCTTTACACCTGATGTTGAGAAACAGTTCGGATTACTGGGAGTTCGGATTACCGTGTGTTCGGATTATAGAGGTTGCACTGTATATACCTGCTCGACAAAATCAGAGTAACTTAGTCAACCGCTCAATAAACATTGGCGGGTTTCTATCAAGCAAAATGGCCGCTGTTCCGCTGTGATAATAGACATAAGGAACGCGTGGTGCTTTGGCAGAGAGAGAGAGAGAAAGAGCTGGCTGCGATTGCAGCGCAGTTGGTGGCCCCGCACCATCATAGTGAACTACGTGTAAAATTTGGGTATTTATTCTCCCATAAGAGTTTCATACCCCTAGCTCAGTCATGGAATGCATAGCCAGTAAAAGAATTTTGATGTCCACTAGGGGCGAATGTGGCGCCGCTCCATTTGAGGATATACTTATGAAAATGACTGTACATAGGACAACCGCAAGTCAAGTCAAGGGCCCCAGGCAAACAATTTCATGAATTTTTAAATTTACTTCGTTTATACACGTATAGTTCTGTTTAAATTTCATTTCTCCTTTTATTTAAACTATTTATAGTTTGTTCTGCGTATACATTTGCGTTTACCTGATAAAATTGTGTAATTATATTGATATTCATGATATTAAAATAAATTGATTGTCATTTATTCATATAAGTTTGTTGTCTTTCGATTTTGAGAAGAATTATGTACCCGTGTATAGGACGCGCTCAATTTTTTAGCCAAATTTTTCGGAAAAAGTGTCTTATATTCGTAGGCTTAGCATATACTTATTCAGAGGATCAAACCGGGACAAAACGATTTATATAGATGAAAAACCGGGAAAATCGGGACATAACCGGGACGTGTGTTTTATTATTTTTGTTTGTTACATAAATTTTCATCTAGTATAAACGAACTCTTCATAGCTTAAACTTCTTTTTATCGCTATTAAATAATTTTACCAATTTTTCGATTATGGTGAAATTATGTAATAATGTAATGTAATATATGTTATCTTCTAACAATAATAAAAGGCTACTTCTGTCTCTTTGCTCCTTTGTGGCTCACTCTGTCACGCTATAAAAATGCGAATAACTCGATAATGGAACGAGATTAATTTTTATATTTGGCAGGAATGATCTATTCAGATATTGTAAGATGATAACGAAAAGAAATCTCGAAAAAAGTCCTAGGTTTGACTTCAAGGTAGGCCTTTCCATTTCCCATATGATAACACGTAAAAATCGACTTTTTGACTTGCAGGCTTTTATTATTTTTGAGATCTAAACTAGAAAGTATTCACCTATGATCTTCGGATCTAGCCCATTTTAAAGAAAAACTATGACTTTTCTTATTCTGTTTATCTTTTCCCGCCTACAGTTCGAAATTCCTCATGTTAAACGTTTAATTCACATATTTTGGAGAAATCTTGCCATTTAACGGGATGTTGCCATGCCAACCCATTACATTGCTGAACCTCGAAATCCTAATGTTATTTCAATCCTTATGGGAGAAAGCGTGCTTTCATAGCAACCAATGTAAACAACATTCGTTACGTTATTTTCGAGAAGGAATACATTTGAATGTAGAACATTAATCATTTGCATGTTAAAATTAGGTACTTAGAATCATCGTAGGAGTTCGAAACTTGAGACAACGAACGCTTAAAAGAACTAAAGTTTGTTTTATTGCCATCCAAAGAATGTCAAGGTATATTTATGTTAATTTTTTATTTTACAAAAACTTTCCTGTTGATTTTCAACGGGCATTTCCCTAGTGAAAAAAAAGTAGCGCGCTCCGTTCTAACATTGCCTCACCACAACACAGCACAATGAACAGGGGCGGCCCGAGGAATTTTGGTGCCCCGGGCGAGATAGCCCCCCTCCGTTAATGTTTGTTTAGAAATTTACAAAGTACATGTTAATTTATTCATCGCTCTGTAAAAAATATTGATAAAGAGAAATTAAAAGGAATGCCTTCAAGATTCTAGCCTGTTCCTCGATATAAATTGGTATCCAATATTTATTCACTTGCAAGTAATGCATAGATAAATGATCGGGATAGCGCCCCCAAAACTTTGGCGCCCCGGGCAGCCGCGCGGCTCGCCCGTAGCTCGGGCCGGCTCTGCAATGAAGTATTCTCATTGCAAGTTGTAAGCCGTTGCACACACACGTATAGTATTAATGGGCGTATAGCAGATTTACTGCTACGGTAAATATAATTCTCACTAAAAGATAAAAACCTTTTCAGAAGGTTAAATACCCATCCATTTTTACTTTCTCATATACGTAATATATTGAGAAAGTAATGTAATCGTGAAAAAATTCGACTTAAAGATTTTGATAGAAATACACGTTTTAGGTGCCCCTGAGTCCATAAAAGTGGTTTTCGCCATGCCGCCTGTCTCTCTGTCGGTCTGTTCGCTGTTCTAGGGCCCAAATTATTAAATTAAATTATTTGGTATTGGAAAATCTAAGGATACACAACTTCCTCCTCATATTTGCCTTGATACACTTAACACTTTATTCACCACTCCCCCAATCCCTGATGACAACGAATTGAAACAGAAACACATAGATAACCTCCTACATCAACACTTTCCTCCAGCCTCAGCATCATCACCATTCCAATTTTCTCCTGTAACTCAGCTGGAAGTACTGAATTGTTTACGTAAAATCAAGTCTCGAGCACAAGGTGCTGACGAAATTCCAATAGTTTTCTTCATAAGATTATTCATCTAGTTTTACCCGTCATCACTCATATATTCAATTGGTCGCTTATGCAAAACAAATTCCCATCGCAATGGAAACTCGCCATAGTCCGTCCCATTCCTAAGAAAAGTCTTACTTCTGACATAACCGACTTTCGGCCCATCAGTTTACTTCCTGTATTATCAAAGGCATTTGAAAATGTTTTACATGAACAAATCACATATTTTCTAATTAGTAATAATATCCTCGATTCTCTACAATCAGGATTCCGAAAATCACACAGCACTACCACAGCACTCCTCAAAATCACTGACGATATCAGATTAGCAATGGACAAAAGAGAAGTCACTATCATGACTCTTCTTGACTTTAGTAAAGCTTTTGACTCTGTAGATGTAAACATACTTCTAACCAAACTGCGCCTCATGAACTTCTCCTCAGATTTCCTAAACTTAATTAGTTCTTACCTGAATGATCGCCATCAAAAGGTCGTAACTGACAATCATTCCTCAAGATGGATTAAAGTGACACGTGGCGTACCACAAGGTTCCACCCTCGGGCCACTGCTCTTCTCTCTGTGCATTAATGATATATCTTCTCAGCTTGCTCACTGTAAATACCACCTTTATGCTGATGATCTCCAAATCTATATGCACTCTCGCTCTATTGATCTCCCTCTTATCATTGATAAAATGAACCATGACCTCACTTCTTTATCCAAATGGAGCAATGTAAATTTCCTCAAAATTAATCCTTTAAAAAGTCAGTCTATTATTATTGGGTATCCAAAACTTCTCTCGTCACTAAACTTCTCAGAACTTCCCCCAATTCTGCTCAATAACTCTGTCATTCGTTTCCAAAAAACTGCAACCAATCTCGGGTTAGTATTCAATGACACATTGACCTGGACTGATCATATAACTAAAATATGTAATACTGTTAACAGTTCACTTCACTCACTTAAAAGAATTAAAAGCATTACCCATTTCTCCCTTCGCAAGTGACTTATCATCGCTCTTGTCCTTCCTCACCTCGATTACTGCGATACGGTCTATCAAGATCTATCTAACGAGCTATCTCTAAAATTGCAGCGTGCACAAAATTCCTGCGTAAGATTCATTTGTGATCTCCAAAAGAGAGACCATGTCACTCAACCTCTATATACGTTAGGTTGGCTTCGCACTGAAGCTCGTAGACGTCTTCACCTCCTCTCGTTATTTTACCGAATTATAACTCTTCAAAACCCGCAGTATCTGAACTCCAAATTTTCCCAAATGAACTCTGTACACAACGCCAACACTAGGGGCACCAATCTCTTCCAGATCCCACATCACAGGACGAAAATTTATAATAAATCCTTCCATGTTACAGCTTGTAGACTTTGGAACGCCCTACCTACTGACCTCCAAAACGCAACATCTCTCCACATATTCAAACATAAATACTTTAAATTGCTGTTCTCTGCCCAGAATTCAGATCAGCTTTAACATTTTCTTCTTACCTATTGCAAGACGGCTTCCTTAACTCTTCCTTACTTAATGAACATTAATTAATTTCTTCGCAGGTTATCGAGTTCTCAAAATGTACGCCTCCTTCGACTGTTACCTTTTCATTGTCTAGTGTCTACTAAGTTATAGTGTTTATACTAATTCTCATTGTTTTATATCATTCTGTATTGTTTCATACTATTTTATACTGATTTATATCATTTTGTATTGTTTTATGCTATTTTATACTGATGTATATCATTTTGTATTGTTTTATACTATTTCGTATTACTTTATTTTATTATGTATTGTTTTATATCATATGTGTAATTTTATATCATTTCCTTCTTTCTTATGTTATGCATGATCCAACAACAATGTCCATATTCATTGTATATATTTCAAGTATATTTCATCTTATTCTGCCTAATTATTGTATTATATTTCTTGGTTTGCATTACGTTAATACCTATATATGTATTTTTTATGACGGTATACAACGATGCTGTATATACGGAGACTTACTGTACATACTCCTTTCTATTTAATGTTGTATTACTATATCATAATATGTACACTATCTAGGGTTTTCGCAGGTTTTTCACACCCCCCTTCTCAGTGGGTGTTTTCCTGCGTGGGTTTTACTAGGGAGGACATGCCTTTTTTACCTAGGTTTTCCCCACAATCTCTAATCTGTCTTCAATTTTATATATTTTTTTTACTCTGTATGATTTAGGTATATACTGTTTATGTTATGCGTATTGTAATATCTTACTTTACCATTTTTTATATTTATTATATTGACGAAGGGTTAAATGTAAGAATGGACCTTATGGTCTAAATTTCGCCCGAATAAAGACGATTATCTATCTATCTATCTATCAAACACGTATATAAAATCGAGTGATATCTCGTATCTGTACAATATCTCATCTTTTGCCGACCCTTTTTCATAAAAATGATATTGCGCAAAAATTAAGGGTAGTTTATTCTTGGCGATGTTTAGAAAAATTTTAATTACATATTTGTGGATAATATCATTCATAATAGACACTCGGAAGAGATGAACGATATTGCGCAACAATTAAGGGTACTTTATTCTCGGATATTTGAAACAAAATTCGATTTACTCAAAAATGGCTGTAAGGATTTTGATAAAAATCCATCCTATCGCACATCCTGATGTCACAAATAATACTAACTAAGCCATATGTTCCAAAAATTACTATATATCGTCCAGTGGGATTAAAATATACGCTAAAATACGGTTAACTTTGATTTATAAACGTTTTTCTTTAATAAACGTACAGTCGACCAAACGATTATACTTATATGAGAAAGTTGGCGTAATGTATATTGCGCCGTTTATTTTTTAAATTTTTGCGCGGCTTATATAGCGGTTGTACTGTATTCACAGTGGTGTCCTAGAAATTTATCATGGCAGACTCGTAGTCAAATAAAAATCGTAGTAGCGATCTGACTGCCACACCTCCGAACCCTCAGCTCAACTGCTGTGACACACATCTACGTCCACCCCCGACTTCCACTCATATTCATTTCCCGGTATCGCTTTCGCCCTGACAACAAAATCGACTGCCTAACTCCTTTCGTTTAAATTTCACTGCAAAATCTAACGGCGAAATAGATTTGTCCGGATGCTTCAAAAGGTTGCTAATGAAATTCATCTAAAAGTCGCAACTAAAAAAAAAAACATTATTTTGGCTGTCCTTGTGGCAGAAAAGTCACGTTGACAAAATCGCCCCTCATAACCGGGCCGCATCTTTGTCACGCCTGACTTTAGCCTGTATTGATTACAGCACTGCTTTGTATTGCCGTGACAATTAATGTCGAGTTTTTTATTTTTTAACTCTTCATTTAGCTCTATTTATTGTACCAAACGCAAAAGAGCGGATCTTTAGTTCGATGAAAGACATTGTGAGCATGATAAATAACGGTTAATCTGATAAGATGTTAGCCGAGAAATTTGGTGTTTCAGCAAAATCAGCCATTCTAACTTTGCTTCTATTTTGGGGAAGGAAGATTGAAAATTCCAAATTCCACATAAATGTTCAAAGGTACCTCCTTTACTACATGTGCATTTTTTATGTTTATCAACTATCCGGATTTTCTATTATCCGGACCATCCTTGACCCCGATTGCTGCGGATAAATCGGAGTTCTACTTGAATTCAATTGACCATTTCTTCGAAATAACTTCATTAATAAATGCCGACAATAAAAGTTTTATTACGATAAAACACAGAAGTCTTTATATAGAAAATTACGAATAATACTGGAGAAGTTTTTCAAAGTTAATTTTAAAAATAAATTCACCGCACGTTTTTCCACAAGGGACCATTTATCAAGGACCATCGCCATCGCCATCGCCATTGAAAAGCCCGGGGTTCCTCCCCGGTGTAGGTAAGCCGATCCGGTCGTAGACCACTTCGGCATGATTATGCTGAAGCCTGTATTATCTGAATTACCTCTTACATTGTAAAAAACGTCGTCTCCTACGTTAAAAATTTGAATTTATAAATGTGAGGTCTGCTTCTCACGGCCGCTCTTTACGTGCCTGTGAATCCGAAAACGGCCTCAAGGTATACATAGCGCGAATTGCTGGATTCGAAACAACAGGTAGTGAGACTATTCTTTGGTGCGAGAGCGTGAGTTACTACCCCGCTGCCAAGGAGCACGCGTGACCCTCTTCCTTCCCCCTCCCCAGTGCGCCCGCCGCCGCGAACGCGACGTAGGCTCGTCGACCGGCGCGGAGGGCGAGAGAAGGCACGGGCGCGATAGGGGAGGCAGAAGAGGGGAGCGAAGCAAATCGCGTGTTTGTCAGAGTTCTCTAGTTTCGCAGTCGCGCGACGAGTGTCGATGCGTCGAGGTTCATACGGTTCGCGCAGTTCTTATGTTTGTGCAAAGTGATCAAGTTATCGCCGAGGATTCGCTCGGAATCGTGTGTGTGTGTGCGTGCGTGTGAGTGCGTGTGTTATTTTTTATCCATCGTGGTAGTTTTCGTGGAAAAGGCGCGGGAGACGGCGCGCCTACTCTGCAGTCATTCCGCCGACGCGCCACCGCGTGACGTCGCTTCGCGCCTGCCTAAAACTGCGCGCGCGAACCGAGAGGGCAGCGTAATCGCTTCATCGATGACATTCCTTCGGTTCGCATCTACTCTCTTCGGAAATGGACAAACGTGAGTATTCCTCCGATGCGATGCACGTCTTCGGTTCCGTCGGCCGTCCACGTCGGCCCGTTGTGACGAGAGAGAGATCGGGCGCCAGCGAGCAAATGGCTCTCACCCATGCTTTCACCCTTGGAGCATTCGGAGAGCAAGGGATGGTGAGAGGGAGTGAGAGGGGGGGAGGGGAGGGTTAGAGGGGG
Source organism: Tanypteryx hageni (assembly GCA_028673005.1). Classification (NCBI taxonomy): domain Eukaryota; kingdom Metazoa; phylum Arthropoda; class Insecta; order Odonata; family Petaluridae; genus Tanypteryx; species Tanypteryx hageni. The sequence goes on from CM054117.1 coordinate 7,093,735, forward strand.
GGAGAGAAAGAAAGAGAGGGAGCGGTCGTAATTGGCTCGGAGTCACGTGCTCCGGTCGTAAACATTCTTTCGGAGGATGTGAAGGTCCCGTATGCCCTAGGGTCTGGGTCGTGAGAAATTCTTTCTTTATGGACCCTTCTATATCCGTAGGGTTGGAAACCAGAGACCATCCCTCCCGCCCACTCGCTTCGTAGAAATGAATTTGTTCCTTTTCCATCGAGTAAATAAATGATTAACGTGAAAACGAAAGGAACAAACTTTTAACGCCACTTTTTATTATTCATGCGCGACCCAGGTTTCGACACTTGTCACATTTACACGTTATATGAAAGGGAAAAGGTTCTTCTTGTTTTCGCCCGTGACGTAAATTTTAGTTTCTATGCATTCGAACAAATATTATGAAACGGCGAAAGATTGTACGAAATTGGAGCAGCCGTTCTCGTGTTACGATCAGACCCATGAGCACATACACTCGTAAAGAAGTAATTGCTAAATAACGTCTGAAGAAATAAAATAATGCTGAAAGTGCCAACTATTCAATGACTCCAAAATATCCGTCCGCGCACAAGTGTTCTCTTTGTGGCTGAAGAAGGATACCCTCCAACACCGCCGAAGGCCCACCAAGCACGGCCCACAGGGAATACTAGTATATCTACATCTACATGATACTCTGCAAGTCACCTTTTTGGTGGATGGCAGGAGGTGCAGTGCACCAAGGGTCCCTAGTTTTCCTACGTTATCTTTTCCTATTATGTTCTCTTATCGTCCTAGGGAAAAACGATCCTTTGTATCGCTTCGTTCTACAATCGATCTCGCGAATCTTATCCTCGCTGTCCTGCCTTCCGAGATACGTCGGGCTTCAGATAAGTCCTACTACCTCATTCGCTAGGCCCTCCGACATAAATTTTTCCAGTAGTTTAAATCTAGCCTGCAGCCTACGTTCCTCTTTTCTGGTTGATCTCTAACTGCCATTCCTTACACCATGAGGAAATAACTTCCAGATTACTTTGGAGATACTGATGGTCATCCGGATTGCTTATTTCTCTATAAATGACGGTGTCGTCTGCGAAAAGCTTAATTTTACTTCTGACTACTGAGCGGATATCGTTTGTATAAATTACAAATAATAACGGACCAATTACACTACCCTGTGGAACGCCAGGGACAACCTCCACTAAGTTCGAGAATTTCCCATCTATAACAACCTTCTGCTTCCTATGATTTAAAATTTCGCGGATGCAACTAACAATTTCGGAATTTACGCCTAAGGTTTCCATTTTCGTTATTTACTTCCTGTGAGGTACCTTATCAAAGGATTTCCTAAAATCTAAGAATATGGCATCGGCCTGCGTATTCTTTTCTCCGCTTCTCAGTATACAATTCACAAAAAGACCGAGCTGAGTATCACAAGACCTACCTTTCCTGAAGCCGTGCTGACAATCATCTAACAATAAATTACTATCAAGAAATCGCATTATGTTGCTAACGAGTATATGCTCGAGAATCTTACACGATATCGAAGTTATGGAAATCGGCCTGTAATTTTCTGGGTTCTCCTTGTCGCCGCCCTTATGAATTGGGGGTAACGTGCGCTAACCTCTAGTCGTCTCGGACCTCTGCGCGAGAAATGGATTTCTCGAAGATTATCCGAAGAAAATGTGCTATTTCTTCAGCTAAGTCTTTTAAAACGCGAGCAGGAATTTCTTCGGGGCCAGTAGCTTTGTTAGGTCTGATGGAACGGCTGTAAATGCTTTTACAAAATGACCGTTTAACAGGTTGGCTTTCTCCACGCTATCATGAATAACGGCACCCGAGTCATTACGCAGGGAAGGTATGGTAGGGCCTCTACCTTGGACCTCTCTCACATAGAACCAAAACGCTTTACAGTCCTTCAAATAATTATTTATTTCCTTATTCCGGAAGTTATTAAAAGTCTCGCGCATAGTATTTCTCGCTTTAGCGCGGGATTCCTTATGCGTCTTTACGTAGTTGCTCTATACTCGTCGGATGATGTAGACGGCATATTTATTATTTTCGCGTGGCTTATTTTCTGAGCCCTGAGCGCACTCCTAACTTGCTTATTGTACAAACGTGGCTCTTTATTGTCGACCTTCAATTTAATTGGAATGTACTTATCGATGCCCTCTAGCATTATATCTTTGAATAATGTCCATGACGACTTAGCACCTGATCGTTCGGAGGTAGTATTTCTCGTAGGCGCGACATGAAGCTTGAAAAGTCTGCCTTAGCAAATATATAAAACTTTCTTTGAGGCTTAGGGTGCCACTCGATTTTCAACTTAATCTCTGCATGTACGGCCAGATGATCACTTATTTCATCTTCAATGGTGACTTTGTTTATTCTTTCTAGGACGTTAGTTGCTCATAAATCTAATGTTTCCCGATCGCGTTGGCTTTCTGACTAATTGAAGGAGAGTGCTCGCAGAATGTTAATTAATTAATGCCTCACAGGATACGCGTTCTTTACCTCTAGATTCGAAGCATAGGTTTTCCCAATCAATTGGGGGTAAGTTAAAGCCACGACCGACTACAATGATTCCATCTTGATTAATCAGTCTAAGCTTTGATAGTTGCTTCTCGAGATCTAAAATGCAATCTACACCAGCGTTAGCTGCCCTGTAAAACGAGCATGACAAAACCTTTTTGGAGCCTTCTTTACCTATGCGGTACCAAACACTCTCGATATCCTCGTCACTTATCGAAATCTTACTGTTATCGTACTTATCGCCAACTGCTGTGAAAACCCCCCGCCCGATCTATTAGCGCGATCTTTTCTATAGACACGATAGTCTCTAGGAAATATATCCTGACTCTGAATCTCATCCGTTAACCAACTTTCTGTGCCTATCACGACGTTGGCGTGCAGATTGCGAATAATATGCTCGAACTCAGCAATTTTCCTACGGATGCTGCGACAGTTCAGTACGACGACGTTTAATTTCTCACTATCACTTCGCATATTAATCTCACCCGTGACTTTCTCTTCCACTCTAAAACTACACGCTCTTCCATCACAATCACTCCCACGGCTGTTTGGCATCGTATCAAAACTGGAATCGCGACACCACTCTCCACTCATCGGATTTCCCAGCCCGAGGACTCCTCAGTCCGCCATAAGGAGTCAGGGCCAACCCAGATCGCTCTACCGGCTACCGCACACAGGCGAACCCGAGCCGCCAATTTGGCGCGGCTAGTTTTCAGGGATGAACCCGCACCCTCCACACGAACCAAGGCTGCCTGTAACCTTTCCACCCTCTGGAGGAGGTCCGCAACCACCCTCTCCAGCACCGTGATTCGAGCCCTCATGGCCTCGCAACCAGCGGCGCCCAAGGAGGAGGAAACGGGAGCAATCAATTGACCGATTTTGATCAATGTTTTGATGAGAAACATTTTCGAGCCTAAAATGGATAAAATCGGTCTACGGGGTGCAAATTTCACTATTTCGAGGGGTCCCCATGGAACGGCCTCGATCAGTCGGTCCAAATTTCGGCAATGTCCGTCAGCCCGTACGCATATATCAGGGAAGAACTGGCTGAACCGATTTCTACCAAATTTGGTAGGTACATATCGACCGAGCAGGGGTGCCACAATTGCAAAATTAATCTTTTCGGAAGGAATTTGGAAGGAATTGGCAGAACTGAATTCCACCAAATTTGCTACATAGAATTTTCACATATATTAATGACTAAAATAAAATATTTCGACCCGATTAACTAATTATGAATTTCGAAGGCATTGCCTGAACCGATTTCAACAAGAAATTTCGTTAGTAGGGCGGGTATAGAATGGCAAAACGAAATGAACAGTTTTAGAACATCTAAAAAGCAGAGCTACCACAATATAAGGAAAAACAATTTTGGGTTAAGCCCTTCTGTGTGGGGGCAGAGATCGAAATGTACCTGGCTAGACGGGGCTATGCCCAGTTTTTGAGGCACAATAGTTAGTCGCGGTGAGGGTTTCGACCCTTCGCTCGCGAAGTCGGATCGAAGGCAACCCTCTCAGCGGGAAGTATGATTTCAGGTCAAGGAAGACTGCCTCAATTTTATTTCAGTATAATCGATTAAGATAAGTATTTTTTGATGAATTATTCGTATTCCCTGTGAAAACTACACCGAAATAGTTTTTTATTGGCGTTCCCACGGTATTTTTTAAGAAAACCGCGTTTCACCTATATATCGGAGTGATTATGGCTTGACAACACCGCTTCGCGACGCGGGAATTCAAATTGTCTCGAGGGTTTCTGTCTTCAAGAAGGCAGCCAACATGGCCATTGAGGAGCAGATATGGTACGTAAGAATGGCAATCTGTCGACATTTGTACTATCGCTACCGCAAGACATTTCGGCGCCACAAGCAGATTTCAATTTTGGCGCCCCGTGAATACATTGCACATGAATTAAAAATTGATTGTTTAGTATTTTCATAGAATCCAATTATTCTAATGTTGTATTCATTTTCTTTATGAATAAATTAACAATTAAATGAAAACGCCGTATATTTACAGAAAAATAAATATGAAATTTCATAAAAATTTTAGAAAATAAAAGTATTAAAAACATAGCCTATATTAACAAAAAGTAAATGTGATTGTACACATTTTTTACAAAAAGTTTGTTTCCGAGCTTTTGAGTGGGTAAAATCATGTAGTGGTTCTTCAAATTTTATTTTTTGTAAACATCATGCTCTATCGAGATCATTGCAAGTCCACCCAACCGCTCTTAAGACATCGTTGACCTCAAGTAGTTTTTAATAAGTTTTAATTTGGAGGAACTCCTTTGACTTGAAGCTACCGTTATTGGGAGAGTTAACATAATAGGTAGCGCAATCGCAACATTGGGAGAAAATTCATTTTGTAAAATGAATTGCAACACTTCTAATGGCGTTGAATCAGGTTTTATTAAAACAGACAGTGATGTCAGTTCCTCATACGTTTCTAAACCGTCCAAATTGGTCTCGTAGATATCCTTTGAATTTGTCAGTGCTGTTTGCAGGTCCATGCAATTTTTCAAAATCTCCTCTTTAGAGATATTTTTTTTGCTATTTACATCGTATATAAATCGAATAAATTATTGTGGCCATGTAATTGCGTAAGTCTTTCTTCAATAGACACAATTGCTGCATCATATAGTATACAGCAAAAGAATTGTACTTTAAATCGTGTCTCTAGATCGGTTAGAGGTACATCGGGAGCAGAATTTGGTTTTTTGTCGTGGATGAATGCAATTATTTATAAAAAATATTGGCTCAACATTCATATCAATGTCAATTTTTCTAGAATCTTTTAAAACTTCATTAAATACAATGTCAGAGCGTTTTTCTCAAAATTCCAACAACTTGCGAAATGCATACGTTTTTGTTGTGAATATTTTCTAGCTACATTAATTAATGTAAAATATTTTACCAAATAACACCAGCATAAAAACTGAAAATCATTCATTCGATTGGCCAACGATTCTGCTTCATGTCGAGCAATTGGATCGTAGAATGAATCTTGACTTCACCAGAAATAAATCTTGTTCTCTGGCATATTTTATGAGATGTTATGTTGAGGAAATGCAAGTAATACTTGTAAGTATGGTTAAAACAAATGATTTTAAGTTGACGTAAAGAGAGGGTGTGATGAAGAGATTTAATATGGATAATGGATAAAGTGATGAGTTATATTTATGTGTAGAAAATGTTGGTTATTTTTATTATCAGATATGTCATCAAAATTTAGGGAAGCACAGCATGATTACAGAAAAATCCTATAACATCCGTGCAGGAAAGAATAATAAAAATAATAGCTGGGAATAAAAATTGCAATAAGCAAAGCAATACAGAAGAAATATATGACATCACATCTTATCTTCGTCTCATCACATTAATAAACATATTCTACACATAAATACAGCTCATCACTTGATCCATTCTCCATATTAAATCTATACATCATACCCTCTCGTTATCTCAACTTAAAATCATTTATGTTAAGGTTAAGAAACGGAAAGTTAATCGAACATGACTTGTATATTCGCCCGTTAAAAACTAGTGTTTTGCTATTATTGCAAACTTTTTAGCATTACGAATTTTTCCATTGCGAACGGTGGTTATAAAGACAGTAAAATTTTGCATCAAACATTAAAAGAACATGAATCTTCAGGAATACTTTTGGAATCGCATAAAAAATGGATAAAATTAACGGCAAGAGCAGGTAGCAATGAAACAATACATGCGAATCTGCAGAAACCTTTTAATGCTGAAACTCGTCATTGGCAATGAATACTTGAAATATTACTGGCAATAGTTGAATTTATTGCCCATGAATATCTCGCGTTTAGGGATACATCAGACAGGTTATACGAAAATAATAATGGGAATTACCGACAATTAGTTGACCTGGTGGCAAAGTTTGATTCTGTAATGGCAGAGCACATACAACGAGTAAAATCAAGTGAACTTCAAATCACTATTTGGGTGAAAATATACTAAATGACATAATACAGCTAATGTCGCAGGCCTTGCGAAATCAAATATTAGAACATTTAAAGCATGCGAAGTATTATTCTATAATTGTTACATGGAACACCAGACATATGCAACGTTGAGCAAATGTCAATGATTTTACGTTTTGTCAATATCAATGGAGGAGCAGATGTTTGTTAACACTTCTTTGACTTTATACCGATCGAAAAAACGTCTGGGTTATAACTCTGCTTGCTAGAAATCGACATTTATTTTTTTTAAATCGACGTTTATTTTTTTAAATATCGGTTTTTATTTTTCTGAGAGATTTTCGACGAATACCGACTCCTAAAATTACTACTTACGTATATGGCTGGCAGTTTTCAACCTTTCAATTCGATAAATTTATTTTTTATTTCGAAATCTACGTGAGTATATATATATATATATATATATATATATATATATATATATATATATATATATATATATATGAATGCAGATAGTAAATTATGCTTTATCTCTTGAAATTTTTTAATGAAAACTAGAAAACTTTTAATTTATGAAATCCGAACAATATGCTGTTGCTTTTGCCAAGAAACATTCTTTAAAAAATTGCGAGTTCAGCTTAAAGGCTTTTAGACATTCGTTGATGCCAATTAAGGCCTAATAAAGGAAAAAACATTAATGATGTAATTATCTCAATAAAATTTTAGCCGGCAAATGATAATTATCTTAAACTTTACTTTGTATCATTTGATATATTTCATCACTGTGCTAAATATTCTCTTTATTAAACATAAAATATATAGAGAAAAAAATTAGACAATTATTAAGCGCTTGATTAATGGTCTTACCTCAAATCCTTATTAAAATGTCTTTCTCCAATCGGAAAAATACTTTACTACAAATAGCACATTAATATTAATCCTTAATCCCTCTTCGATTTTAAGTATCGATTGCTAATTTATCTGCCAAAAGCAAGAAAGCGGAACGATCTTTCCTTGATAACTATTAGAGAAAGACTGCCAAAGTGTGGTTTCGTTGTATACGGAGAGGTGAAAGTGAATACAACGCCAATATATAGGAAAACCCCTAGCAAGGAATCGAGGAACATTTGTTCCAGGAATACACTCCACGTGGTAGATGCGTGGAAGGGGTAACAAAACGACCACCGAAATTCCTTTCTTTCGAACCTCGTTTCACAGGAGTCGGGAAAGTCCCAGCAGGATATATCCATGAGTTTATATGTACAGAGAGACTCTATCCCACCATTAGGTCGGCAAATATAATCACAAAAACCTCAAAAGGTCTAAGAAACACGTGTTCTCAAAACTACCCTAGGACCTTGAGATTAACTGACTGCTCAGAGTAGAAGCGTGAGCATTTCAAAAACACGGATATTTGAGTGTAAGGAAATACCCCTCTTTCAGTCCCGCTGTTAATGTAAGCCCAGAATAGGAACGAAATCAAAGGTAGCAAATAATATTGCGAAAAAGGTAAACAGAAACGACTTTGATATTATAAATCAGAATAGGTTTTTAGACGTATGCTTTTCCATAGACGCTTATCGACGACTATTCATTTTCGTCGATTTTGAAATTAAAAAAATCGAGGTTTTTCGATTTAAGTCGAATCCTACCAAATCTAGTTATAACTTTCAGAGGCAATTTTAAAAGAGCTTGAGAAGGCTGATATTCCTCTAGGTAATATGCGAGGACAAGGTTACGATAATACTGCAAATATGAAAGGTGTATTTTTCGTGTATTTTTTCCCTTTCCAGGCTCACTTTGAATCTTGTAGTTAACAACGCTGCTACGTCATCTAACGACGCAGTTTCATTTTTTAGTTTAATGCATGCAATTTACGTTTGTTTGAGCGGATCTTCACGACGCTGGTCTGTTTTAATGAATTCAAAAGCAAACTCGCATTAAAACCTGTAAGTGAAACAAGATCGGAAAGTAGAATGTATGCGATAAGACCATTTACGTTTAATTCTGGCGAAGTCAAGATTCATCCTGCGATTACAGAAAAGATTAATTTTGCAATTGTGGCACCCCTGCTCGGTCGATCCGGTCCAAATATGTTATTTGGTCATGAATGAAGATCCCTTCTACCGAATTTGGTTGAAATCGGTGTGGCCAATTCCTTCCAAAAGCATAACTACCGAAAAGTTTATTTTGCAATTGTCGATCCTGTTCAAATACGTCATTTTCATCACGTATTTAAGTGAAGATACTATGTACCTACCAAATTTGGTTGAAATCGGTTCAGCCAGTTCTTCCCTGATATATGCGTACGGGCTGACGGACATTGCCGAAATTTGGACCGACCGGTCGCGGCCGTTCCATGGGGACCCTTCGAAATAGTGAAATTTGCACCCCGTAGACCGATTTTATCCATTTTAGTCTCGAAAATGGTTCTCATTAAAACATTGATCAAAATCGGCCAATTGATTGCTGAGATATCTTTTAAAAATCGACATTTGGACCAACATTGGGGACTCATGGGACCCCGTGGCCGATTTGAATTACTTTTGCACTGCAACTCTCAGGATCAACTTGAAGCTGCTGCCAAATTTTGTAGCTCCTATATTTATTTTCTGAAGAGTTATGACTGCCACAGACACACAGACAGCTTCTTTTATTATTATAGATATGTCTGGATCATTGCTGAAGAATAGTCGACCGGAAAAAATAACCCATTTGTTCACTCGTCTATGCTCAAGTTCGGTAATAATCGTTTCCATGGCAACAATCCGATAAAATGCGATTTAAAACGCAAAAACGCTGTTTTAATAAAAATTCAAGAAATTACGGTCAATTAACAAAATTCGGTGATAGGAATTAGAATCTACATTCTTTTCCCATTAGAACCGTACAAACCTCGCTCCGATATCACAATTTTAAGATATTTTAAAGTATTAAAGAAAACATCACAGCACGATGGATTAGAGATTTCCTATGTAAAACAATTAGGGGAAAACGTTCCTGGAATCGAACCCGGAACTTCAGTCTTCGCCAAATAAAATACAGCCCGGAGGTGGCAGCACGAGCCTCATACCAAGTTTAATAAAAATCGGTCCATTTATGCGAAAGTAGTTAATGGGAGAAACACACACAGACAGGACTATTTCATAAGGCTATGTTTCCTTTGGAAACCAGCCTAAAAATGTACTTCGTACTGTTACTTACCGCCAGCAAAAACCGCTGCTACATACATGTCCCAAGCTCGTATCTTAATTTTAATTAATTTAAAAATGCAAATGTATATTGCTCTGCGCCGACGGAAAAAGACGCCGATTACTCCGCAGCAGCTATTTCTAGATGAAGCAACTTTTTATCACGTTTAGCCCTCGTATAGGCCACCGTATCCTGAAAATTTGGCCTTTCGAAGTCGCAGGATTCTAGAGATATTGCTCAAACAGACGGACGGACGGACAGACGAAACGAATGAAGTATTTTTCTAGAAAAAAGTGCTAAAAACGAATTTGGCGAGAGTAGGAGGAAGGAATTCAAACACACTGGGACCGCTGGCAATAATTACTGAAGGAGGAGTTCAGAAAAAAATCGGACAGTTCCTTATTCAGCAGAAAAGAATAAAAAGTAAAAATGTATATTTTTTTCTCCGCATCCAATACATTTCTTTCTCTTAGCAATGGTCGTAGTGACTCTCCAGATATGTCTATCGGACCTCCTTCTACACCTTGTTGCTCATCGAAGTTATTTTCCTTTCCCTCTAGTAAATATGTGTACCTATACGAGATGAAAGGTGAAACGAATGTTGGAAGAAACGCAGTTAACACTTTTCAGACAGTTGAAGAGCCGCTATGGTTGCCAAGGAAATAAGGAAACTCGACGGCATTTCGGATATGGAAGCCTTCATCAACTGCGAAGAAAAGACAGTCTCGCACACCACGTTACTCGACGCATATCTCCTTCTCATTAGTTGGATAGCGAGGAAAACGAGCGATGAATTTTTTAATACAGTAAGGGAATAATAGAATAATAAAGGACAGACAGAAAAAATGGGCGGGTCGAAATTTGAAAGGAAACAGTTTATTGAATGAAGTCATGGAAGGAAGTTAGGAAAGAGGTAGGAAGTGAGTGTCGTAGCTAGGTTCTCCTTCGCCCGGGGCAAGACACAGAGATGCGCCCCCTTCCCTTTGCTTCCTGTGCAATTTTCCAAACAAATTTAATGTGAGGAACGAACGAACATTTTAATTCGGCATATATTATAATACTATTATTGTTTAGAAACAGAAACGTTAAATTGCCCCCCTCTGCTTCCCCCTTGCTACGCCACTGGGCAGAAGAAAGATGCATTAGATACATAAAAAAGAGGGAAGTGAATATGAGAACTTGAAGAGAAAGACTTCGGGTTGCACAGATTGTGTTGGATGTGCCTAAAACCTACCGGAAGATACAATTTACTATCTATGTATCTTCGTCTCAGGAGTGGTCGCATCAGCACCTCGGTGCATATCAAAGCCGCAGATCACCACCAATACCTTTACTGCATCAGCTGCCACCCCTGCCAAACCAAAAAATCCTTCCCTTACTTCTGCTCGAATAGCACCTCTCCATCCGTCTACTGCACGGAACTTCAGGCGTTCCTCAACCGAGGCTATCTTGCAGAGTTAGTTCGGAAAGGAATATATAGGGCTACTCTTCCTCTTTCCGGAAATACGCCGAAACTGAACCAACCCACTCAGACCGAGAATCCTCAGATTCTCACAACAGCTACGCGAAGCCCTGAATAATGTCCTCATCGCAGCCCACCCCACTCTCTTAGCATCACCCACAACTCTTGCACTCTTTCCTAAGCTTCGCATGGTATGCTTCCGCCTACCCAGGAAATTAAGCGACTGTCTGTGGCGCAAGGAACTCCCTGCAAATCCACCTCGAGAGCCCTCCCATGCGAAAGACCACGGTGCCTCACTTGCCCCATAATACAAACCTCATCCTCGTTTACCATACCCGTATATCAGATAGGCCATCACATCCCGCGGAGTTCTCGGCGTTTTAAGTGGGCCTCATCGCCACGCCCTTCAACATCTGCATGAATGGTCATCGGGACAACATCGTCCATAAACGACGGTGGTCGACTATGAAGTAACCTACTCACCACAGTTTAACGCATGTTTCACCCTGAGGATTATTCGGGTCCTTCCAGATACCTATCCTGCACTTCGGCTCCGCTGGTCCATGCTGACATCCTCCGCTCTCTTTCCTTCTCTGTTCTGGACTCCGCTTATTCTGTACACCGACCTTTACCCATTTCTCCCACCTCGTCCAGATCATACTACCTCTCGGTCAGACACTTAGCTTTAGCTCCTCTTCTTCCGAAGAAGGACGCTCTAATAACAGGCCTTCATCTGTGGCCGTCCAAACCGCCTGGTGTCCACTGGTTCCCTCCTATCCCTCTCAACCATTAGTTGCCAACTTATATATCATCTTCGTCAGTGAGTGAGTGGTCCCAGGAGTTGGTCGGAGCGGCGCGAAGAATTTTGGCTCCCCGGCCGAGATAGTACTCCAGCTGCCCCCTCCGTGAATGTTTGTTGAGAATAAATATTGGGTATCAATTTATGTCGCGGAACAGCCTGGAATATTGATGGCATTCCTTTTATTTTTCATTATCAATAATTTTTGCAGAGGGATGAATAAATTAACAACTACTTGTTAAATATTTACTAACTTGCAAGTAGTGCCTAGATAGACAGACTGGGTGGCGTATCAAGGACTTTGGGGTCCGGCGTAATGTTACCGTAAGTAAATAATCAAATTCGTAAATAGCAAGGTGTTTATATTTTTCCTAGAGCATCTCTGACTCATCCGTGAATTTATTTATTTATTATCAATAGAGTCCAAATACAGCACGAAGCCAATTACAGTGGACGACATAACATCATTAATTAAATATTAACAAAATAACAATAATGAATTGATATAACAACAACAACAAAATGGTGACTAAAACATGAATGAATGGGGATGAAAGGGTATTATGCAGTGGTATTAGCGAAGGGGCCAGTGTTGGGGAAGCGCTTAAGCAGGCTATTGTAGGAACTGGGAAGGCGGAATAGAAAGGAGCGCTGAGTGAGTGAGAGGCGGGGGGTGAGACAGTGGAACAGGTCGTTTAACCTAGTGGTACGGGGGAGGGGACCCTTAGTGGAAAGAGTGAGACAAGATCGGGAGACCTGTATTTTCCGTTTATTATTTTGGTAAAAAAGTTGCGATCGTTTTTAGAAAGACGATCCTTTAACGTTGGAATATCAAGAAAATTTTGTGTGTGGCGGAGAGTGCAGTTACGAAGGGGGAGATGGCGATAGCGAACTACGGATAGGAAGAGGTTAAAGGGACGGTCGAGACGTTTGAGGGCGGAAGTAGAAGCCGTGCACGAAATTGGGGAGCAATAATAAAAAATGGGGAGAATGCAGGAAAAAAAGAAGGTGCGGAGTGCGGATATATTATTGATGTCGGTGTAACGGTACATTAAACCAACTAAGGACATAGCATGGGAGGAAATCATTTTTATGTGATCGTGGAAGAGAAGTTTGGTGTCGAAATGAACACCAAGATCCTTGTGGGTGGAGACTGAAGGGATTAATTGACCAGAGAATGTATATTGATGAGGATAAGGGGATTTGCGGAGAGTGTAAGACATGATATTAGATTTCAAAGGATTAACTCTAACATAAGTAGCCATAATTTTGACCATGCTACTAGAGCATCAAGAGCCTTTTGCAGGTATATGGAATCTTGAGGGGAGTCAATTTGCTTAAAAATTTTACAATCGTCTGCGTAGAGGAGTATATTGCAGTGAGTTGGTGTGATGGATTCAACCAGATCATCGACAAACAAGTTGAAAATTAATGGCCCAAGTACACTCCCTTGGGCGACGCCGGACGAAATGGCTGTTGTAGGGGAAGAAATTCCATCGAGTACTACTCGCAGGTGCCTATTGGTAAGGAAGGATTTCAAGATGGCCAAGAATTTGCCATGGATGTTGTACCGGTTCTCCAGCTTAAATAGCAAAATTTGGTGGTTAATCGAATCGAACGCTTTAGCAAAGTCGATGTAGCACGCATCTAATTGCGAAGAACGTTCAAGGGTGTTGTTGATGTGGGAATGCAAGACAGCGAGGTTGGTTTGAGTTGAACATCCGGGGAGAAAACCGTGTTGTTTGGGGGAAATGAAAGGTAAAGTGAAAGAGAGAAGGCGTTGGTGGATAATGCGTTCGAAAACTATCGACAGCACCGGGAGAAGAGAAATGGGGCGGTAAGAATCAACGGAAGACTTCTTGCCTGATTTAAAGAGAGGAAACACGTTCGCCGCCTTCCATAAGGTAGGGAAGTAACCAACAGAGAAACATCTATTGAAAATCATAGGGAAATAGGAATAGAGAGCGAAGGTGCAGCGTGTTTCAAAAATTTTGCGCTGAGGTAGTCGGAACCAGTTGCACGATTATTTGAAAGAAAATTCAGAAAGCTGAGGCATTCCTCAGGTGTGGTAGAAAGAAAGGATAGAGAGTGAGTACAGATACTATTGCAAACTAAATTTGTGGTGTCTACATGGGAGTTGGATAAAAAAGTTGACTGAAAATAACTGCTAAATAGTTCGGCTCGAGAGTTTCCGTCGTTTTATCACCAAGCGAAACCTCCGAGAAGATGCTAGCGGTGTTGCGACGGCAATTAATCATGGACCAGAAGCGTTTTGGGTTTGAGATACAATCACATAGTTTTAGAAACGCGCTAGCGCGGGCATTTCCGGTTTTATTTGGTTTTCTAATAAAAATCCTGCCTTGCCCAAAATTTGTCTAGATGGACCAGAGAATCATTTTAAATCTTTCCCCGATTTAAGATTTTAAGCTTAACTTTATTTATATTGTAATTTTAGTTGTTTATTTAATCTGAGACTTTTGATTCGTTTTTGAACTTTCACGCCCCGTATTCAAGAACAAGCAGTTTAAAAAATACTTGTGTAGGATATCTCCAATAGACACAACAAAGTTATAAAAAACCAAATTAACATTTCGGCTACAAAGAAGCCGTCGTCAGTGGAAATTCACCGAAAATAGATTCTTAAAGAACTTTGTAGCCGAAATGCGCATCAGGTTTTTTATAACCTTGCTGTGGCCATTGGATATTCCTGAGGAAAGTATTTTTTAAGAGCTTGTCCTTGATTTTTTCAGCAATAATACGAGATCGATAATTCCCTGTTGTAACCCTGAATTATTTCAGTGACATGTGTTTCACATACACCGTGCTACGTTTTGCCCATTCGAGCTGCGATTGCCAACCATTACAAAGCCGCGCTCCCCTAAATTATGAAACTGCCCCCCCCCCCCAAATTATGATACTGCCCCCCCCCCCCAAATTATGATACTGCCCCCTCCCCCACCTTCATATCATGTTCAATCACAGTTCATTAACAATACCTACCGTACCTACAACTGCCATTAATGTAACCGCATTAAGAGGGAAACGGACGCAAACTTGAGGGCTAGAATTTGACGGCTCCATGTTTTAGGTATCACGGTTGAGATCTTTGCGCCCTACCTCGAGTGAGGTGGGCGCACCCCGCCATTCGGAAACCACTCTAATTTAGCCCCGTTTGCGTATATCTCCGAAACTGCGGATTTGTTAACCATTCGTTCTCTTCCAAGGAGGGTTAGCTTTGGATTACAATAGAACTCGATCCGCGGAACATACCAATCTGTTTCTCCGCCATTTATATTCTCTCGAATCGTTTGACTTTAATTTCATCCATATGTGGGGTGTGCGCGCCGCACACGGGCGGCGGACAAACGACGAGGGCGGCCGATTTAGTGTCACACACGCACAGCATTTTTAACAGTAATGCGAATTGTATTATAATATTATAATATGCCGTATACTCTTTCATATGCATTGGCTACGGAAATTTATCATTGAAGGCTTTCACTACGAAACACGTTATTGCAAATCTCAAAGTGAAGGCCAGCAAAGGACGAGCATCATAAACTAACAGCCAAATATCCATTTTGTTTCGCTTACTAAAATCGTGCTAAAAGAAATCACATGAATTTATTTAATTATGGAAAATATTATTTTCATCGGTTGTCACGCAAAAAGTTTTTTAAGTTTAAAATGTATTAAGTTTTTTTAGAATTACTTAAAAACGGCGAATCCTACGATAAAAATACATTTAACGAACCATAAGGTGTATTTTTATATTTTTGTAAAGAAGGCTTGAAAGGGCGGCCAATGAGAGACTTGCGCACGGGCGGCATCTGCCAGAGGTCGACCAAAACAGCGATTCGGCCACGGCATTCCCAGCGATGCCTACGAATTCCTCCCCGCTTCCTCCTCGCATTCTTTTCGACACTTTTCCGAAGATTTGCGTCTATAAATAATAGTTTATACAAAACCACGCACCGCGCTCGATTTCCGTCGGTCGCCGCGAATACGCGTCGCTTATCGAGCGTCGCGTCCGATGCACACGCGCCGATATCGTCCGCGTGCGTTCTTCTGACGTCGTCCCGCGAAACACTCTCCGCTTTATTGTTTTCGAAGCGTTATCGCACGCGCCAGCTTGTGCTTTTTTGGCAGCGTCATCTCGATCCGGGCTGACAATTAGGCCGACGCCCGTACTGAAATCTATAAACGGTAGCGCAACCTCTCATCCCCCCCACCCCCCCTCGGTGGGACGAGTTTCTCAGTGCGGGGGAGAGACGGCGCTGCGGTCGCCTCTGCGCAATTAGCTCGAAACCGAGTCTATCCCTTTTCACGCCACGTCGTCCTAATGAGAAGCGCGACTCCGCCATTTGGCACTCGGACGCGTAATTCGCGGAGCAGATCTCCCTCTCTGCACCTCCCTCCCTCTTCTCCTCCCTCCCTCCCTCTGCCCCTCCTTCTATCCCTCTACCACTCCCTCCCTCTGCCACTCCCTCCCTCTGCCACTCCCTCCCTCCCTCTGCCCCTCCCTCCCTCCCTCTGCCCCTCCCTCCCTCCCTCTGCCCCTCCCTCACTCCCTCTGCCCCTCCCTCACTCCCTCTGCCCCTCCCTCACTCCCTCTGCCCCTCCCTCACTCCCTCTGCCACTTCCTCCCTCCCTCTGCCTCTCCCTCCCTCCCTCTGCCTCTCCCTCCCTCTGCCCCTCCCTCCCTCTGCCCCTCCCTCCCTCTGCCCCTCCCTCCCTCTGCCCCTCCCTCCCTCTGCCCCTCCCTCCCTCTGCCCCTCCCTCCCTCTGCTCCTCCCTCCCTCCCTCTGCCTGTCCCTCTTCCTCTCCTTCCCTCTGCCCCTCACTCTCTCTGCTCCTCCCTCCCTCTGCCTCTCCCTCCCTCACTCTGCCATTCCCTCCCTCACTCTGCCATTCCCTCCCTCACTCTGCTCCTTCCTCCCTCTGCCCCTCCCTCCCTCCCTCTGCCCCTCCCTCACTCCCTCTGCCCCTCCCTCCCTCCCTCTGCCCCTCCCTCACTCCCTCTGCCCCTCCCTCACTCCCTCTGCCCCTCCCTCACTCCCTCTGCCCCTCCCTCACTCCCTCTGCCCCTCCCTCACTCCCTCTGCCCCTCCCTCACTCCCTCTGCCCCTCCCTCCCTCTGCCTGTCCCTCTTCCACTCCTTCCCTCTGCCCCTCCCTCCCTCAGCCACTCCCTCCCTCTCCCACTCCCTCCCTCCCTCTGCCACTCCCTCCCTCCCTCTGCCTCTTCCTCCCTCTCTCTGCCTCTCCCTCCCTCCCTCTGCCACTCCCTCCCTCCCTCTGCCACTCCCTCCCTCCCTCTGCCTCTCCCTCCCTCCCTCTGCCTCTCCCTCCCTCCCTCTGCCTCTCCCTCCCTCCCTCTGCCACTCCCTCCCTCCCTCTGCCTCTCCCTCCCTCCCTCTGCCACTTCCTCCCTCCCTATCTCTGCCTCTCCCTTCCTCCCTCCCTCTGCCTCTCCCTCCCTCCCTCTGCCTCTCCCTCCCTCCCTCTGCCTCTCCCTCCCTCCCTCTGCCTCTCCCTCCCTCCCTCTGCCACTCCCTCCCTCCCTCTGCCACTCCCTCCTTCCCTCTGCCTCTCCCTCCTTCCCTCTGCCACTCCCTCCCTCTGCCCCTCCCTCCCTCTGCTCCTTCCTCCCATTGCTCCTTCCTCCCTCTGCTCCTTCCTCCCTCTGCTCCTTCCTCCCTCTGCTCCTTCCTCCCTCTGCTCCTTCCTCCCTCTGCTCCTCCCTCCCTCTGCTCCTCCCTCCCTCTGCTCCTCCCTCCCTCTGCTCCTCCCTCCCTCTGCTCCTCCCTCCCTCTGCTCCTCCCTCCCTCTGCTCCTCCCTCCCTCTGCTCCTCCCTCCCTCTGCTCCTCCCTCCCTTCGCCCCTCCCTCTCTCTGCCCCCTCGATCTGTCTTCCCCGTCCCTCGTCCGATAATGGTCGGCGAAGATAAGGGCAGAAACAGAAGCAAACATCCGCTTCCCCTTTCCTCCGACCGACAGACGGAGCTCTCGTCGTTAATTTCGAAAGAGAGCTTCTGTTTCTACGGTGATTCGAAGCCTTTTTAACTGGCGCGGCGGAGGAAGGGGAAGATGTGAGAGGGGGCGGTCGTTTCCGCTCTCCTCCGAGGGGCGGCGGGGGCAGATTTCGAATGGCGAATCGTCCGGACGGCTGCTCGCTCCCAAAATCCCTTAAGCATCGATCGGCATTTGTTTATCATTGCCCGGCTTCGTTTCCCGCGCTCCTCTTGGTAAGAGAAAGCCGCGGAGAAGAAAAAATGGTAGGATAGGCTGTCGACGACTTTTACCGAGCGAATGTCGAAAGGACAGATTGCTGACGGCTGCTTATATTAAGATGTTCGTTTGTCCCATCTTTGTGTGCGAAGATTTCCTATGCTCTACGCCAGCGTTTCTTAAACTTTAGTAATCCGAGAACCACTTCCATGCGAGGACCCTCTGAACTACTGCTGGGGACCCCTGGAGGTCCGCGGACCCCAGTTTAAGGACCGCTGCTCTACGCGATTACGGTGCAATCTCTTGGTAACAAATCTGAGGTCAATGCGTCTCTCTTCGCCGTATCGAAGGCGCTTTATAATGATAAAGAATAGATTATGGTAACATTAAAAATTGTCAACAATTGAAAAACTGACATTTACGTCGTATTCGCGATACGTGATCTATAATACTTCGTGCTGTAGTTTTTTTTCGTGCCATCCATTTCTGCTTATTATATATACTTACATATATCAGTGGACGTCGTTACGCAGTGTAGGTTTTGGCAGATAAATATGATGAAAAAAGATATATTCGTAATAATGAAAACTGTCTAACATTCAAATTCGTTATATTGAAATGTATTCATATTATTCAGATAGAATATTCGCAGATGATTAGTACGCAACCCTGAATAACGCATCATTTGAAAGTAATTTTGACTTGACTGAACTGTATTAGTTTCTCGCTATGGTGACGACGCGAGTGTTCTAGCCGCAGTGGTTCTCAACCTTGATGCACCTTACGTCCCACCAACGATTTATAGCCTAAAATCACGCATACCACCATTTTATAAGCAGACCCTCACTTTTTCCAGGAAGTGAAATTTTACGCCAAATGCATTTTACTATTATAGTAATTTTTGGTGGAAAATGTTAATGATATTAAATATTAAAATAATTTTGTCGAGAAAAAGTTTTATGATGATTATTTTCGAGATTTCTCGTCTCACTCAAAGGACCTTAGCGCCCCACCCGTGGGAAAAGTCTGATTACTGACTGAGTGCTGCACAGCCTCGCCGAATGCTCCGTACCGTACGAGTTCCTCCATTCTTTCAAATAGTTTAAATTTCTTGAAATACATCTATTACATACATATGCTATAGTAATAGATGTATGTACATGTTTTATAGAGTTCTATGAATTGCGTATTTTAATACAAGTTGATTCATTTTTCACCATCACTTTGAATTATAAGGTTTCGCGATTATTATAAATTTATGTTAGGAGTGCTTTCGCTATAAAAAATATGAAGATCTATGATTTATGGGTGAGGAGAGTCATAAATTTTAAGTTTGCATTTACTGTCTCAATTTCGTATTTCATAATCGGCCATCGATAAATATGGCGCGTGCTTATAATCTGACATTCACACCTTCGGATATTTGCGAAATCCTAACTATCATTTTCCAAGTGTCTGTCGGTCCGTCTACCTCCTCTGTATCTCAAGAACTTTATCGTAGCGAAATGCAGTAAGGGATATTTTGTTACTTCCCACAAGGAGGCGCCAGACAAACTATTTTCATTATCATCCGCCATCCGCTTTCTCTCACACCCCCCTCACTCCTCCCCCTCACCCCTCCCCCTCTCTCCCCCTCACCCCTCCCCCTCTCTCCCCCTCACCCCTCCCCCTCACCCTCCCCCTCTCTCTCTCTCTCTCCCCCTTACCCCTCCCCCCCTCTCTCTCTCCCCCTTACCCCTCCCCCCTCTCTCTCTCCCCCTTACCCCTCCCCCCTCTCTCTCTCCCTCCCCCTTAACCCCCCCCTCTCTCCCCCTCACCCCTCCCCCTCTCTCCCCCTCCCCACTCCCCCTCTCTCCTCCTCCCCCCTCCCCCTCTCTCTCTCCCCCTTACCCCTCCCCCCCTCTCTCTCTCCCTCCCCCTTACCCCTCCCCCCTCTCTCTCCCTCCCCCCTCTCTCTCCCCCTCTCTCCCCCTCCCCCCTCCCCCTCTCTCTCTCTCCCCCTTACCCCTCCCCCCCTCTCTCTCTCCCTCGCCCTTACCCCTCCCCCCCCTCTCTCTCTCTCCCTCCCCCTTAACCCTCCCCCCCCCTCTCTCTCCCCCTTACCCCTCCCCCTCTCTCTCCCCCTTACCCCTCCCCCTCTCTCTCCCCCTCACCCCTCCCCCTCTCTCTCCCCCTCACCCCTCCCCCTCTCTCTCCCCCTCACCCCTCCCCCTCTCTCTCCCCCTCCCCCCTCCCCCTCTCTCCCCCTCCCCCTCTCTCTCTCTCTCCCCCTTACCCCTCCCCCCTCTCTCTCTCCCTCCCCCTTACCCCTCCCCCCTCTCTCTCTCTCTCCCTCCCCCTTAACCCTCCCCCCCTCTCTCTCCCCCTCACCCCTCCCCCTCTCTCTCCCCCTCACCCCTCCCCCTCTCTCTCCCCCTCACCTCTCTCTCCCCCTCACCCCTCCCTATCTATAGCAACCCATGTCCTGCGTGTTAATGAGTGACCCACCATCACGATTTGTGTGACCCACAAATGTAAACATACTTAGAAGGGTTTACATTTTGAAAATAAAAGAGTAATTCAATTACTTAATATAGCTCATATAAAAATTCAGGTTTGATTTTTCTTTCCTTCCGTCTATCTTTTAATTGACCCATCACATTTCCCCAAAGCCCTTAATTGACCCGCCATCAAAAAAGGTTGCCGACCACTGATCTATAGGATCCCTTACTATGATAAAGTTCGTTTTGTTGACGTTGCTACAACAATAAGAGTAAATCGTAAACACGTTCAATTTACTTTCGAAAATAACTAATTCTACAACTTTTATCAGAAGCCTATTTTTTGTATGAATAATAATTATTTTTTCTATGAGGTATGACAGAAAGTTCATTTTTGTTCATAGAAAGTTGAAACCCCTGCTTGCGTTATGTACCATTTATGATTTTCTTATTTTCTTTTCCAAAAACAGCCTTAGTATCAAACTTCATGAAAATCCATTCAATGGCTTTGCAGATGAAACCTGCGGACAGACAGACGGACACGATCCGACCATAAGGCGTGTATTTTTTAAAAGTTTTTGTAATACGCCATTGAATTAATGGGACATTTTTTTGGCGATTATTCATTTGGTCAATGCGGAGGGATTTTCAAATTTGATCGCGATTCGCAAACCTTCGAGGGTCTTCGCGGTGAACGGTAAATTTTGGTCGCAATAAATGAATCGCAACCAACAAAACTGCTAACGGCAAGAGTTTACTGTATTTGTGACTGCTTTAATGCTAGCTTCTTCCACTCCTTTCTTTTTAACATTTATCAACAATGAGTTACGAAGTTATTGTGAAGGCTTCCGCGGTATTTCCGTACTCGTTTCATGTTTTACGGGTTTCTACCGCGTGTTGAATCGTCAAGTACAGGCTAAAAGAACATCAGAGGGCAGTGGAGAAAAAACAATTCCGCCTCTCGGCCGTATCTGAACATGTGTGGTCCGAACCAGGACACAACATAGATTTCGATAACACCAAAGTAATCCATAGAGAAGGTCGATACTTCCCCAGAATAATACGGGAATCGATCGAGATTCTAAAACACCCAAGCAACTTCAATAGAGAGGATGGATACATTCTCTCAAACACGTGGAAGAGTATTCCAACAACCAATAGAGACCAAGAAACGAACAACCAATCACGACGCACCTCACCCGACCGATGCGGGTATAAATAACGGCCTGATTTCTGCAAACGACAAGACCTGAAGATGCAACCTGGAATGGTTGCGAAATTGTCGTCATTAAAAGATTCAACGCGCGATATAAACTCGGAAAACATGGAACGAGTTACGAAGTTTATGAAACACTTTCAGTTTGTTGTCTTGCATTCGTTTTTATTGATTGTTATCTCTCTGACAACTTGAATATGATGACCAAAGCAAAACCAGGCTTTATCTAAAAGTTTGCGCAGTCAAGGTGATTTTTTATGCGCATAGTCTTTGCAAGCAGCGAAAACCGGAGTCTCAAACTCGCATCGGTGCACTGGCAGCATGAATATACAGCACCAAATCCTTAGCTCGCACTCCATGTTACCTTTTACACCTCACACCCTTTCATAATCCCTGAACACTCTTATCTCTCCTTCCACTTGAACAGGGGTCGGTAACCTACGGTCCGCGGGCAGCGTGCGGCTCTCGAGAGCGCTCATGCGTCCCGTGAAGCTATGAACAAAAAATGATAGGTGAAATTGTTATAGACAATTTCATGTTTACGCAGTAAATTTTGGTGTCAAATTTTTTAAATGAATTTTCAAAGCTAGTAAATTGTTTCGACGTGATTTTCGCTATTATGAAATCAGATAATCTCTTCGTAACTTACGACGCAAACACTCATCCGGACCGCAGAATCCCTCGTAATTTCCAATGCGGCCCTCTGGAGCATTCAAAACTGCGAATGTCTCCCGCAGTACAGAAGAGGTTGCCGACTTCTGCACTAGAAGGATCTGTTTTTGAAGCCTTGGCGTCGCAGTTTAGGTGAAGAACATCCTCCTGTACCCCAGAAGCTGTGTATGATTGTTAAATGTGAATGTAGAATAAACTGTCGATACTTTGAGTTGATTTAATACGTTTATTATTTTTCGAAGATTGTTTTCTAAAATTTACGTGTGCTATTTTATAAGAAAGAAATCTGAATCTGAATCAATATTCTGCAAGCTACCGCAAATAGCGTGTACCAGGGAGAGACCGGCCTATCATGTTAGAGAGGTACATTTGGGTTTGGGACGCGTCATTATATAACTTTATTCGCGGGCCGCAGGAATGCTCCTACGCGGGCCGCGACTTTGATATCCTTACAGTCAAATCTCTGAAAATCTCAAACTCTAGAGATAAATATAATTAGGGCGTTGGCAGGTTTTCCCGCAATGACATACATCCATACGTGCAATGCTAACTTTCGAGATTCAAGCGCTATAATTTTTACATTGCTCCTTTGTCATTGGCAACATCGCCTTCTAAAAATATCTACAAATCTCACGTTTGCAAAATGATCATCTTCTTTCTTGATGATGGTTAATTAACCATTTACTAACAGTGATTTGTGAAGGCGATATTGGTTCAGGAATCCTTTTCCTCTTAATCGTGGAATTCAATGGAGTATCGTACTAACGTATTATTCCAATTCGCTCTTAATTAAATCCAGTTGAATCGTAGGCGCCGTTAAAGTGATTTAGTGTATTGCAACTAACCGAGAGGACAGTCAACCATTTCTTCAGCTATCAGCGACACTCGATAACACTAAACCTGTTTCTATAGGTACATGAGCACCTTCCGCCAATTAGACACAGGAATATTTTTCGACCTTTTTTTGGATTGATTATTATCAGTCGGAAAAAAGGAATATGCAGTCCAAAATCCACTTCAAAACATCTCTTTTTTAACAGAAAAGGGATTTTTAACTATGCAAAAACAATCATCATCATAGGTAGTCTGTCCGTAGACAGATCAGTGATTATTCATGGTTAAACCTGGTTCCCTATATACTTCTATTTCCCGCTGTCCTCTTCATATCTTGATAACTCTCACTTTCAAATCGCCCATCAGCTGAAACATTTTCTTACATCTTTTCCCTTTTCCATCTAGTTTTCCTTCTAACACGTTTTTAATCATTCTCTCCTCAAGTAATGTCCAACCCAGTTTGCCTTCCTCTTTCTGATAGTCTGTATAATCATTCGCTTCTCTCCTATTCTTCGTAGCACTTCATCGTTTTTCATCCTATCTGTCCATTTTATCTTCAATATTCTCCTCCAAGTCCACATTTCAAAGCTTTCCAAGTATTTTATGTCATTTTTCCTTAGCGTCCATGTTTCTGCCCCATACAAAGCTATACTCCATACGTAGCATTTTATGAACTTCTTGCGGATATCTTCCCTTATATTCACCGTAAGTAGGCGTTTCTTTCTTCTGAAAGCCGCTTTTGCTTTTCCTATTCTAGTCCTGATTTCATCCGTACATTTTGCTTCTCTTTTTATGATGCTTCTAAGGTATTTATAATCTGAAACTTGTTCTAAAGACTTTTTTTCAATACTTATGTTCAGATTCTCTTATTTGCCTGATATTCAAATGACCTTGGATTTTTCTGTATTTATTCCTATACCGTATTTTCTACCTGTTATTACTTGTCTATTTATAATTTTCTTGAGTTCCTCTTCATTTCTTGCTACAAGTACTTGATCATCCGCGTATTTTACTGTTCTTATAATCCTTCCTCCAATTTTGAAATCTCCTGTGTCTTCTAACGCTTCTTGCATTAGACTTTCTCCATATATTGAATATGGTCGGCGAAAGGCAGCAGACCTGTCTTACTCTACCAATATTTACTCCGCATTCTCCAACCTGACCTTTACAACTTGATTCACACATAGATTCCTGATCAGTCTCCTATCTTTCTAGTCTACACCTATATCCTTTATTATCTTCATCAACATTACCCAATTTACTCTATTAAAGGCCTTCTGCCAGTCTACGAAACATACGTAGATATCTTGACTGTACTCTATTGCCCTTTCTGAAATGATTCTAACTACCCCTGTAGCAATTCTAGTTCCTCATCCTTTTCTGAAACCGATTTCATCTTCCCCTATTATTTCTTCTGCCTTTTTCTCCAGCCTTTTATTAAGGATCCTTGTGATGATCTTCGAAGTGTGTGACAGAAGGCTTATCGTTCTGTAGTCATTGGCTTCTTCTTTAGAGGGATCATTGTTACTTCTAGGAAATCCCAAAGCCACTCTCCCGTGTCGTAAATCATATTAATTAATTTCGTGATCGTTTTTAGTCCTTCGGATCCCATGACTTTAAGTACCTCAGCCGGTATTCTATCGCCGCCTGGTGCTTTCCATTTCTTTAGTTCCACTAACGCTTTTTCTTTCGCTCTCCATAATACTTGGTCCTAAGTTGTCTTCTTCAATTTTTTCCTCATCTTCCAGTTCAATTTTTGCCGCTCCTGCCTGTTTGCTGTATAATTCCTTAATGTATTCTTCCCATACCTGTGCTACATACTTTGTTTCAGGGGCAATCTTCCCATCCGTATTCATAATTCCCATACCATGAATTTCATTAGATTTCTTATCTTCTAACTCGAGTGCTCTAGTGTACATCATATCGTACCGTCCTAACTTCTCCATTTGTTGTATTTCATCACATTTTTCATTTATCCAATTTTCTCTAGCTTTATCTGTTACCCTTCTCAACTCACTGTTTATACGTCTATAGTTGGCTCTACCTTCTTCACTGTTAACGTTTTTCCATTTTCGTCTCTCGTCCATTTTATCCAGCATTTTCTTAGTGATCCATGGTTTTTTTATTTTCTTCTCTTGTTTTCCAATCTCTTTATCCAAGGTATCCTTGATACTGGTTTTTATTTCATC
Organism: Tanypteryx hageni; assembly: GCA_028673005.1. Taxonomy (NCBI): domain Eukaryota; kingdom Metazoa; phylum Arthropoda; class Insecta; order Odonata; family Petaluridae; genus Tanypteryx; species Tanypteryx hageni. The sequence goes on from CM054117.1 coordinate 7,119,261, forward strand.
CCATTCTATATCAACGGTCTTCGGTTTGCTTTCCAACTTTCTTATGTTATCTTCCAACTTCATGCTGACTACATCCTGCCTTTCTTTCAGCTTTTCTAGGTCCCAGGTCTGTCTTTCTCTTCTCGTTTTTGTTATTTGTTTGAGCATTGTACTCACGTCAAGTATTAGAAGGCTGTGATCTGGATCAATGTCCGCTCCTTGAAATGCCTTGGCTTTCTATATGCTGTTCCTGAATGTTTGTTTTACTAGGATATAATGTATTTGGCATCTCATTCTATCTCCTGGGCTTTTCCATATGTATAACCTTCGTTTATGGTTTTTAACCATGTATTAGTCACTACAAGGTCATTATTGATGCAGAATTCTACGAGTTTCTCCCCTCCTCGATTTCTCTTCCCAAGTCCGTATTGCCCGACAACATTTTCTTCCTGTCCTTCTCCGACTATGCTGTTCCAATCTCCCATTATTATTCAGTTTACCTTTCCTTTTCCGTCTTCTTCGTAAATGTCATTAATTTGCTCATAAATCTCCTCGATTTCTTCATCTTCATGGGCTGATGTTGGCATATATACCTGGATTATCAGCATGTCCACTGGGACTGTTTTTAGCTTTATTGCCATCAGTCTATCGTTCGTTGCTATTACCTTTGTCACGCTTTTCATCATGTCTTTCCTAAGTAGCAGAGCTACTCCCCTTTTCCCACTATTTCCTCCAGAGTAAACTACCGTAAATACAATATAACTCAGGAAAAAGTAAGGGCGATTGTCAGTTTAATAAACAAACGCAGGATTTTGGTTTTCATGGTAAAACAATGTGCGGCTGTTTATCTGTAATACGAATTGGTGCGGTAGTCGAGTGAAAATTTTCCGTTACTGGTCTGCAGGCCTAATGCCGCCCGTTTTTCACGTACCCAATTTATTAGTCAGGATTTTACAAGAATAGTGTGGAATTATTCAAACAAGTACGGTGTTGTTATTTAAATAATAACTTACCTTATAATTTGCCTAAAAATCCAAGATAAGTGGTGAGAAACGGATGTGTGAAAAGAAACTGAGGGAGAACTCAAGACCAAGAAAAACGTCCAGAAACAGCCTTACAAATATCTAAAATTCCTTTCGAACCATCACCAAATCCATAAAACATTTATCCTTATTTCTCCAAAGGTCCGTGAAAAACAGCATTCCAAGCGCTTCCCATTCCACTCTGGAGGGTGATGCTAAAGTGGGTGAGGCACTTGTTTCCGTATTCACGCAAAAAATAGCATTCAGGAAGTGTTTGATGAGTATTTTTAGGAAAATAGGAGATGACGAATGCAGGGGCATTGAAAGAAATTTTTTTCAAATCGGTGCGGTAAATCCAAAATTCGCAGCGTAAGGGTTAAGAAACATGAAGAAGTGCAGCAATATCGAATTTAGTACGGATAATTGGCGTTCTGTTAGTCGGAATTCTGGTGTGTATATTGTCCATAATAAAACACTTCCACGAAGTCACGCCTGAGAAAGTTAGTTATACTGGTGTATATAGTTTTGTCTTCATTCGATATTTTCTCATCACCATTATCAGTCTATATAGACGTTCCTTACAGAGGAGGAGGAGGATATAACATACTAGTAGTTGGTGCTTGCATACTGCAAGCATTTCATATCACCTTGAAAAAACATTCATTTTTCAGACAGACATTTCATCATTACAAATATTCTTTCAATTCTAAAGATTTCATCTCCGCAGCGATTTCTGTTTTTCCCACATGTAAAAATAATAATTGAAAACAATCCCCAAATGTTGCAATTTTAAATATTTTACACTTTATTCATTATAAGGTACTAATGCTACACATTTTAGCCAAATTTTAAAGTTGTAGCACTTCTATAAGTAAAAAAATATTTTTCAAATTGTTTAAATTTAAATAATTTTTAACGGTCGCCGCAATTCATATATGGTAAAATTGAAATGTTTATTTGTGCAAAATCACTATTCTGTAAATAATTTGAAAATTTCAGCTTCCTAGCTCATCCCGTAGTACCTAAACAGTTATCTATTTGTTTAAATTTTAAGAATTTTTAACTGCCAAACAAATTAAAATATCAAAATTTGTATAATCCCTATTTCGTTTTTTTAAGAATTCTACTTAAAAAAAAATTTCAACTCCGTGGCACATTCGGAAATACATAAACCTTGAAAATTTATTTAAACAATTGCGAATTTTTAGCGGACGCATTGTTGCACTTTTTCATGATTTACGTTTTTTCTAGTCGGTTTTGCACAAACTCCTACCTAAGAAAAAATTTCGAATCTCCAGCACATCTGTAAGTGCCTAAACATTAGTATCCTCCTATATCCTCCTCCTCTGTAAGAGTCGTCGATATATAATGATAACATATAAGAGGAGGATACTAATGTTTAGGCACTTTCAGCTGACCTGGAGATTCGAAATTTTTTTCATAGGTAGAATTTTGTGCAAAACCGACTAGAAAAAGCGAAAATCTTGAAAAAGTGCAACAATGCGACCGCTAAAAATTCGCAATTGTTTAAACAAATTTTCAAGGTTTATGTATTTCCGAATGTTCTACGGAGTTTTAATTTTTTTAATAAGTAGAATTTGTAAAAAAACGAAATAGGGATTATACAAATTTTGATATTTTAATTTGTTTAGCAGTTAAAAATTATTAAAGTTTAAACAAATAGATAACGGTTTAGGTACTACGGGATGAGCTAGGAAGCTGAAATTTTCAAATTATTTACAGAGTAGTGAATTTACACTAATAAGCATTTCAATTTCACCATATATGAATTGCGGCGGCCGTTAAAAATTATTTAAATTTAAAAATTAGAAAAATATTTTTTTTCACTTCTAGAAGTACTACAACTTTAAAATTTGGCTAAAATGTGTAGCATTAGTACCCCATAATGAAGATAGTCCCTCCTGCGGGTAGGGGGATTGAGAATACTCCCGCAGCCCCTCTGCTGGTCGTAAGAGGCGACCAATGGGCGAGGAGACAACCTCGTTAAAAAACCAATTTTTCGCTTTGGGTAGCGTCCTGACAGTATGTGGATCTGCTGTCTGAGTCCAGCCACGTCATCTGGCTATTGATCCACCCGCGTGTTTGCCGTGCGTGGAGACCCGTAAGGGGGAGAAGAGGTACCTGGTGGTTGAGCTTCCTGGATCCTGTCTGGGTGTCGGATGCCCAAGAGAGGTACAGGGAGCAACACACCACTTTGGCCTCTAATTCACTGTAAACGGGAGTCGGGTACTAGCCACACCCGATTAATCGGCTTGCCGTCACGTTTTGACGTTTCGGTTGGCGAGTGCCAAGGCAGTGGGGGTCTGTGTAGGGGGGTCAAAAGTGTATGGGTTTGGAGACCCCATGCACTGGAGATCTGACCTGAAGCAGACAAACATGTCAGAGGTGCTATATCTTTCTGGTTAGCCCTGGCGTCCGCATCAGTTTGTGGTGCGGCGTCCCATTTGTGGCTCCGTGGTGGGTGGGGAGACCAGAAGATGAATACAAATTATTTTGGATGGCAGGAAAACTTTCTCCACCACCAAAAAGATCCCGTCCGGACTCGGATGGGGGAGACAATGTTATGAAATGTACCAAGTACTTGGTCATGAAGCGTTCAACCGAAGGTGAGAACTTTACCAAAGTGTCTCCCTTCTTTATATGTCCTTGTCGATACAGGTGCCTGGATCTTTAGAATCCGTTAAAAAACTTAGGGATGGTACTCTTCTTATTACCACCATGAACGAGACCCAAAGCAGGAAAATTTTAAACATCTCAATGCTGGGAGACATGCCGGTAACTGTTGAGACCCATAAAACCCTCAACACCTGTTAAGGGGTCATATCCAACTATGACCTTCTATATGTAGAAATCGAGGAGTGTAAGCGGGAGATGGCCTCTCAGGGGGTCATTGACTGCAGGAGATTGACGACTAAGAGAAACGGTGAGGTAGTCAATACTGCCTCTATGGTCCTCACGTTCTCCCTCGAGAAGCTACCAGAGAAGGTCATGATTGGTTATGAGGCATGTGCAGTTCGGCCATATATTCCAAACCCTATGCGCTGTTTCCAATGCCAAAAGTTTGGGCACACTGCTCTACGTTGCAAGGGCAAAGCAGTCTGCCCCCGATATAATCGGGATAAGCACGATGGAGCAGAATGTGCAGCGACCGTGTCATGTGCGAACTGCGAAGATCCTCATCCGGCATTCTCTCGGGACTGCCCAAAATTAAAGGAGGAAAAAAAGGTTATGGAGCTTAAGACGCTTGAGAAACTGTCTTACTTTGAGGCACGGAAAAAATTCAGAACGCTTGTTGCTCCAGTTTTCTCAAGGTCTTTTGCATCCTTGGCAGCTACCCCTATCAAGAAGAGTACCATCGCTACCCAAACAGATGAGGTAGCACCCATACAAAAAGTGGGAATTAAGGAAAAGGAAGGAAAGAAAACAAAAGAAATTATAATAAAAAAAACAAAAGCACCCAAAAACAAAAGTTCCCCAGAAAATCCTCCTTCCTCTCGGCGAGAGGAAGCACTGCCATGCAGCACTCCCTGTGCTGAACAAGCATCAGGTGAGGAGGGCATGGAAGAAGAACAAATGGACGAGGACCAATTACAGGCCTTCGTCCTTAATAGACACAATTGGGGAAAGACGAAGCTTAAGCGCTAAGCTTCATCACAATTTTATATATTTTGTAATTTATGCAAATATTCTATCATCTAGTCAGACGTTGTTAACGTCAATTATATTGAGGGTTTTAAACTTCAATTCCACATTTTAATGCCCCTATTCATACAGTGGAACTGCAATGGTTTTTATACACACAGAGAGGAGCTGGCGATTTTATTAAAGGATTTTAACCCTGCTTGTATTTTATTACAAGAGACCCATTTAAAGAAACAGGCAAGGTTAAATTGAAAGGTTTTAATGTTCTTCGTGTTGACGACCTTAGTGGAAACAGAGCCCAAGGGGGGTCGCCGTGGCCATCGGGGAGACCCTTTACACCTCCCAGGTGGACCTTAGGACGCCCTTCCAAGCCGTAGCTGTTACTGTAGCAGCTCCGGAGTTAATTACGTTATGTAACGTATACCTTCCGGAATGGGCTCAGGTGAACAGGGCGAACCTTGAAGACCTGATTAATCAGCTACCACGGCCATTCATGCTGCTGGGCGACTTTAATGCACACAACACACTCTGGGGGGACACTATGGCCGACCACAATGGCAGAGGTCGTCTTTTAGAAAACCTTTTTAATGATTTTAACCTGATTTTATTGAATGACTGTGAAAAAACACGTTTATTGCTTTTAATGGGGAGTACTCCTCAATAGATTTAGTTGTTTGTAGCAGCACCATTGCACCACTATTTACATTGTCTGTGCATAATGATCTTTGTGGTAGTGACCACTTCCCTCTCCTAATTCAGCAGAAGGCTAACATTTCTGTTGACTCGAACCGAGCGAGAACATGGGTTACACATAGAGCCCATTGGCCGGATTTTAAATAAAATTTTAAATTCAATTTTGACAGCAGTCGAGGGGGAATACGCAATGTCGAGGTTTTTACGGCAGCTGTACTCAATGCTGCTAGTACTAGCGTTCCAATGTCATCTGGGAAGACGCGCCACACTCCCGTTCCCTGGTGGAATGAGGAATGTGCGGTGGCCATTCGGAAACGCAAACGGGCATTGCGAATTTTTAATAGACACCCCACATGTACAAATCTTGCGGCGTTTCGACGACTGAGGTCGAAAGCTCGCCAGGTCATCAAAGATGCGAAAAGGTCCTCTTGGATAAAGTATGTATCCTCCATTACCCACAGGACTTCAGTTGCACAGGTTTGGAATAGGGTTAATAAAATCTCGGGCAAATACCACCCTACAAGCGTGCCAGGGCTAGAAATTGGAGGCCAACTTATAACTTATAACTTCGCCATTGGCGAAGCGTTAGGCCTCCATTACGCCAAGGTTAGCAGCACAGCTGAGTACGAGCTTTCTTTCATTCGAATGAAAGAGAGAATGGAAAGAACTGTACTAAACCTTGGCAATATCAGCAGTCCAGCATCCTACAATGAACCTTTTTCATTGTGGGAATTGAAGTCAGCAATTGGGGATGGTAAGGACTCTTGTCCTGGCTTGGACAGTATCCACAATGCCTTTCCTCAAACACCTGCCCATAGATGCTGAACAGGATCTGCTGAAAACCCTCAATCAGCTTTGGAATGAGGGGGCTTTCCCTGAATCTTGGCGGGAATCGGCAATTGTCCCTATCCCTAAACAGGGAAAGGACAAGAGCCAGCCATCCAGCTATCGCCCAATCTCCTTGACCAGTTACCTGTGCAAACTGATGGAGAGAATGGTGAACAGACGTCTAGTTTGGTGCCTTGAGAGCGGTAACCTTCTCTCAAATGTCCAGTGTGGTTTCCGACGTAGCAGGTCTACAGTGGACCACCTGGTCAAGATCGACAGCTTTATCCAAGAGGCCTTTCTCCTGCGCCAGCATGTCATAGGAGTCTTTTTTGACATAAAAAATGCGTATGACAATACCTGGCGATACAAGATTTTACGCACTCTTAAAGACTGGGGTTTTAAAGGTAGACTACCAATTTTTATCCAAAACTTTTTAGCGGGGCGTACTTTTAGAGTTCGTTTGGGCAATCACCTATCACAGTCTTTTACCCAAGAAAATGGTGTTCCTCAGGGCTGTTTTAAGTGTAACGCTATTCGCAATAGCCATCAATGACGTTGTAGACTGCATTAACCCACCAGTTATAGGCTCATTGTTTGTCGATGACCTAGCTATCTTCTGTAGGTCATCGAATTTGAGGATGGCTGAAAGGCAAATTCAGCTGACCCTGAATCGGCTCCATAAATGGTCTGGCGAAACTGGCTTCCGCTTCTCCGAAGAGAAGACCAAGTGTATGCATTTCCACAGACGACGGGGATTATTTCCTGATCTCTCTCTTACACTTGGTGAAATTACCCTACCGGTTCCTTGGAATGACACTCGACAAAAGATGGAACTGGAGAAGTCATATTTGCATTTTAAAAGATAGGTGTTTTAAAGTTTTAAATGTTCTGCGATACTTGTGTAATTCGTCATGGGGTGCTGACCGCAAATCAATGCTTCTCTTATACAGGGCATTGGTACGATCAAAGCTCGACTATGGGTCCTTTATATATTCTGCTACACGAGTGTCCTATCTCCGCCCACTGAGTACCATTCACAACTCTGGCCTCAGGTTGGCAACTGGTGCTTTCAGGACAAGTCCAATTCCCAGCATCTACTGTGATGCTGGAGAACTGCCTCTTGAGATGCGGAGGATGATTTTAATGTGTAATTATGTCAGTAAAATTTTATCCCAAAAGACACACCCTTGTTTTAAACTTGTGTTCAGACCCCGTTTTATTGAATTATTTTATAGAAGACCTAGGGTGACGAAACCCATAGGAATTCGTTTTAAAAATTTCATTAATGATGCCCGGATTCAGCTCCCCGAAGTGCATCCTGCTGGTTTTAATAAAGTCCCGCCATGGCAGATGTCTTATCCAAAAATTAATATGGATTTGTCTCGCTGCAACAAATCAGGCACACATCCTAACGTATATCTCCATCAATTTATGGAAATTTTGGAAAAGCACCGTGATGCCACTCACATTTACACAGATGGTTCCAAGTCAGACACTGCCTGTGCATGCGCTGTAACATCTTCCCAAAATATCATCTCCGTGGTGAAGCTGCACCCGCTGTGTAGTGTTTACACAGCGGAACTGTACGCTATCAAGACTGCCTTGGATGAAATAGAGTCACGAAACATGTCGTATTTGATATGTAGTGACTCTAGGAGCGCATTGCAAACAATCCTTACCTTTGATTCCTATCATCCACTGGTCCAGTTGATTCACTCCCGTCTTGCCCTGTTAGAGGCCATGGGGAATAACATACTCTTTGTTTGGGTACCAGGGCATGTGGGAATCAAGGGGAATGAGAAGGCTAACTCTGCTGCCAAGGAAGGCCTCTGCAAGCAAGAACTAGACTCGCGGTCCACGACAGCAGAAGACCTAAAAAATTGTTTTAGGTTACTTATAGTGAAACAATGGCAGGACTCATGGCTAGGTTTGCAAAATAACAAATTGCGGGACATAAAGGCTGTTACGACTTCTTGGTCCTCCTCTGTCAGGAGTAGTAGGCGGGAGGAAGTAGTGCTGACCCGATTGAGGATAGGACACTGTGCCCTTACTCACTGTTATCTGTTCACACAGGAGAAGGAAGTACCACACTGTGACCATTGTGACTCCCGTCTCACTATAAGACATATCCTGACCGAATGTACCCACTACCAGGGTATGCGAAACAGTCTTTCGATGCAAGGCCAGCTTAACAATGTTCTGGGAGATGACCCTGTTAAGATAGACGTGGTTTTCAAGTTCCTCAGGGAAGCTAAATTGCTTCCATACATTTAAATAATTTTTAACATTACATTTTTTCTATACACATTACCTATATAAAATTTTATTTTAATTTTTATCACAATTAGTAGGGAAATATAATAACTTTTATTGTATTACTGATTTGAGTATGGTGTGAAATGACCTTGCTGTCGACACACCTTATAAAATCAACTCTACTACTATGAAGATAGTGGAAAATTTTTAAAATTGCAACATTTGGGGATTGTTTTAACTATTATTTTTACATGTGGGAAAAACGAAAATCGCTGCGGAGGTGAAATCTTTAGAATTAAAAGATTATTTGTAATGATGAAATGTCTCTCTGAAAAATGAATGTTTTTCAAGGTGAGATGAAATGCTTGCAGTATGCAAGCACCAACTAATTCAAAATTTCTAAGGAATTAAATATTCGATTTCGACCAAACTTTAACTGTTTATTAAGGGTGATCTGCATTGTATTCTAGGGGTGTCCTTTGGTGACAACCACTCCAATAATATAAGTGAAAAAGTATTTTCTCTCTTTTAATTTCCTCCATTTGATTAGCACGGGAATGAGTGTAGCATACTTTTTATTTGCACTTTAAAATTGCTTATAATTAAAATATGAAGTCGAGACTTAAATCAAGGTTCGGAGAAAAGAATATAGTATAATTTTCATACCGTCAAATTTCAAACACGAGCTAAATCCGTCCATAATTGAGCTTTTAATACAAAATTACAACGTTTTTAAGTAATAATTTTAGTCGCCATAGCAACCTGATTGTTATTGTTAGATGCGCGCGCAGACAGCACATTGTCATGAGAGAAGGGGCAAGCGGGAAAATGTATTGGTTGAAATACATAAATGCATGGGAATAACGGGGGGAAAAAGCTGAGTTGAAAGCAGTGGAAATATAGTTTGTGTAATACATCTATAATAATAACAGAAGGTGTCTGTGTGTGTCTGTGGCAGTCGTAACTCTTCAGAAAATAAACGTAGGAGCTTCAAAATTTGACAGCAGCTTTAGGTTGATCATGAAAGTTACGATGTCAAAAATATTTAAAATCGGCCCACGGAGGCCCGAGGGGTCCCCATGGAGAGAGGAATGGGATTGAAAGTAGGAATGAAATGGGAGGGAGGAATGGAAGGGGAAAGGGAGTGGAATGGGAGGGAGGAATGGAAGGGGAGGGGGAGTGGAAGTGGAGGGGGAGTTGAAGGGGAGAGAGGAGTGGAATGGGAGGGAGGAGTGTTGGTGTTTTTTTCTAGGGGTTTTTTACTACATATGATAAGCTCTTTTCATATGCACTTATCTTTTCCCCCTTAAATTTTACTACATGCTTTTTTCCTCTTTAAACTTTATATTTCAATTGCGCTTAATTGCAACCTTCTTTAAATCCTCTTTCACAGTTTCACCGTAATCTATAAATAAGTGTTAACATTTTATAACTAAATCTGTAAAAGACATGGGCAAAACTTCCCATCCTCGCCCAAATAAAGACATTGCCCGTCCGTCTGTTTACAGGCAGGGCCGTGGACTTAGCACTTGGAAGCAATGTTTGATATTGGCCGACTTAGTATCATGCTAACGCACGAGATACCTACATCCGCGCGTAGTGTTCAAGATTAAGTTTTGTTTTTGCGATAAATTATTCTGAATATTATGTCGAAAATAACTTAAATATTGATATTCTCCGAAGAAAAATTGTAAAATAGCCACATGGCGGAGAGAAATCACTTTGCCTTTTCAAAAAGAAACTGCGATTACCCCTCTTAATTGTTCGCACCCTCGATTTGGCGCGCCTATGCTCTACATTACTAAGTTAATAGAATAATTTATGCGATGGATGCGCTCCTTATATAGCCAGTTGCACCGATTTTTTTCATTTTCTTCAACTTTACTGATTGCAGTTTACAAAATGGCACACCATTGTAATTTGCAAGGGGTGTAGATTTTTGGTGATTCATATCAAAAGGAAGAGTAAAAATCTGATATTACGAAATTTGGTAACTTTGAAACGCAAATTCTAACAGTGGAAGTGACATCGGTGTCTTTGGATGCTTCTCTCCGAAGGCAGAATCGGTTACTCTTGCATTAAAAATGCTTCTGCGATTTCATCTTTTCTTTGCCTCGCTTTACGAGCGGACCTGTTCATTTGCGAGCGAAAGTCCTTCTGCGATGCGTCGTCGAACCCGATTATCCCGTTTTCCAGCCGCGCCCACCAATCAAACTTCCCTCCCCTCCTCTACACCCTCCACCTCCCATTCTACACCCTCCTCCCCTTCTATGCCCTCCTCTTCCACTTCTACGCCCTCCTCCTCGCCTTCTGCACCTCCCCTTCTGCACCCTCCTCCCCTTCTACACCCTCCTCCTCCTCCCCTTCTACACCCTCCTACTCCCCTTCTACACTCTCCTCCCCTTCTATGCCCTCCTCTTCCCATTCTACGCCCTCCTCCTCGCCTTCTACACCCTCCTCCTCGCCCTCTACTCCCTCCTCCTCACCCTTAATGCCCTTCTCCTCGCCTTCTGCACCCTCCTCCCCTTCTATGCCCTCTTCCTTCCCTTCTACGCCCTCCTACTCCCATTCTACACCCTCCATCTTCCCTTCTACACCCTCCTCTTTCCCTTGTACACCCTCCTCTTTCCCTTGTACACTCTCCTCCCCTTCTACGCCCTCCTCCTCCCCTTCTACGCCCTCCTCCTCCCCTTCTACACCCTCCTACTCCCGTTCCACACCCTCCTACTCCCGTTCCACACCCTCTTCTTCCCCTTGTACATCCTCCTCCCCTTCTACACCTTCCTCCTCCCATTGTACACCCTCCCACTCCCGTTCTACACCCTCCTCCTCCCCTTCTACACCCTCCTACTCCCGTTCTACACCCTCCTACTCCCGTTCTACACCCTCCTCTTTCCCTTGTACACCCTCCTCTTTCCCTTGTACACCCTCCTCTTTCCCTTGTACACCCTCTTCCCCTTCTACGCCCTCCTACTCCCATTCTACACCCTCCACCTTCCCTTCTACACCCTCCTCTTTCCCTTGTACACCCTCCTCTTTGCCTTGTACACTCTCCTCCCCTTCTACGCCCTCCTCCTCCCCTTCTACGCCCTCCTCCTCCCCTTCTACGCCCTCCTCCTCCCCTTCTACGCCCTCCTCCTCCCCTTCTACACCCTCCTACTCCCGTTCCACATCCTCCTACTCCCGTTCCACACCCTCTTCTTCCCCTTGTACACCCTCCTCCCCTTCTACACCTTCCTCCTCCCATTGTACACCCACCCACTCCCGTTCTACACCCTCCTCCCCTTCTATGCCCTCCTCTTCCCCTTCTACTCCCTCCTCCTCCCCTTCTACACCCTCCTACTCCCGTTCCACACCCTCCTACTCCCGTTCCACACCATCTTTTTCCCCTTGTACACCCTCCTCCCCTTCTATGCCCTCCTCCTCCCCTTCTACGCCCTCCTCCACGCCTTCTACGCCCTCCTACTCCCATTTTACACCCACACTTCCCCTTCTACGCCCTCTTCCTTCCCTTCTACACCCTCCTCTATCCCTTCTACACCCTCTTCTTTCCCTTGTGCACTCTCCTCCCCTTCTATGCCCTCCTCCTCCCATTCTACACCCTCCTCCTCGCCTTCTGCACCCACCTCCCCTTCTGCACCCTCCTCCCGTTCTACACCCTCCTCCTCCCATTCTACACCCTCCTACTCCCCTTCTACACTCTCCTCCCCTTCTATGTCCTCCTCTTCCCATTCTACGCCCTCCTCCTCGCCTTCTACACCCTCCTCCTCGCCCTCTACTCCCTCCTCCTCACCCTTAACGCCCTTCTCCTCGCCTTCTGCACTATGCTCCCCTTCTATGCCCTCCTCCTCCCTTTCTACACTCTCCTCCTCGCCTTCTGCACCCTCCTCCCCTTCTATGCCCTCTTCCTTCCCTTCTACGCCCTCCTACTCCCATTCTACACCCTCCACCTTCCCTTCTACACCCTCCTCTTTCCCTTGTACACCCTCCTCTTTCCCTTGTACACTCTCCTCCCCTTCTACGCCCTCCTCCTCCCCTTCTACACCCTCCTACTCCCGTTCCACACCCTCCTACTCCCGTTCCACACCCTCTTCTTCCCCTTGTACACCCTCCTCCCCTTCTACACCTTCCTCCTCCCATTGTACACCCTCCTACTCCCGTTCTACACCCTCCTCTTTCCCTTGTACACCCTCCTCTTTCCCTTGTACACCCTCCTATTTCCCTTGTACACCCTCCTCTTTCCCTTGTACACCCTCCTCTTTCCCTTGTACACCCTCTTCCCCTTGTACGTCCTCCTCCTCCCATTCCATACCCTCCTCCTCCCCTTCTACACCCTCCTCTTCCCCTTCTACACCCTCCTCTTTCCCTCGTACACCTTCCTCCCCTTCTACACCTTCTTCTTCCCATTATACACCCCCCTACTCCCATTCTACACCCTCCTTCTCCCCTTCTACACTGTATCATACAAGTAGTTGGTGCTTGCATTCTGCAAGCATTTCATCTCATCTTGATAAACAATTTTTCAGAGAGATATTTTTTAAATCAAAAGATATCACTTCTGCACCAATTTTCGTTCTTATGGAAAAATATTTGATTAAAACTGTACCTAAAATTTGCAATTTTAAGAATTTTTATTTTTCCATTGTGATGCACAAATGCCACACTTTTCTGCCAAATTTTAACGTTGTCTCATATCGAAGTGAAATCATTTTTATCTAATTGTTTAAATGCTGAAAAATTTGTACCGGCCGCAATAACAATTTTAAGAAAATACTCAAATGTTTATTTGTGCATTTGCACTAATCTCTAAATGACTTTAAAATTTCAGCTCCCTAGCTCGCCTCGTAGTACCTAAACATTTACCTCATTGCGATTTGGATCTTGTGCAGCAGATAACAGGGGAGTTCTATGTTAACTGTCTAAAATATTTAAGCGTTTGGAATGCATATCTTGTTATGCCTCTTTCAATTATCCTGAATTCACTTGAAAAAAAGTCCGGAATGGAGTGATCTAGAGAAGACATGGAATCCTTTGGAAAGTGCTCTTTCCACTTTGTCGTATGATGATCTTTTTAATGAACTTTGTGTCCATAAATCATACCTTAATGACAACTTGTTAGCGGAATGGGACAAGGACAAAGTGTCTACAGATCAGAGATGGTTGAATGTACTTAAATATTCCAAACAAAGAAAATGTGCGAATTCGTACTCTCTTTGCCGTGTACGAACTCTGCGATCGAAAGGTCATTTCCGCTAAATTAATAACTTTTGGGGATCGGAAAAGTCACTGTAAAATATCTCTTAATAACCCAAATGAATTACTAAGAGACTTTCCAAGAAATGTTTTAAAAAAATTAAGAATAATTAACAATTATTGAGCAAGCTGAGTTCTTCCAGCAACAATATGCCATCAGCTCCAAAAGCATACGAATGACGAAAATAACAACGCAAATATTGTTACTTGATTTATTTTTTTTGCTGAATTTTGTATTTTTTCATTTAGTTTTATTCTTTTCAATACAGGCGAATCGTTAAATGTATTTCTAAATGTGATTTAATTTTTTGTTTTTGTAAATAATAAATAAATTCACAAATAAGGAAAAATCCTTTGTCGGAACATATTTTTGGTTCGGAAAATATGGTCACCGTAAATATACTTCACATTTTCTTCAAAGAAACGATATAAATTTAATTAACAGTTGGTTGTTGAAACTCGTGTTTTCTCTTATTTTTTTAACTTTTCGTGTCACCATAAACTATGTCATATCAATGTATATTTAGGGTCAATTATCATGAAAATAGAGTACTTCAAAATATCTTAGCAAGCCCTTTACCTCACTTAAAAAAATATAAGCATATGCTTAAAGCATTAAGCATAAGCTCGGTTTTATTCACACATTTTCGAGCAAATGCTTAAGAAAAATTCTAAAAATAATTCCTTCTAACAAAAGCAAATGATATTTTTTATTCATCCCAAATTAAGCATTTGCTTAAAAAGTGATAGAAATCTTAAACATAAGCATTTACTTATTTTTAATTCACTCGACCCAAAGACTTGACTGGTTCTCATGTGAAATGGTGTTAAAAGAAATCTTAAACATAAGCATTTACTTATTTTTAATTCACTCGACCCAAAGACTTGACTGGTTCTCATGTGAAATGGTGTTAAATTACATTCTAGAACGTTTTGCTTGACCAGTGGTGTAACTACAAATTTTTGGCCCCCCGCGAAATTTCCAATGAACCCATTCAAAACAACCATGCTAAAATCATTCTACACTCGCTTCGAAAATGTTGATATAAATGATATAATGCACTTTTTGATATATAACTTTGTTTACAAGATACAGGGGAATAGCATATTTGACGAATAGAACATTCTTTTGGTACATTTCTTTGGTAAGACAAAATAAGTTAATGTTAAGGAAGATTTCAATCTTATAACAGACGTTTCAAAGCGGCATGGCGACATTAGCCTTTGGTCTGATAATTTATGACTTGAATTCGATCATGATACAATGATTTTTCCGTCTGCTTTGAGAAATGATTTTAATTTTCCGAATGCTTCTAGTAATAGCAGTTTTTCCATTTCGATGTGTTATAAGAAAATAAGCAATGGTGAAACATTTTTAAGAAGATGATTAATGTATTCAGATCAAAAATGCAGTTTTTTTGCTTTTGCTGTAAGCACTTTGATCTATTAAGTAGAAGTAGTTTAGCAAAGAAGGGAGGGAGCGATTGGAAGCATCTTAGTGAAAGCTTAAAATCACAGGAAAACTCACCTCAACATTTGAAATGCCATAAAATGTGGCTTGAAATGGATTCGCGGCTTAACAAGAATAAAACTTAAGATGAAAATGTGCAAACACGTATTAAGTATAAAAGAAGTCATTGCTAGAAAGGTTAATTAATATAACCTTCGGCCAAAATAATTTATTTTTTCGTGGATGTTCAGATAGATTATTTAAACAGTATAATGGTCATTTTCTAGGTCTCGTGGAACTACTAAGCAAATTTGATTTGATTATGAGTGAGGATGTACGTCAAATAATATTGTCTAAAACCCACGTTCATTACTGCGGTAAAACGATTCAAAATGAATTGATTGATATGCTAGGAGATTGTACTCGTACAAGTATATTTAAACGAGCTAGGAAAGTCTCCGTTCTAAATAATAACGTAAAATGATTTATATGGTTGCAGGGTGTCTTATTAATTAATGAACTAATTTTACTGTTATGAATTTTTAGATTTCCCGGTTTTTTATTTGGTATTTTTTATAAAATGCAGGTGTATACAGAGACGATTTTCCACCAGGGACTGCAGGAACATGCCTTGTGACGATGGCGTTCTAGTAATGCGATTATTATTGTTCATATATTAACAAGAATTTATATAAATGTTCTGTTGATCATCTGTAAAAAATCCTTCCTTTTGCGATGGTATATATTTAAGCAGTTATAGCTAACTACTTCATTTTTCACTGAAACCACAAAAGTCGGCTTTTAATAGGGGCACGTGACTCGGTCTCAAGCAGTAAGGAATAAAGAATAATATCTTGTACACTTTATAATGCAGTAAAATAAAGAATAAATTATAGTGTTTTACTTACCAAATTACTCGAATATTTCTTTCTTCAAAGAGACCGAAAAATATTCCAGGTTTTCCGATAATCCTCGCAGAATAACGCGCTCACACTTCAAGCGATACACACAAACTAGATTCTACCATTCTGAGCTTAGCCTTCTTCCCAATTGTGTTTTTACGCCTAATGAATAAAAGGCCCTTTGGCCTTCCATTTGAGTCATGGCTCTCGAGGAGTAATATACATATTATAACTTCATAAGGCTGAGCGGCCTGCTAGTTTATTGTGGGTGGAAAAAATAAGAATTTTAGTAATGACTTGTAAACAATGCTGAGCCGGTGCTTCTACTCTCGGACCCATTTCCGCCACTTCCCACCACCATAATTGTGTAATTATAATTTTCCGCTGTCTAGATTCAGCAATTGATTTTTTCAAATTCTCCATTGTCTATCATAGCTCAGTCTTTATAATATGATTTTGTAAGACACGCAGGAATGTTTATATATGACTGTTCGAGTTCTGGTCCCTCTAACTACTATAAGTCACGGGCCTCGGTTATTTGCATCTGGTGCAACCCCCTCTCCCGGACCCTGGGCCGGTATATCAAACCCCCCCGCGGTGGTGAACCTGGCGGCATAGTAGTTAAGCCCCTGTGCTTAACGTGTCGTTACTTGCTGTATACATTGTATCAACCTTGAGGCGCCAAGCGTCGTTTCGGCCAGGCCAGAGGGCTGAGCGTCCTAAGTGCGGAGCGGAGCCTAAAGTCCGGACCACGTTCCTAAATTTGTAAATGTCGTAAATCCGGAGCGTCTTAAGTCGGACCGCCGTAAGTCGAGCACTGAATGTACCTCGTAACAAGATTTCACTTTATTACCCTGGAATTCAACAAAGTGGGGGATGGCAGATAATCCAAAGCAACAAAACATCACCAACATTTCTCTCGCGAGTTTGATTTTCCTGTTATCATGTCGTATTGTCGTCGGAAAAAGCGAGCATCGATATTGTTCCGTCCTACGAGTACATTAGGTCTCACGTATGTTGTCGTCGTGATCGTTTCGCCCAGTGTACGTTATTAATCAAACGGAGAACTGTTTCGGGAATCGAACCCATTTTTCTGAGATTTTCCTTTTTTCGAGATAATAGTTTACCTTAACCAATGCACACAAAGTTTATTTCAGTTTTCTGTTGAAGTATGCGATAGAGCTTAGCGGATAGGACATGTAAATAATGTTATAAAATTTTCATTCATATGTTTTAGTCGGCAAATACGGCGTCTTAAAAATGGCGACCGAGAACTCCCATATCCGGTCTCCGATTGAATGTTTTCTTTCGCGTTATCCAGAAGTTTTTTCTTGGGCGAAGAGGAAATCAAGGATGAGTTTCCCAGGATATACGTGATGAGTACGAAATCGTACAAAGTGGCTTGATGGTTTTTATCTACGCATGCGAGTCTGTAAAAGTTGCCGAATAAATAGGTGAGACTCCGCAAGTACGGGTAAATCCGCAGTACTCTGACATTCAGGTCTGTAGCAACTTTAGGCCAGTGATTGGAAGTATTAATGGCAGTCTTCTGTACTTCCCAAACCATGGTTGACCGTGAAATAAAACTTGCGCCTCATTCGCTTCAGTTTTTCAAACTCGACGTGGCTGTAATGTAGTACAGCGCTAGGACTTGTAACTGTGGAGCGTTTATTAATTACCGATAAATTTCCTTGCAAAAGTTGGGCAAGTTTAGTTTTCAAATGGAAGCTGAAATGGTTAGGAGCTCTTTTTCAATGGTTTTATCTCACTACCTTCATTCTGTGCTTGGTGAAAGCCCTAGCTAGGAAAGTCTGTCTCGCAGCGATTTTGAGGTGTTACGCTCCCTTAAATCTTACTCGAGTGCTTTTGCCTCGAAAAATATGGTTCATCTCGTTACGTTCGTGGATATGAAGTGAAATGGGCTAGCAATCCTCTCTCTTAGGATTCGGTTCACTTCAAAGCGATCGTGTCTCAAGTCCTCGAGTTATACGCGCAGTCCTCGGACGGCACGGCAGCGCCGCCCTCTTGCGTGTTTCGGAAACGAGAAAACGCCGAGGGTTTTCGCGTTCGACCGGAGTCGCGATCGCCCCCACTCTATTTCGCGTTTCATTTTACAAAACTAATACGTGAATGTGCCGTCGGCGCTTCGCCGAAATGTTTCTCTCCCGTTCTTCCGTTTGTTTCTGGATGCTGCGCCGTCGCAAATTGGTTGACGCTGTCGACCGCGAATCGGCGATAACAGCTGGTGGAATGGCTCCCACCACGTTTTAAAATTATTAAATCGCCTTGTTCTGTTTCGACCATCCCTCGACCTGCCTGTCCGACGAAAGTCGTTCCACCTCGCTGCTGTTTGCGGAGGACAACATCGCCGATGACTCTCGTGCGTGCGAGCATCTTTCAATTGCCGTATCGAGGATTGCGCGCAATAACTTACTGCTGGGAGATATTGCGTTGCCTCCGACGTGGAAGAAAATGCGGCCGTTTCAAGGGCGCGTGAAATCCGACAGAAGAGGAGCGTGGATGCGTAGAGTCGACTTATGAATTTTCATATTTTTCCGATGATTAAAAATAATAAGAAATTGAATGAGACAGGCAGGCGTAGTCTAAAAAATTAAGGAAATATTATATAAATTAATATTAAATGAAATAGAAGCCATATAGTGTTATTTTATCTTCTATGCTATTTATATATTTAACTTTGTTATTTGTCCTTAATATAATTGTTACCTTTAAATCGTGATATATTGTGTTGTAAGATTTTTACATATTCATTTATTTGAAATTATTTGTTAATACATTGAACAAAATTGTGCTCTGTATTTGCGAAGCTTATTTACTTTTAATTTAAGTACATATAATTAAAAAGATACGAAAATTCAGGTTGTCCCGAATTTTTCCCGATTATGTCCCGGATTTTCCTGTCCAGATCGTGTTATGTCCCGGTTTTGCTTCCTCGGAATCTGTTCACCCTAGTGAAGTGATGGCGAACCTTTTCTAGCTCGCGTGCCAAAATGACCTTAATAATAGTTAATTTGCCTGTTGGCGTGTCAGTATCATAATAAAATCTTATCTTTGCCTATTCGTAGAATATAGAGTATTGTATGTCTTTTCCCAAACAGGAAGAAATGTTTAATAAATGATTCAAATGATATATCTAAAACAAAGTAAGAAATATAGTTTTTTCGTTTTTATTGAATTATTTGTGCGAATCCTGCATCTTGAAGACTTTACAAATTATATTAAACGCTAACAAAAAATAGGGTTCATTAATGTATAATGTTATCTTTGGTGGAGGTGGAACTATCTATTTAGAAGAAAATAAATTAGGTATCTCATGAAAAATCATTATATTACGTAAAAATTATTTAATAAATGATGTAATTGAAGTAATAAAGAAGATGTATGACATGGACGGAGTGATCCAATGCGTCAACTTCCGTTTGACAAATTCCAATTAAAAATATATCAGATGTTAACGATATAATAAAAATGTCAAATACTAACTTTTGTGGTGATGCCAGGGGCATATTGGGCCGCCGGCGTGTAATCATAATATAACCAATGGTATTTATCTCTCGTAAACAAAGCCGCTCTTTCGCATCGTTTCATTACCTACATTTATTAGATTTCCAGGGTCATTTTTGCCATGTCGCTGTATTAGCGAGTGGCACATTTTATTACTTATTTCATTTTGTGGCGTGCCATAGGTTCGCCATCACTGCCTAGTGTATACCGCCTATCGCCTTAGTAGTTCTACGAGCGTTGCGATTCTACAAAAGTATAGAGAGCGCCTCAACTTTTTCGGAAGCGATTCCCACGAGGAGATGCCGAGCGGTGCCGAACATGTCCGAACTGACCCCGAAGATCGGCGTGTGTTGGAGCCCGCGCGCTTTTATTCCTACGGGATACACGTGATGAAAAATAACCTCGATATTACGTTACACCTGATAGATTTGTATTATTGTAATGAATTATTTATTTCATCACGTATTCTGAAAATATTGATTAAAGAAAGTGATACGCAATGATACTAACACTACTTATTAATTAAAGTAATAATAATATATCACCTACTAAACTAAAATACCATGTTAATATTTATAATATATATATATATATATATATATATATATATATATATGTATAATATAATTTGTCACTTCTGCTAGCGCGATTCTTGCAGAAGTGTTATAAAAAATATGTACATGTTTAGCATTGCTCATAATGATACCTACTTTTCCGATTTTTACAGAAAGCACATTATCCCATTTTATTTGTAGCAGGAGCTTTTTCTTTTCTCTGAACTGTTGAATCGACAGTGCAGTCTGTGCAGTGAAATATCAGTACAACTAACTTCTGTGGACCATCAAAATCTATTCGTTCTAAAGAGATTTCATTGTAGTGAAAAGCAACCAGAAAACGTAAAACCGTTTTATTAGCTTGGAGTACCCAAGTACATACCCGTCCAGGGTTCGCTCGCCTTTTGCACAGATAACGTTCCTGAAAACGCATAGAGCAAGTACTTTTTATTGGAAATAATTAATTTATTAATAATTAATTAGTAATTGGAAAATCCGTGTTTGGCTCCCGTACCCGCAAGAACTGAGCATTGCGCGAATTTTCTCACAGAAATGGCGACCGAGAGAAATTGTTGAGAGAGATTAAGTATTCTAAGGCTACTACGCATTCCTTATCGTGAAAGTGATATTTTGAGATGAGTTTATTGACACAGTATAGCAAAGAAGCAAAACCGCTATAGGAGAGAGTTACTTCTACTAATATTGGCCGACGTTATTCTTTTGAAAAAACTTGGATTTGCGCTTCATTTGTCTTGTCGCATCGGGTGGTTTTGAAATGGAATTTATTATCTACTATAAAGGATGAGGTAATTCTGTGGCGCCATATTGTATTTCCTGCTCTTAAAGACATTCGAAATTAAATTTTTTTAAAATTTGCAATCAACTAAGAATATGTTCCACTGCTACAGTACATGAAAGAATACTTAATCAGTGCACTAATAATGTAATATACAATTTTACATCAGGGCTTAATTTGTTTCGGAACTATACGAAACGGCGTTCCGGCAAATCCAGGATTTTTCCAATTCCCAAAAATAATCACTTATTTTCCTTGTTTAAATTTTTCTAACCCGTGGAATTTTCTGTGTGTGATGCAGAAATATATGTGACCCCGCATATTTCTAATTTGTCTGTCTCTGACAATTTTTCTTTGGCATTTCTTTCAATTTGGTTTTGTCTAGTTCGCCATCCGCCCCATACATCGTTCACTAAATATGAACAGCCAGCGGGTACGGGTACAATTATGATAGGCATGCAGGAGTAAATTAAACAGCGACAAAGAATATGGAAGGAATGTGTTCTTCGACGTTATTATGCAAATGAAAAAAAAAATAATTTCGCTATAATGATCGTTATCCTTCATAAGGAACAGGTTTCTAATTCGCTACATTAAAAATTTTGCTATTCTGAAGTTCGTAATACTGAAGTGGTTTTGTACAAATTTGCATGGTAAATTGGTGTTAGCAGAACAATACTTTCGTTATACTGAATATTTCGTTGTAAGGTCGTTCGTTTTGCCGACACTTCACTGTTGTAGGTACACTCATTTCCAAAAGTATTCCAACAATTTGAGAGGCGTCGCTTTCGCGGCAGATAGAATTTTAACTCCATATCTACGTAAATGTTACGTCAGTCGGTAAATATGTATT
This sequence comes from Tanypteryx hageni, assembly GCA_028673005.1. Lineage (NCBI taxonomy): Eukaryota > Metazoa > Arthropoda > Insecta > Odonata > Petaluridae > Tanypteryx > Tanypteryx hageni. Next base: position 7,141,035 of record CM054117.1, read on the forward strand.
CCTGTCGTGACGCCACCTCAGCCTTCAGGTTTTATTATTGTATAAAATGCGACGTATTCTTGCGTATCGACCGTAGTTAATAAATAGTATTCCGCGTCTTGCGCGATCGTTTGAACGTACTGTTATAATAATACATAGCATAATTGATATTTAATAGTCATTCTTGCACCGTGATGATAGCGTAAGCAGGCCCATGGAATTGTCTTTTTGTCTAAGTGAGGGGTTGTTGGGGGAGAGCTGAAGCTAACTCGCTGCGTAATTAGTTCTAATAGTAGAAGTACAAGTGAATTTACGAATTTCGAATCGACGATTTCATCGGTTTTATCAAATTCCCCGGTTCGATAGTATTTGTTACGTAACGGAAATAGCGAAAGTGCCAAGGCACAACTCTCAAAAACAGTCGAGATATATGTAAAAAAAAACACTTTTGCAGAGTTTCTTCTTGCATTACTTGCTACTTGATAGCATTCTCCGTGTATTCCAAGTTAAACACCGACGTAAGAAGTCGGTTTGGTTGACGGAATGCACGAGATTGTAATGCGGTATATATTTTTTATAATTCATTGAGTTAAATTGGTGTTGCAGCCATCATCATTTCGTTTCACTTCGTTATTAAGTGAACCTCATTTCCACAGACGAGTCGTAGTTAATTTACAAGATAAATCAATCTCCGAACTGTGTGTGACTGCTCGGAGATTTAGATTTCTGACTGACTTCGCAAAGTTTTTGCGGGTACCACTAGATAGTTAAATTTTTTCGTGTGCACGCAACATTTTGAAAATGAAGGGAAATGGGTTATTTACGACGAAGAAATGAACGTAAATACGTCTATTTTCTTTACGTATACACAACGTTTGTAAGTGAAAAGAAATGGGTAATTTACGACGAAGGTATTACGTGAACATACAGATTAAATTGCAACTATTCGAGTAAGGCATGTTTTAAGTAATAGTCTATTGTATTATTATTTATAATTGATTAGTAAATTAGTCGTTGAATAAAAAATTCGATATTTCCTTGGCATCACTACTGGCATTTTAGTTCGTAGATATTATACTAAGCCATTAATATTTTCTTTTTTGACATGATTACATAAATCGTAAAGAACGCCTCTGCTTCGCATGTATGCACGCATGATGTGTGCATCTTTCCACGACTCGCTTTTAGGAGCAAGTTATTTACGGCCTTAAGCGACTGACACGTTTTTGTAATATAATTTTGTAAAGGATAGCATTGTAACTCTCTTCAGTACAATGCACTCCCTACCAATAACTGACAACTCCGATAAAAAAAAAACAAAATATTTTGTGTTGCAACAGCACGGAAGGTGGTGTGAACACACTTGACCAAAAGGTCTGATGCTATAGTTAAAGATGAATAACCCGAATATGGCCCATGGTTATTTTTTATAATAATATGATAGATGTTTGGTGTAGTAAGTGCTTTCATAATATTTCAGAAGTTAGACAATCAGCATATTAAAGATAAAGTGCTTAAGCGTGGACATTTTCAGATTTATCTTGGGAAAGAGGTTTGCTGGGTTGGGACTTCAAAACGATAGCCCTGAAAATTCTATCAGAAACAGAACAGGAAAAAATTCGACGTATTTATAAGTGAAAATCTTTCGTCGTGAAGGTGAATTGCATTGTTCCTGATTTCGTGGAATTGCGTATGATTGAATAGGATTATGAATTCGCGTCACATCTGTCCACATATTCGGGAAAATTTCATGGTGTTTTGAAGTTTAAACAATATCTTGGTTACGATAAAAAATATGATAGTAAGAAAAATATATAACTATTACATTCTTAGTTGATATATTTGCTAATGGGTATTACTAAGTTAGATATAGAGATTAAAGTTACCGATTAAAAAAAAGATTTTGAGTACGATACGTAAAAGCTGAGTAAGTTTTTAATCTTTGACTATAATCAGAAAAATAAAATTTATAAATTTATTCTCATGAAGCACCGTTTTATGTGCAGTCAAAAGTTAAAATTGAATATTCACATAATAGTGTATTCCAGGAAGCTAAAATTATATTGTAAATAAGTTGTCTCGCGAAATATTTAACAAATACATACCAATTCTGTATGTAAGATTTTTGTATATATCACGCTGAGACAGAGAGAGAGAGCGACATTTTTGAGGGGAGAGTGAAAGGGATAGAACGAGGGAGAATAGGAGGGAGAAAGGGAGGAGACGGGAAGGTAGAGAGGGAGGAGAATGGGAGGGAGAGAGGGATGAGAATGGGAGGGAGAGAGGAAGGAGAATGGGAGGGAGCGAGGGAGCAGAATGGCAGGGTGAGAGGGGGGAGAATGGGAGGGAGAGGGGGATGAGAATGGGAGGGAGAGAGGATGGAGAATGGGAGGGAGCGAGGGAAAAGAATGGGAGGGAATGAGGGAGGAAGAGAGAGGAAAATGGGAGGGAGAGGAGAGGGATGGATCGAGGGATGAGAATGGGAGTGAGCGAGGGAGGAGAATGGGAGGGAGAGAGGAAAGAGAATGGGAGGGAGAAAGGGATGAGAATGGGAGGGAGAGAGGGAGGAGAATGGGAGGGAGAGAGGGATGGAACGAGGGAGGAGAATGGGAGGGAGAGAGGATGGAGAATGGGAGGGAGAGAGGATGAGAATGTGAGGGAGAAGGGGACAAGAATGGGAGGGAGGGAGAGAAGGAGGGAGGTAGAGAGGGAGGAAGGGAGAGAGAGGGAGGGAGTGAGGGAGGAGAATGGGAGGGAGAGAGGATGGAGAATGGGAGGGAGAAAGAATGGAGAATGGGAGGGAGAGAGAGAGGGAGGAAGGGAGAGAGAGTAAGGGAGAGAGTAAGGGAGAGAGGGAGGGAGTGAGGGAGGAAGAGAAGGAAGGAAGGAAGGAAGGAAGGAAGGAAGGAAGGAGGGAGGGAGAGAGGGAGGAGAATGGGAGGTAGGAAGAGAGAAAAAGAGGAAGAATCGGAACTGCCTTAATTTGAAAACTATTCATGTAAACCCAGGAAGTCTCACTAGTATGTACTTTAATAAAATGCGTCTTAATTTTTTCAATTTACTATCGTTTATTAATAAATGCATTGCGCCGCAGTAATTGCAACTGGTTTGTCAAAATAAACACGTATTCTCTGGTTTGTTTTCATACACTTAATGAAGAGGAAAGTCAAAAAATAATCGGTGTAGGATTATTTGGCGCAAATGGAGAGCACACTTGCTGTGAAATAGGTGAGTCGCCTGTTGCGATAATCTCGAAAGATAAGGTTGTGGTATAGTCCGTCATTGATATAGTTACAACTTAAAGCTTGCGAAGGACGATGAAATTGAAACTGGTGACAGTTGTGACAATTTGACTATTTCAGCGTTTTACGTTCCTCATGATTCAATTACGATGAAGTAGGTGGATAGGTATTCCCTTATAGGAATTGTTCTTCTAATAACTCAAATTGCTTGCGCCCTAAACAGATCATCTCTATCTCTACTATAAATATTTTGAAGAATGTTTGTTTGTTTGTTTGTTTGTTTGTGCATTTATAACGCAACCACTACAAAACGTAGATGGAAGTGGAAGGTGCCATTTTAACCGCAATAAAATGTTAAGCAAAATGAGAGGATTTTTAAAGAGATTTGAATTACATTCTTTATTTAAAAAATGTTTTTCTCTTTTATTTTTCCCCATTTAAATAACAGGGGAATGAGCGTATTGTTGAACTAACAATCTACTTAACAACCATTATAAACAAACGTATTACCTAATATTAACTATAAGATATAATATATACCTAATATAAACTAAAGTAGGGAGGAAAGAGACACTAAGGGTATTCAAAGAAGGACAATCACCAAAAAAAACTATAAATATGGCTAATTATTTCAAAAGGTAAGTGGAAGGCAGTTTTAATGTGAAGTTTTAAGTGCTTTCGTTCTCTAAAAACTTTTTATATATTCTGCATCTTCTCTATACTTCGTAGATAGCAAAACATGTTTTTCATTAGCATTGAAAATGAGTCAAATGAAATATATCTCAGAAGCTAAAATAAGAATACTTCTAAAACAATTCTTTAATTTAGACCAACATTTATAATCGTTAACTCTTCCTCCCTTGAACATATATTATACATTTTGCTTTCTCTTCAACCGAACATCAATTATACTTATTAGATTATAATAACACTTTCCATGTCATACCATCACACTTTTTATCGCCAAATTCGATTTCAAAGTCCGGGAACTCATTTTGTTTCGTAGGTTTGACTTTAAAATAAACACGTGACAAATTAGGCCCACAAAATCAGACTGTGCATGGGGTAACTTATGGTTATGCTAAATTTGAATAGGTATATCTTCAAACGTGTTTCTACCGGTTGCATCCCTAGAGCTTACAATTCCAACCCAAGTTTTTAATGTTTTTGAGATTCATGACCACACAATATCATGCAGTTTCTTCCACTGGAATTTAATTCGAGGGAAATAACTATATTTTAAAAGTGATTCTATCGATTGCTTATTATGATTATTTGATAAAAAATACAGTCGCCAAATTTATCGATAAAGTATGCAGGAAAAATTAATTTATTTTGGCAAAAGAAGGAAATACAAGAAATATTGCATACCAATTGCATACCATTCTCAGATTTTCCTCAATATTTTTTGTCTTGACTTCAAAACTCGAGCAGCGCCGGGTAATTTCAGCTAGTTTGCGATATTTTCAATAATGTGGCGTGCCGCATCGAATAATAACGAGCTGAAGAATTTTTTTGAAGTTAAGAAGCGCAACACCCAAAACGTTAAAAATCTTAATTGAGAGCAAAGTATGGTACAATTCCTTATTATTACACTTCGATTTATTGTTTCCAGCTTCCTTGTTACCACTTAATTGTCTCGTTTAGGCATTCACTTCAACCAACCTAGGGTAGCACCAACAGGGGCCGCGAGCCACGTGATCTGGACTTCTGGTTTATTACCAAATTTTTCGTAAAAGCAAGGACTCGAAAACGCTACTTTCACTTATTTATCAGTTGCTTTCTATTTCCCCCTCTCGGGCTCCCTCGTTATCCCTCTTTGCGTCCAAAGTCGTAAACATTGAGGCCGCGGAGGGTCGGGAAAGAGGACAGGGAAAATAATAAAAAAACCTTCGCTACGAGAGCCAAAATTTCATTCGCGTGACGCAGGCAAATTTTACGATCGAACAAAAAGGGAATGCTATTACGCAACGAGATGTGGACGTGTGAGGAATACGTTAGACGGAGTGAGAGAGGCGTCAGGAAAGCACATAGTGAGTAAGAGTGGAGAGGCGGCATGTTGGGCGTACGCATCGCGTGATCACACAAACGCGCACATTCAGCCGGTGAAGAGGAGAGGTGAAAATGATTGAACGGGATGGCGAGTGGTTTCATTGGATACTTTCCGCCAAACAGGAGAAATACTGGCGGCAGTTAGTAGATGAGTAGTTAAGGTTTCGGGACACAGTGTTTCAGCGATTAAGGCTTTCTACATTGGGTTTCATTAAATCTACCCTACAAACATGTATTAGGTTATATAGCTTGAGAGAAGGGTGAAGGAAATGGCTGTCGGTTTGGTGAGAAAATGACGCAAATATTACGACTTTTGTGGGGTGGCGGAGTTGTTAGAGCGTTGTACTTCCACGCAGCGGTCCCAGGGTCGAATCCGGCATAAATGGGATTTTTCAGATTTTTCTACCTGGGATCGTCCCGTTCCCTAGTTGTGTGATTTGAAGAGCGCGCAAGTCAGCGCTCCGTCCTTCAGAAGGGACTTGAAGCAGTTGACCAGCTTGGTGTTCTTCGTAAAGAGTAGGCACAGGGTTTCCCTCTTCCCTTGTGTGTTCGGTGTGGAAGGGGGAATGGCTATATTAATCCAAGAGGTTGATTAGCCAGAAATTCCATACAAACGAACAATATGACTTTTGTGCCAATCGAGCAAAATGAATAGTGCAAGAGGTAGAGAGTGAGGAGTGGGAGAGGGAGGGAGGAGAGGGTGAGAGAGGGAGGGAGGAGAGGGTGAGAGAAGGGAGAAAGGAGTGGGTGGGAGAGGGAGGGAGGAGAGGGTGAGAGAGGGAGGGTAAGAGAGGGTGAGAGAGGGAGGGTAAGAGAGGGAAGGAGGAGAGGGTGAGAGAAGGGAGAAAGGAGAGGGAGGGAGGAGAGGGTGAGAGAGGGAGGGAGGAGAGGGTGAGAGAGGGAAGGAGGAGAGGGTGAGAGAAGGGAGAAAGGAGAGGGAGGGAGGAGAGAGTGAGAGAAGTTTAGACGCGTCGCGAGGACAAGATCGGACTTCGAGTGGGTGGATATGTAGCTTCTACTCCTGCGTTCTCGAATAAAGCGGATATTTTGGTTCTGTGGCGAGGTCTCGGCGCCTACTCCTTTCTCCCCTTACTCATCTCCCTCTCTAATTCACTCTCATCCCTCTCTCCTTCGTCCTCGTCCATCTCGTCCCTCTCTCCTCGTCCCCTTCTTATCCTTTCATTTCTCTGTCTCCAATCTCTCGCTAGAGGACGACCGTGGTCTTTTAATTCTCCATCTACCTTCTTCCCTTATCCCTCTTCCCTTATCCCTCTTCCCTTATCCCTCTTCCCTTATCCCTCTTCCCTTATCCCTCTTCCTTTATCCCTCTTCCCTTATCCCTCTTCCCTTATCCCTCTTCCCTTATCCCTATTCGCTTATCCCTATTTCCTTATCCCTATTCCCTTATCCCTATTCCTTTCTCCCTATTCCTTTCTCCCTATTCCTTTCTCCCTATTCCTTTTTCCCTATTCCTTTCTCCCTATTCCTTTGTCCCTCTTCCCTCACCTTTTCCCTCCCCACCCTCCGACTAAACTTTATTTACATTAACTGTTTTAGAATTTGGTTTATCACTTACATCGATTTTCGTTTTCTCTCTCATATCGATAAAATGTACAAAAAATGACCAATAGAATCAAAACTACAACTAAAGCTGATCTGCAACGTTATTAGGTAACCACTATGTACTTCTCGAACAGGGAGGTCTGATTGGCCGAAAAAGACACGTGACTAGCTCGCCGCACGAACATTTGCGTCGTATGATGCGCCCAGGCATTACGCGAGGAGAGGTCGTAAAACCAAAACGGCGAGTTAAAAGAACCAGCGTTATGCGAAGATCGGGTGTACATATGTGTCGATTAGAGTGCGATGCAAGCCACGAACGGCGACAGGCCTTCTAGGGCCGAGTTTCTCAGCCAGTGGTACGCATCTCCCAGAGGGGGTACGTGAGACACAGTCGAAGGTCTTCTTATTTGAAAATACATCATACCTTATAATGTCAATCTTGTTTGAAAAACCCCTACAATACTGTGAAAAGGAATCAATCGGAAAATTTTGGACCATGGCGTACGCTTGTTTAATTCAGCGAAAACCTGTTTTCTGTGTCTGTAAACATAAAATTAAAAATAGCGTGTACATTGGATTTGGGGTACTTATTCAAAATATTCATAAGTAAGAAGTACTTAGCAAGAAAAGTTTGAAAAAGGTTCTAGAGCAGTGGCGGCCAACCCGTGGCCCGCGGGGACATTTTTGTGGCCCGCGGCGGGCCCTCGAGTACTCACTCAGCCGAAAAAAATATTCGTGGTCCGAGTTGAAGCAAAACCTAAACCTGACGTTTGTTCCGATCCTCTTCTTTCCGTCCGTCGAAACAGAGTGCGGGTTTCCCGCTTTCGACTCTGAAACGTTTTTAAAGTGGAAGTAATAGTTTGTGTTTGTACTTTGATAGCTATTATTCCGCTATTTCGGCTCTATATGATTCGTTTAGTTCCCGTTTCGAAGGCTTCGAAGCTGAAAGAAACAACATCTCTCTCTTCACAAATCTATTCTCTATTTTGGACAGCGAAATAGAGAAATATCCACCAAAAATCCAATTGGCAATTTCTGACATTAAGAATCACTCAGGCCTCGGCAAATTTTCGCGAGCTTTGTGAGGCACCAACATTCCCAGATTTAAAAACATTTTGGAAATTGTTCCCGAAAACAACTAGGTACTCCGAATTGCATGACCTTGCAGTGCGTTTTGTGTGCAAATTTGGATCAACCTGCGTTTGTGAACAGTCGTTCTCGACAATGAACTTTGTTAAAAACTATATCTGTTTTAACAGGCACTCATGTGGATAGTCTGCTTCTTTTAACGAAAATCAGTCCTAATATTGATAAATTGTTAATTAATTAAAAAGCACATTAAAAAATCACATTTAGATATCAATATTTTTCTTTTTAAATTAATATTTCAAATGTTGTCATTTAAATAAATCGGTTTTAGTATGTTATAGTTTTTATCATTTCTGTTTATTTTTGGCATGATTTAAATCAGCCTAAACCGGATGTTAAGGATATTAGGATAGTGGCCCGCCAAAAAAATCGTGCCGTTTTATTGGCCCGTCTTAAAAAAAGGTTGGCCACTCATGTTCTAGAGCAGAGATGGCCAACTGGTGGACCGCCCCCTCTTTTCCAAATTAATACGAAGTCAACAAAATATTTAGCTAGTATTTATCCCAAACACGACTCCGGCGCAATAAGTAAAAGTGTATTAAAAGAACGCGGCGCATTAAGTAGAGGACGCCAGCGTAGATTCGTGTCACCGCGCGTTGTATTTTTTAAAATCTCTTTCTTACCTTTAGATGTCCGCCAATAGCAGCGCAATAAGTGTCGCGCAACGCAACAGCGCGACAGCGCCGGCCGCCGAGCCGAAACGTGTTCAGTCATGTAACAGATTTCTGTGCGTACTCACTGTGCAAGTCCATTGTCGCGTCGAGTGTTTAATAATTATAATTAGGGAAGTTTCTTTTCCGTGAAATGGCTAAAAAAGATTAGTCGACAACGAGAATAGGATTTTCAGTAGTTCTTGGGAAAATGATTATTTATTTATTACAAACATGCGATGGAAACCTCGGTGTTTAGTTTGTTTTGAATGTGAAAGAAAAAGATACAGACTCAACGAAATATGACGGCTAAAGATGAAACGGCATCCCTTACGACGGACGGATCGAAATCCATGACAGGAAAAATGTTGGCTTGGTTGGGCTATTGCGGAAAAATAATGTTAATGTTCCAGCAATACATTGCATTATTCACCAAGAGTAAAAGTATGAACCTGGAAAATTCTATGAGTACCATAATTAAGATCACTAATCACATTAGAGGAGCTATCGTAGTTTGAGCCATCGTAATTTTATTACATATCTGGAGGAAGTTGATGCAATGTATGGAGATCTACTATTACATACAGAAGTGCGTTTGTTAAGTCGCGGAAAGTGTATCGAACGTTTTTTTTGCATTAAGAAAAGAAATACTGGAATTCCTTGGAAAGCATGTTAAAACTGATACCACAGAATTGGAAATTCAGATGGCTGACCAGAGGTTTCAATGTTCGTTGGCTTTTAAACTGATATTAACTAACATTTGGACAAACTTAATCTGCAGCTCCAAGGATGGGTTGAGTTTATCGATGGCTTTTGTAAGAAGTTGAAAATACTCAAAAATTTCTTAATTCAAAAAGACTTAATGCATTTTCCGAGTTGCAAAATATTAAGCGAGGAAATGAGGGATGCTGATTTCAGAGAGCGTGTGTCCCACATAGACACATTAATTTTCGAATTTGAAAGACGATTTGAAGATTCTCAATTGTTTTAGCCTCAGATTTATTCAACAATCCTTTGACAGCTGAATTGAAAAACAAGACGCATTTCTCCAATTGGAGTTATGTGGTTTACAGACATCCGAATGTTTCAACAAGTAAAGAAAGCGATATAGCATTTTGGAAACTTTTGTCAGTTGAGAAGTATCCTCTCTTGCGCGGTTTTGCCTTAAAAAATTTCTCTATGTATGTTCGGGAGCACCTACATATGTGAAAGTACATTTTCCAATATGAAACACATCGAATCTAAAGAAAGGAAACAGCTTTCCGGTAAAACTTTATCTCATCTTCTTTGTGTTTCTTCATCTGAAATTGTTGTTGACTTCCCTGCCTTGGCTTCATCGAGCCAACATGCACAAATGTCACATTAGTTTTTTATAATTAAATTTTTTGAATTGAAAATTCTGTCAAAAAGTACACTGAATGTTTCTAATCCTTTTGTTTTCTCGTGTTATAACCACATTACATAATAGTAAAGGGGGGTTCCGGTGGTGTAATGGTTAGGACGCTGGCTGCTACTCGCATATTGCTAGAAAGGGTAGCGGGCACTAATCCTGTGAAAGGATTTTTTCAAGATCGCCCGGCTCCCTGTTTGTGTGGTTTGATGAGGTCGCGCAAAGTCAGCGTTCCGTCCTTCGAAAGAGACGGTAAGCCGTCGGCCCCTTGGTGCTCTTCGTTAAGAGTAGGCTAATGCCGGCACCGGGTTTCCCTCCTCCCTTGTGATTGTGTTCGGTGTGGAAGGAGTTACGGCTATAATAATCCAAGAGGTTGATTAGCCAAAAATACTCACACACACTAGAAAATACCTATTGTATGTTTGCATGTAATCACGATATAACATAATAATAAAGAAATTATTTTGTGTCTGTGCATTTTTATTTATATGAGATATATTCAGAAAAGCTGGCCCGCCGTATTGTAAATTCCGGAAAAGTGGCCCTTAGGTAGATTTGAGTTGGCCATCCCTGTTCTAGGGCATAGATAAATAAGTCTCCGGGAATCGACTGTGATAGTGTAAGTGCAGGAACATTGAGCTCCATAAATACCAGAACTTTTAAGAACAGCCTCACCATGGGAATACGTGAGAATTGTTAGTCCTTTTTGTAGGCGAAATCTTTCTTCCTCTTGGCTCCCGAAATAAAAGACAGTCAGTGAAAGGAAGGAAAAATTTCTTTGGGTTAGCAAGTGAACCTTTGATTTCTGTTTTTAGCGTTTCATTTTATAAGCGCGCTTGTTTTAGCTGTGTTCGTCTGTGTAATAGATTAAATGAAAATATAAAATAAACGGTATGAGACAGAAGACAAATTTGCAGCGTGTGTGTGATCTATGGTGCCATTTGTCACGTAGCCAAAATATTTTTGGATAAATCGGTGAGTTGCAGGAGGTGCCTTCAAAATTTTCAAATTAAGATTCCGAACAAATGCTTATAGATGTAAAGTTAAACATTTTCACTAATATATTCCATAAAGTTGGTTAAAGCTCAATTCACTTATGGCTATTCATAATAAGTTAATGTCCGAAACTCCTTAAGCCATAACAATGTTGACACACCGATGCATTTCGCCCGCTAAGTGGGCATCTTCAGGGTGACTGGTTCTGGCAGTGACCACAAGTCGACTGCGAATACAGCCTGGGGTCCAGGTGCTAAGGAAACCGAAAAAAACAATTGAAATGCGAAAAGTTTTTTTGTGAAGATGTTGTGTTAGTCTGTGAGTTTAAATAAGGTATTATTAAAATCCATGTCTGTGCTCATAATTGTTTTACGGTTTTATAAATATGTAGATTTTCCAAGGAATTAAGTGAGTTGTTAGAGGAACTAATTATTTTAATATCATCCAAGTTGATGCCGTGGTAATAAGTGCTATATTGTGGTGAGAAAGTGCAACAATGTAGATCGGAGCGCCTTCGGCGCACCTATGACAGATTCTGAAACGTGTAGGGAGATTTAGTTTCTCGATGGCTGAGTAGGAAGAAAATCGTGAGGATCCTTGTATAGTAGATTATCTACGCAGTTGATTCAGGTGCGATGTTTTTATTCACAGCCTCCGACAATATATCAGCGTTTATTAAGGTATTTATAAAATATAATTTAAAATTTCATGCTAACTCACTTTCTCAAAAATTTTTAATATTCGATAAATGTTTTTCCCTTTACTCATCGTTCTATTACCGATATCTCTTTTCTGGCTGATCCGATGTCTCATACTAGGCTCCATGTCTTGACTCGTCAATAGCATACGCTACTCATATTGAAAATTGAAAGTGAAAACAAGCAATTGTTCGTTGAGGGACGTGATTAAATGTTTTCAATACTAGCTTGCCTCATCGGTGGACGTGTATTTAATGCATTTTAAAACTCTTTGCTGCAGGAATCATAAAAGTGTGGTAAGCATATTTTTCTTCATTTAAAGAAAATTTAGAAACTTAAGACATTATATCGATGCTTATTGTGAATGATATGAACAGTGAACAGTGAACAGCACCAAATATTTTATGAGTTTGACTCATCAATGTAGTCAAGGTTGGTGGCTTGGTTAACTTATGGCTCAATTTTCATCGGTGAGACAACTCCTTTGGCCATAAAATTTATTAAAAACCCGATGCATTTCGCCCACCAAGTGGGCATCTTCAGTTGAAGATAGACGGATTGAACTTTTTAAATATTTTCTGGAACAGGACATATCAATTATCAATCTAACAAAAGTTATTGAATACGTATTCTAAAGAATACGTATTCTGTTTACCCGGAACATCAGCTCCAGTAGAGCGACTTTTCTCCATTATGAATAATGTGTGGTCCTTAGACCGAAGTTTGTACAGCACGAGCAATAATAATCTGTAAAATCAACATTGACTTGACATGTGAAGAGTTTTATACGAAAATTAAAAATGATAAAATATTTTGGATAAAGTTATGTCTAGTGAAAAGTATGATTGGTTTAATAAACAAAAGTTTTGTATTGTAATGATATTGTATTAAAACTTTAATTTTCAAATATTAAAAATATTTTTGTTTCTTCTTTTAGTTTTAGATATTTTTTTGACAACCTGTCCTCTCAGTTTTGGTTGTTTGAAAATATACAAAACGTAAAAGAATGTAAATAGCATACTTTTAAACAATAGCCTCCCAAAGACTAGTCGTCTCGGATTTTGTCCCGGTTATGTTAGATTATGTCCCGGATTTTTCCCGGTTTTTCTTCTTCAAACATCATTTTGTCCCGGTTTTGGTCCGGGAATATATGGTAGCCCTAGCTATAATGTAAAAATAGCACTATCTAATGCACATAATCGCAGTTTACGTCTGCCTCGTACAACTGTCAGATCAGAACTAAAATACATTTGAAAGGTTTCAAGGACAACGAAGAAGAATTGAGCAATTGTGTAGTTCCCTCAAAGACCTCCCCCACATGTAACATGATATGCCGAAGAGCAGCCATTCGTATTGTTGATGCGCGCGAATGGTCAGCTCGAATGGAGCAGACGCGCAGCGCCATAGACAATGATTTATTTCATAAGGATTTCATCGGTTCTCAATTTTATTAATTACATGGTATATAGGGAATCGAATGAGAAATCCGATGAAATTGTTTTCATAATTTTACATTGGTGAGCAGATAATGAAAAATACATTTAAACGTTATCTAAACAATTATCAAATACATTTGTCAATAAATGTGGTATACAATTGGAAAGTGATTTTCAAGGCCTTTAAAATGAGACAAAGCGCAAATCTGTAAGATAAATGGATCTGAAAATTTTGCCGATCAAATTCAGCTGGCGGGGTTGTTTTTCCACTTTTTCCAAAAACTTCAATGTCGCGTAACTTCGAAACTACCAACGCTAATTAAAAAAAACACGGGTCTCATATTTTCGTCTATATAATATGTGTACAAATTTTTATGCAATTAAAAAATGTGACCATTTCAAAGGTGTACGATTTGACATGGAATTAGTCATGTGTGACCTTTAATTTTCGCTGGAGAAGAAATTTTTTAAAAATCGGTTAGCGGTAGGATGTTCCTTCAGAATTTTCATATTAAGAATCTGATCAAATGGTTATAGATGGAAAGTTAAAATGTTATTAATGAATTACGTGTTGACTAAATACAGGGTGATCGTAAAGATCGCAGCAACAACAGCGATGTGACTCATACTTCGTTTCGGGTAAGTTTCCCCCCACGTCTCTCTCGACACACAAATGTTTCATTTCGCAGTTATGCAGTCTACAGACACTCGGCAATGAATCTTTGCCTGTCGTTCATTGTGTTTAATTTTTTGTTCTCTGCTTTTCTGTTTTGTTTTTGTTGTTCGTGTCGTCATGGCGTGTTTTTGATGAAACAGTGTTCTTGATGTTGTTTTTTCCATCATGCTGACAATAGAGCAAAGATCATTTTTAGTGGAGTTTCTATGCATGCGTGAAATATCTTTCTATTTGAAATGTTAAGTTGTCCAATTACAATGCATTGGAATCGTTTCTTTTCTTCGCTACGTGTTTCACTTGTTTTATATTTACAAGAAACTTTTCACATAAAATTTTCAATCGATTATTATCCTTGATGCATTTGTTTCGTTGTTGGCTTCGTGCAGATGCACTTGAAAGCCCGAGTCTAACAATGCGAAAATTCGAGGTCAACAATTGAAATGTTGAAAATCGGAGAAAATCGAATATAAACTTAAAATATGAGCAAACACTAATTAAACAACAGAATCAAGTAAGAATAAGAATCTTCATTTCTTTTTACGTGAAATAGTGTAAATCTCGAGTCAAAGTCTCGATCAGTAATATATTTTAAAATGTTAAAGACTGAAGGTCTACACATCGTATTCCATCCGATTATGTGATAATCAAATCCCCCTATACTACGTATGAAGAAAGTAAAAATGACTTCGTCGTGTTCGGTTGGTGGGAAAGCGGAACTGTAATGCTATTTTAAACAAACTTTCCAACTAGCTAGAAGATTGACATATGGTTGAAATGTTCGATTATTAACGTAAAAGCCATTTACGAAAAAATATTTTTCAAAATCGACCCGGGTTCGATTCCTGAGATTGATTTCCATTCCCCATAAGATAACACGGAGAAATCGATATTTCGCCCTGCGAGCTTATTTTCTTTTGCTTATTAAAATTCACATATTTGACCTTCGATCTTTGGACTAAGACTGCATTAAAGAAAAATGACAATAGTTTCTTATTCTTATCGTCTTTTATCTCCTTCGAATCGAAATATCTGAAAAAATTCGAATTCGAGATTTGAACGGAAATACACGTTTTGAGGTCCCCTGAACACGTTTTGACCATTATCGCGATGATATCTGTGTCTGTCGGTCTGTCTGTATGTGATATTCTTTATATGTAGTATAGGGGAAAGTATTGTTTTTATGAACATGAAAAAATGCGCAAAAGTTGAAATGATTGTGTTACCATATGACACACATAATTTTATTCGCCGAAGACGTCTGGCTTTCAGCTAGTTAATTAATAAGAGACCTACGCATACGCTCAGCCGCTCGGTTCACTGGTATATATATACCATTTCTCACAAAAGGTTTTGACAAAATCCTACTTAGGATGATATCTTGGACGAAGGAATGTGAATTTCGGTAGTTTAAAAATGTAGGTGTGTACGTGCGTGCGTGTGTTCGTGTGTGTGTGTTCGGCAGGTTACTTTCGTGGAAGAGGCCGAATGGCGATTCTCGATCTTGCGGAAACGTCTCATTGTTGTTTGACTCATTAGACTTCGTCGCCCTCCAATAAGAAGAAACGCAGTCCAAAGTTTTTAGCGTCCGTCCATTCTTATTCTTGAGGCGTCCATTTTCGGCCAACGATCGCTTCCAGTTGCTACGCGACACTTGCAAATGTGTAACTCAGCGGTGGCCAACCTTTTTACAAAGCGGACTACATCGGTGGTTGCGAATCCTTTAGAAGTTGTCAACTCTTCGGCGCGGCGGATTAGAGTTTAAATTTCAAGTTACCATATATTCTGAGGTTCCATATAAGTGAAAATCAATTCTGAATAAAGTTTTAATGGTTGACATTTTAATATTAAAAGTTTTATTATCAAAATTGTCATAGAGATGTATGAATTTGTGTTTTAAAATTTTCGAATAACTTTTTCGTAGGACACACAAAAACTGTTCGCGGGCCGCATACGGCCCGCGGGACGTAGGTTGGGCACCACTGTTCG
The DNA here is from genome assembly GCA_028673005.1 of Tanypteryx hageni. Classification (NCBI taxonomy): domain Eukaryota; kingdom Metazoa; phylum Arthropoda; class Insecta; order Odonata; family Petaluridae; genus Tanypteryx; species Tanypteryx hageni. The sequence continues at coordinate 7,156,852 of CM054117.1, forward strand.
AGCTATTGGTTTCCAAACTGAGTGCCGCAACTGATTCTTAGGGTTGCCGCGAAAAACCTTTTCAAATAAATATATCTACGATTTGGTGATGTAGATCAGTGTTTTTCAAACTACAGGCCTTGGTCCCCCCCTGGAGGCTCCAAAATTATTTTGAATATAAGGCGAAATGCCAACAAATAAAATTTTTACGAATAATAAAAATTGAGTTAATTTTCGGAAGTACGATGTTGTAAAAACTATTAATAGTTATATACAATGAAGTAATTTGTATTAAAGTTTTTTATTTCCACTATTTCATTTCAAAGGGGGCCGCGTGATATTCCAGGGGGCCGCATGATATGCAAGGGGGCTGCTCACGATGGCAAGTTTAAGAAGCACTCATGTAGATAAGTCTCTTAGGCAATTATTTTCGCTTGAATAAATTGACGATGGCAAATAAATGCGTCCGAACGTTAAGGCACTCGATCGTATTATTACGTCATCTTTTGTTTCAAGGCGAGAGTGCGCGTGAATGGTGTTCATTTTTTAAAGGGCAGCGGGCAAAAAATTATTGGAAACCTAGAAGCGCAGTGGAGACAGTTGGCAATAGGGAGGCGTCACGCGGGGGCGTTTCCCGAGACCGTCTTCTTTCCCCATTTTGGGCACGAGCCGTTTCCTCGCCTCTGCGTTTTCTCCTGCATTCGACGGCGGGGAGAGGGACGCTTTGGACCTCGCAGGAGATTTCGTGCCGCCTTTCGCGTTTGCCACTTCGATTACTTTATTCCGGCGATTTTCAGTATTTCTGTGGCCCTTTCAAATCTAAGCAGAATTTTGCGGCGCCCAGAAAAAGTTTCTTATTTCAATACTAGATGAGTTAGCCCGTTTAAAACGGGATTTGTAATCAAACAACATAAAAAATCTGATGTGGCCACCACATGACTTTCTCCATACCTGTAATATTTCTAAAAATTCCAAATAGGTTACGTAATAATAAATATTTTAAGAAACTGCGAGAAAATTTTAGACTCTACAAAGAACAGAAATAAACTCAAACCATAGCCTTCTGATATTGGATATAGCCCCGAAGCACCAACAATTAAGAAAAGAAAAAGGAGTGTTACTAATTGTAAGACGTAAGCATAGAGTGTTTACAGTTGAAGGGAGGGGGTGGACCTGAAGGGAGGAGGGGGTGGATTTGACGGGAGGGGGTGGAATTGAAGGTAGGTGAGGTGGATTTGCCGGGAGGGGGTGGACCTGAAGGGAGGGGGGTGGATTTGACGGGAGGGGGTGGAATGGGGGCTGTCAAATATCGGGAATTAAAATTTTATGAAGTTGTATTGTATGGCTTTTGTTATAGGCAAATATAAAGTTTTTCGTTGAATTTTAAACAGATATTTATAAAAAAGCAATTTAAATCGGACGAGTTAATGCCGAACCTGATCACATCCGATTGGTAGCCGAAGTTTGCCGAGTGTGTAGTGACGTCAGTGCATACCGCAAGCATGTTAGCCGATGCTAGCCGTGCTAGAAGTCATTGTAGAAGTAGAAGCTTGAAAGATATAATGCTGTTGTTTTCCTCTATACGCCGTCTTAGAAGAAATATTGGTAGAAGTACTGCACCTTCCTGCATTTATTTCGCTTTGTGTTTTTCGAAATGGCATATGAAGGGTTTTGTGTAGCCAGATCTGATAATTTGCCCAACGTTGATTCGTACATGTTTTTGCGGTACATTGGAATTGTATTACATTTAATTGATAAAACATGTTCGATGTAGCGCTTTTATTTTCAGTTATTGTAATAGTACTATTATTTCGACTGTAACGCAGAAGACATGTAAATGATAGATTGACGTCTTAAAACAGCTTTCCCATATTAAATGGATAAAACAACTCTAGTTTTAACAAATATTATAGAATGTTTATTTATGTATTGTTTCCCATGCTGTCCTAGTATATAGTAAGCAAAATATAGTTAGATAAGTATACAAAAGGTAATGGACGAGGCCGAGACTTCGTGGAATTCCACAATAAAATAACATGAACAATGCTAGATAGTATTTTTTATTTATATTAAACTTTTGCTAATTTCCACAAAATATATTATGTAAAACATGACCAGTTTCGGTGAATAATCACCATCATCTGCCTTTACAGAATCATCAGGTCAAATATTGACAAATATTATACAACATTAATGTGAATAAACTTAGTTTCCGTGTGTCTTGCCTATAGGAAATGTAGTGAAGTGTGTTTTTTTTAAGGGTCTGTCTGCTTTAGTTATTACCTATACTTGTGAAAAGAACAACTGTATAAGTGTTTGTCATAACTGCATGTTTCTTCTGTATATGTCGCGAATTTCATCGTTGCTTCTATGGCTTTTTTCTCCCTTTGAGGTCAATGAGGAAAGACTATGTTAGTGATGCTGTTGGATTTGTTAAACTGAAGCGAGAAGGAACAATTTGTATTGTTAAAGGCAAAATTTGCCCTGAACACAGAATAAGATAAAGAAGTTATGAAGTGAGTGTAGTTGTAGATGAAGAAGAAGATTTAGTCACGTCTGTGGAGTGTCATGACTGCCCTTATTTAGCAAAACATGGTCCTTCAAAATACCATGCTGTCGTGGATATTATGACAACAAATTTATTAAAATATTTAAATTAAAGAACTAACTTAATGTGTAACATTTGTAAAAATAATTGCTTAAAAACTTGGTACTTAAATATATGCACTGCAACAGTAATTATTTGCTTAATAAACCCATAGTCCAACGATTTTCGTAAGTTTCATCTTACTTATTTAGAATAGGTATAGTACATTATAGAGGTTTTGTTAAAATATATATGCTAAGTTTTTAAACATAAACATCGTTCTCCAGAAATATATGCATCATGTTAATGTAATGCCGACATTAGTCATAAACTAAAATACGAGGCAATAAAATTACGTACATACATATAACTAGTACTTACATTAAAATGATCTTCGCAGACAAATGCAGTTGTACGTTCCGATACATCAGATGCGTATCTCCTCTAGGCTTTCAACCACAATATTCTCCGCTTCTTATTTCTTCCCAAGGAGCTCGGTAGCGTGAAGAACAATTTTCTCGGGGTTTTAACCATTGTTTTTAAGCACTGAGGTACCAGACAATACTTATAACCCTTCTTAACTTCCATATTCTCCATTTTAGCTATGATATCAGGAAAAGCGACAGGACGAAGTATCAAAACCTCGTGCTTTCAGTACGGTCGTACGTACGAGTGGTATGCGATGACGTCACGTACCCCCATTGAAGGCAGGGGGTGGAATTGACGGCAGGGGGTGGAATTGAATGTAGGGGGATGTAATTAAAGGGGGGGGGGGGTGGAATTGAAGTGAGGGGGGTGGACCTGAAGGAAGAGGGTGGAATTGAATGTAGAGGTATGGGGGTGGAATTGAAGGGGGGGGGGGGTGGACCTGAAGGAAGAGGGTGGAATTGAATGTCGGGGGATGGAATTGAAGTGAGGGGTGGTGGAATTGAAGTGAGGGGGTGGAATTGAATGGAGGGGGATGGAATTGAAGTGAGGGGTGGTGGAATTGAAGTGAGGGGGTGGAATTGAATGGAGGGGATGGAATTGAAGTGAGGGGAAGAGGGACGGGGGATATAGATGGAATTGACTTGAATGGAATTGGGTGGGAGGTTGAGATGGCTGGAGAGGGAAGAATCGAAGGGGAGGGGCCAGAGGGTGGGGGGAGGCGAGATGAAAGGGGAGATATCTCTTTTCCTTGCCTATGTCGTAAATAAAGCGCGCGCGGGTATTTCGGGGTGTGTCTGGGTGTTAGCCGAGATAAAAATGTGGAACCAGTTTTACTCGATTCTCGTTTCGGATCCCGTTGCTGATTCTCAAATTTTTTAATTTCTTCAAACTCGACCCATGGCGACGGCTGTCGCTGGAACGAAGAACGTTTCCTTATGTTTACGGCTTCATATCGGTTATACCTGTCTTTGAAGTACCGAACGATAATATTATGCGCTGCTTTTCTTCATCGAATTCTTCTTCTTCTTATAGCTGCCATTCATTCGTTTCTACCGAACACTTTTAGATCATTAGATCCCGGATATTGAAGCTCGCTGTATTTGAGATTCTATGAATGTAGGTGCGCCTCTCGTCTGCTGTTGGCATCGCCAAATACTTAGTTGTGTGTGTGTGTGTGTTTCATCTTATTCTGTCTAATTAATGTATATTTCTAGTGTATATTACGTTAATATCTTTACATGTACTTTTTATGACGGTATACAACGACGCTGTATATACTAACTCTCCTACTGTACATGCTCCTTTCTATTTAATGTTGCAATATTATATTTCCATACATATATATATATATATATATATATATATATATATATATACTATCTAGGGGTTTCGCAGTTTTTTCACCCACCCCTCTTCTCAGTGCGTTTTTTCCTGCCTACTAGGGAGGACATGCCTGTTTTTATTATTTAGGTTTTCCCCACAAGCTCAAATCTGTTTTCAATTTTATTTTTTTTTACTTATTACGATTTATATACTGTTTATTTAATGTGTATTGTAATATCTTATTTTATTTTTTCTAATATTTGTTATATTGACGAAGGGTTAAATGTAAGAATGGACCTTATGGTCCAAATTTCGCCCGAATAATGACGATTATCTATCTATCTGCCTGCACCTCCCTTCCCCCCCTCCCTCCTGCTATCGCCCTCCTTCGCGCCTCATTCCCCTCCATCGCCACACCCTTTCCACCACTACCCCTCATCACCCCTCCCTCTCTACTTCCCCCTCCTCTCCTCCCCCTCCTCTCCTCCCCCTCCTCTCCTCCCCATCCTCTCCTCCTCCCCTCCTCCCATCGTCCTCCTCCCCTTCTTCACCATCCCTCTCCACCCACTCTTCTTCATGCCTATTCCCCGCATTCCATTATGGCTGCAATAGAGAGGAATGGAGAGGGAGGGGGTGAGAGAGAGGGGGAGAGAGAGAGGGGAGAGAGAGAGAGAGAGACGAAATGTGCGACACGTGGACACGTGGTTTGAGTGTGGGGGGGTCGGATCGAATCCTTCGGTGGGCGTCGTCTGCTGCCCGTGAGAGAGAGGCGAGTGGGCCGAACGATGGAACCCATCGCTCGTTTCAAGCCATCGAATGCGAGCCGCGCCGAGCGCCGTTCGTCTATGCTTCGCCGCAACGCGGTCCACTTTCTCCTGCGAAATTCGAACCGAGAACCGAAATCGCCTTCCGCCCACGCCGCCCTCTGTCGCGGTCCGCTCTCTTTCCGTTTTTGCCAATTTTCCCCAATCTCGATCTTATTCCCTGAACGATGCGCTCCTTTGCGTCGCTCGCATCCTCCCGAATGTCCACCTTTCCTTTCGATATTGTTACTTTTTAGCATTTGTCTGGACGGTTCGTATTGTTTTCAAGCTCCACTTCGAAGTTCATCATTCCTAGATTTCATCTAGCGCTAGGTATATTTCGAATGCTGGAGGAGGGTAATTCGAAGTTTCGCCTTTGGTGCATTGCTCTGCACTTTTTTCTGTGTGCCGTGCTCTTCGTTCTACGCGATTGGCCGTTCCGATAGTTTTTTAAACGTCTAAATACACGAAAATCGGTGAGTGTGCTGCAAAATGGATTCCAAATTTAAAAAAAAACAATTTTATTTAATAATAAGGTGGAATTTTTTTTGCCAAATGAATTTTCTTATCTTTAATTTTAATTATGCAACTACACAAAGATACGACGAAACAATAAGTATTCTTTGGATATCAAATGGTTATCTGTTCCATCCAGGCTACTGCCGTATTCCTTCGAAATGCACGATGGATTGATCCTCTAGTCTACGGATCCTGTAGCAATTTCCGACCGATTTCACATCTTTGCAGAATTGATGATCCGTCGTTTGGCGGCGAAGCATAAAGAAGAGATGGCAAATCTGATCATGTTGACAATTAATTCTCGCGTAATAGTTGTATTTTGAGCTGAGTTCCCTTGGTCTTATCTATTTTCCGCCCGTTCTGCTTGGGACCGATAAAACTGCCGATTCTATTTCATGTCGGCATTTTTTCCTTCTCCATACATTTTTTAGAACCGGAGATTCTATTGCGGTGAAGGCATTTCTTCGTAATATTTCGAACAAATTTCCTTCTTCAGGATAATCATTCAGGCGAAAACATGCATCCACCTTGCACTCTCCTAGACTCCAACTTGTCCACTCTAAACATCCACTTTCTTCTCTCACAGAATCCAAGTTCTCTTCTCTCATAATCCGCCTTCACCTTTCCAAGAACCCACCCTCTCCTCTCCTAGAACCCACCTCTCCTACAACCTACCTGTCCTTGAACCCACCTTTTTCTCTCAAAGAAACCACCTCTCCTAGAACCCACCTTCTCCACGCCTAGAACCTGCCTTCTCTCCTAGAAGACCCACACCTAGAACGCACCTCATCTCCTAGCACCCACCTCATCCCCTGGAAACCACCTCCTCTCTTGGAACCAACTTTGTCCTCCCCTGGAACCCGCCTTCTCCTCTCCTAGAACCCATCTTCTCCTCTCCTGGAACCAACCTTGTCCTCTCCTGTAAGCCACCTTCTCTCCTGGAACCCTTCTCTTCTGGAACCCACCTCTCCTGGAACCCACCTTCTCTCCTGGAACTCACCTTCTCCTCTCCTGGAACCCACCTTCTCCTGTCCTAGAACCCACCTCTCTTTGAACTCACCTCTTCCTCTCCTGGAACCCACTTTCTCCTCACCTGGACCCACCTTCTCCTCACCTGGAACCCACCTTGGTCTAAGTGAATGAATTTTTATAGATGTTTTCTTATTTTACCTTCTGAGATATCTTTCACTTATTCCTTTTCAGTGTTAATACATAAATAAATAAAAAGTTTTTAGAGAACGAAAGCACTTCAAATGTCACATTAAAACTGTCATCCACTAACCTTTTCCAAAAATTAGCCATATTTATAGTTTATTTGAAAAACCTTAGTTTCTTTCTTCCAAACTGTTGTTAATATTAAGTATATACTATTTCTTTAAGTTAATATTAGGTGTTCTTTATGACCCTTTATGACCCGAGGTATTTAAATGGAAATAATTAAAATAGAAAAATAAAAAATGTAATTCCAATCGCTTTAAAATCCCTTCTATTTTGTTTAACTTTTTATTGCGGTTAAAATGAGACGTTTTTGTTGCTTCTAAGTTCTGTAGTTGTTGCGTTATAAATGCACAAACGGACAAACAGATTCTTAAAAATATTTATGGTAGAGGCTATGTAAACTATTTGGAATTTTTAGAAATATTAAAGATATGAAGAAAGTCATGTGGTGGCCACGACAGATTTTTTTGAAATATTTGCTTTATTATTTGAATAATGTAAAAAAGTGTTAGACTAAAAGTTGATTTTTTAGCTGCCAACACCACACCACCTACCGGCGACTATTGGAAAAACTTGATGCTTACAGTTACATCTTAGCAACGCTCCTTTTTAGGCTGGTTTCCAAAGAGCCTTATGAAATGGTCTTGTCTGTGTGTGTCCCTTACTAACAACTCTTCATGAAACTTGGTATGAGGCTCGTGCTGCGAAGATTGAAGTCACGGGTTCGATTCCAGGAACGCCTATTCCCTCTTTGTTTTGCATAGAAAATCTTAAATCCATCGTACAGAGATGTTTTCTTTAATGCATTAAAATATCTTTAAATTGTGACATCGGAGCGAGGTTTGTAATGTTCTAAGAGGAAAATAATGTAGATTCTAATTCTTATCACCGAATTTTGATATTTGATCGTATTATCTTGAATTTCACTAAAACCTAGGGTTTCTGCGTTAAAAATCGCATTTTATCGGATTGTTGCCATGGAGACGATTATTACCGAACTCGGCTTGAACATAGACGAGTGAACAAATGGGTTATTTTCTTTTCCACTCTATTACCCTTCAGCAATGGACAGTTGATCCATACATATTATTATATAAAGAGTAACATTTATTAAATTCGTTATTAAAAAATACATGCAAAATATGTCAGAAAGATATTTTGGCATTGCTTATAGTATTTTAAACCTGATAACGCTCTATTAATTTGTTTTTCAATTTTTCTCTATCATTGATAAACTATGAAGTAGAAATGGTATTTATGGCATGAGAATTCCTTGGAATGACTTACACTTACTGAAACATTTCCTGTCAGTATAAGTAATTAATTCGGGGCGTCAACTTTGGGAAATCAGCCTGTATTAGTCCTGATTTGGACTTCTTGTTATTATCTTAGCTTCCTGTCTATATCCAATATCAGGAGGCTACGGTTTGAGTTTATTTAATTTTTCTCCTATTGTAATCCCTGACATTTCTATAGAAAAACAAACGTATCTGCTCTGTCCTACAGTCGGTATCCCAGATTTAATCTTCGTGTTTGTGCTTTCAGTAGTACGTGAGAATTACAATTATCCATGATACCCTCAATCACAGTGCGTGATGCGATTAGTATTTAGGATACAGTAAAATCCTACACATTATCGGAAGAAAATATTGGTGATGTTTTGAGAATATGTGTGATATTGAAAATTAGAGTAAGTTAGCTTATATGCTTATGGGAATAAACTTGAGGTTAACTCAATTATAGAAAAATGAGAAAATATATTTCTGTATCTCGATTTTTCATCGTCGAATAATTTTTGTTTTCCCTTTAGATTCGAATTATAGAATTTCTACTGTGTGTATGTATGTATGTATGTAAATATATATATAAATATAACAACTTGAGTTCTCTCTCTGTAGCTGAAGAAGGAGTAGTTCCGAAAGCTTTACGTTTGTGATGTTTCTGTGTTTTTGTGTTATTTTACGTGTGTCGCTTCGACATCCCCGGGGCCTCGCCAACCTGAAGTCGTCTGATTGGTGAGTGCTCACTGGATTTCCTCATCCCAACACCTTGTTGACATCCATATATATAAATATATATATAGAATATATATATAGAATATAACATACTAGTAGTTGGTGCTTGCATACTGCAAGCATTTCATCTCACCTTGAAAAAACATTCATTTTTCAGACAGACATTTCATAATTACAAATATCTTTTTAATTCTAAATATTTCACCTCCGCAGCGATTTTCGTTTTTCCCTTATGTAAAAATAATAGATAAAAGCAATCCCAAAACTTTGCAATTTTAAGAATTTTATACTTTCTCTATTATGGGGTACTAATGCTACACATTTCAGTCAAATTTTAAAGCAATATGTTTATGGAGATATTCAAATGTTTATTTGTGGAAATTCAGTACTCTGTAAATAACTTGAAAATTTCAGCTTCCTAGCTCATACCGTAATGTCTAAACATTCACCTATTTGTTTAAGAATTTTTAACTGCCAAACAAATTAAAATATCAAAATTTGTGTAATCCCTATTTCGTTTTTTTACAAATCCTACCTATAAAATATTTCAGCTCCGTAGCACATTCGGAATTACATAAACCTAGAAAATTTGTTTAAACAATTGCGAATTTTTAGCGGCCGCATTGTTGCACTTTTTCATGATTTTCGTTTTTTCTCGTCGGTTTTCCACAAGAAAAAAATTTTGCATCTCCAGCACATCTGTAAGTGCCTAAACATTAGTATCCTCCTATATCCTCCTCCTCCTATTTAAGAAACGTTCGTATATAATGATGATAGGAGGATACTAATGTTTAGGCACTTCCAGATGTGCTGGAGATTCGAAATTTTTTTCTTGTGGAAAACCGACGAGAAAAAACGAAAATCATGAAAAAGTACAACAATGCGGCCGCTAAAAATTCGCAATTGTTTAAACAAATTTTCTAGGTTTATGTATTTCCGCATGTGCTACGGAGTTGAAATTTTTTTGTAAGTGGAATTCATAAAAAAACGAAATAGGGATTATACAAATTTTGATATTTTAATTTGTTTGGCAGTTAAAAATTCTTAAAATTTTAACCAATAGATAACCTTTTAGACATTACGGGATTAGCTAGGAAGCTGAAATTTTTAAGTTATGTACAGAGCAGTACATTTGCACAAATAAACATTTGAATCTATCCATAAACATATTGCGGCGGCCGTTAAAAATGTTTAAATTAAAAAAATTGGAAAAATATTATTTCACTTCTAGAAGTACTACAACTTTAAAATTTGGCAGAAATGTGTAGCATTAGTACCCCATAATGGGGAAAGTATAAAATTCTTAAAATTGCACAGTTTTGGGATTGTTTTAGCCTATTATTTTTACATAAGGGAAAAACGAAAATCGCTCCGGAGGTGAAATCTTTAGAATTAAAAAAATATTTGTAATGATGAAAGATGAAAAATGAATGTTTTTTATGTTGAGATGATATGCTTGCAGAATGCAAGCACCAACTACTAGTGTATATATATATATATATATATATATATATATATATATATATATATATATATATATATATATATATATTCCCTCAACACCTTGTTGCCACCCTCATCACTACCTTTTCTTTTCCTTTAGTTTATATATATATATATATATATATATATATATATATATATATATATATATTAGGGTAGTCCTTATAATGGGGGAATAACAAACGTTTTATTTTGAATAGGGGCACCAGCCTATCTTGTTCCAATATTTAAAAAATAATATTCCCAAAATTTGGTAAATTTTAGATGAAATTTAGAGGTTGCTACCAAAGTTTGAAACATTAAGTTTTCTTTATTTTAAACAAAATGCAATACAGTATATTTCATATAAAATTTCGAGTTGGTAATTTCCATGCTACATTTTCACATGATGAACATAACAATACTGACACAGTGGTATATTAATTGTCTGTGGCAATTGTTCCCTTCGCAAAGTCTGGATATCTCCTCCAATGATCGCTGACAACCTGCAGAAGAAATTGCTTTTGCTGTTCACCCTGGGTGTGTAATCGATTGTATTCCTCGATCAGGGCTACTCCGCGTTCTGCCGTATCGTTAATGCAATTGATGGACCTGATGCACTTTTCTGTGGTAATGTAGTTCCCATAAGAAGCCCCGAGTTCGGGATCCAATTCTGTGAATTTCTAGTCAAGACCAAGTATGTCGAAAAACCTCCAAGTGTTGGCTGACACAAAATAGTCCAAATTTTTCTCCAAGATGCTATCCAGATCGACAGTCACTCTCTTTGAGTGGTCCTCATTACCATCATTTTGGAGAGTTTGAATCAATTTGGCTTTTGTATCTATTGATACTTTTTTATCAAAGAAAGCAAGGGCAACCAGCTCTTCGCTGAGGTACCACAGATGACGCGCAAGCTTCTTCAGAGCAGCGTTGGCAACTATTGAGTTTGTAGTCTTGTACTGTTGGAGGTTCTTCAACTGCTTCAGGTGATTTAAAGTTGCAGCAGTTGGAAGTGCAGCTTGAAACCACGCCTTCAAATAGAATCTCGCAACAAAAATTGCTATGTCCCTTATCCCAGCTTCCTATTTTGTCTTCAGTGGAAACCGTCCTTTGAACATCCACAGTTTGATAGCATAAATGGCTTTGGCCATCCAACGAGCCTTATGCATTGCACCAGGAGCAAGAAAACTAATTCCACGAGAAGGTTCACTTCCAAAAAAGGTGATAGAGATTTCCAGGAGTTCTCTGTAATCATTGCGAGGTTGCTGCTGGTTCTCGATCTTCTTCTATTTTGATCATGGATAGCGCCTCTGCATGTGCAATATCAAAATATTTCTTCTTGCTTTTTTCCTTTTTCTTCAGCTTCTGCTAGTCATGGAAGATTTTTTCAACAGCTGCAATTACGTGTTTTCGAAGCCGAGTAGGGATCCGTGCTATATCCCAAATCCCAATGGCAGCTACAGTCGCACTTTCTCAAACAGTTTTCTTTCCAGTCAGATACAATTGAAAAAAATAAGCCATTTCCTCTCGCTTCGAATGTAGCTTATTTCCAGGTATTTCACGTGATTGTAGTACAATTAGCCAAACATTCGTCATTTTACGGGTGGTAGGACTAACAGTAGCCATTTCTTCATAAAAGTAAACCTGAAAGTAAAGTGAAAAAATTAGCTAACTTACTTCTGTTGTCATTAGTTTATTTTTTGGTGTTCAGCAGAACGCAGTACAAAACTTACAACTGGGAGTGCACTGTATTGTAATCTCCTACGAGTCAGGTTCACTTGAGTCTCTACACTGAGAAAACCCTTGGCTGAACTGCACTCTTTGGCTGCCTGATGACAACTGAACTCACTGCACTAGGTGGGCTGCTTATATAGTTTAGGCCATAGATTGTTTCAGAAGGTTCTAGAACGTACTGGAAGGTTCTACATCATTACAGAAGGTTCTAGAACGTTCCGGAAAGTTCCAAATTGTTCCGCCAGAATCTAGAACGTTTCAGATTGTTTATGAAGGTTCTATAACGTTCTGGACAGTTCTAGATTGTTCCAAAAGACCTGATATGGACTATTACATAACACAAAGAGTGCTCCTGCAAGTGGACTTTCGCAGGATTTCTGAGGGGTACATCTGAAAGGTTATATCTATTGCAGTATTGCGTAACATTGAACAATGGGTGCTGCATCACAATTTCCAATACTAAGTATCTACAATTCACAATTCAATTCAAATAAGTTTAAAATTTAAACTAATTTAAAAATGAGTGCACCTATGTTTAGCATTATGATATATTGCGATTTTTCAGATCTTGGTAGCGACCCCTAAATATTATTCAAAACTAACCTAATTTTACCAAAATTATTTTTTTCATAATGGAACAGATTACAGATTCAAAACGTGCCCCCTCCAGTTTTCCAAAACTTAAAAATTAGGACCACCTTTATATATATATATATATATATATATATATATATATATATATATATATATATATATATATATTATATAACAACTTACGGAAAAGGAAAGGTAAAATAGATATATGGATGTCAACAAGGTGTTGGGATGAAGAAACCCAGTGAGCACTCACCAATCAGACGACTTCAGGTTGGCGAGGCCCCGGGGATGTCGAAGCGACACACGTAAAATAACACAAAAACACAGAAACATCACAAACAGAAGCTTTCGGAACTACTCCTTCTTCAGCTACAGAGAGAGTTATTTTACGTGTGTCGCTTCGACATCCCCGGGGCCTCGCCAACCTGAAGTCGTCTGATTGGTGAGTGCTCACTGGGTTTCCTCATCCCAACACCTTGTTGACATCTATATATATATATATATATATATATATATATATATATATATATATATATATATATATATATATATATATCCGTATTTTTAATTTTCTTTAATTCGAATAATTTTTACTTTCAATTGAAATACGAGCTATGGAAGTTTCACTATATTTCGTTATGACGCCATTAATTTACATTAAATCATTGAAGGCCCCTTTAAAAGCACTGTGGTCGTTGCCATGGTTTTTATACATTTCCATTGTTGAAAAGAGAAAAAATTCACTTTTTCCGACTTAAAGCAGACATGCGGATTTAAAGCAGACCTAATTCGGAACGTATTTGAATTCTGCCTTAAAAAATTAAGAACCCCGTTCTTCCAGCTAGACAACTGTTCTTTTTCCCAAAATCGCATCCCAATTATAGATAATTTTAAAATTCATTTGTAGAAAGCCTAGCACTGAATGCCATGCTTTAATTATGGGTTATTGAAATGAAACAGTGCGGTTAAAAAGACCCCTTAAATATTAATATTATTGTGGATTTTTCTCGTCGGTTGTACTACTCGTCCTACGTACATGCCAAATGTCAGATTTCTAGCCCTTCTAGAAGTGCCTAAGAGTCGAGCGGCAAATCAACAATTATCGTGAAAAAGGCGAGAAAACGCCAGGAAACAGGTCGTAATTCAATAGAGGGAAGAAAAAGCTGCTCTTACAAATAAAATGGGATATAATGCTTTCCGTAAATGTCGGAAAAGTAGCTATCATTATCATCAATGCTAAACATGCATTTTGCAAGAATCGCGCTTGCAGAAGTGTCAAATTATATATTATCGTGGTATTTTAGTTTTATAGGTGATATATTATTATTGCTTTAGTTAATAAGTTTTGTAAATAATAATACTCTTTATTACTTTCTTTAATCAATATTTTCAGAATACTTGATGAAATAAATTAGACAGTGTATCACTTCCTTTAATCAGTATTTTAGGAAAACGTGAATAAATAAATAAATTATTCAATATAAAAAATAAACATTTCAGGCGTAATGTACAATTGATGTTATTTTTCATCACGTGTATCCCGTAGGAATAAAAGCGCGCGGGCTCCAACACATGGCCATCTTCGGGGTCAGTTCGGACACGTTCGGGCACCGCTCGGCATCTCCTCGTGGGAATCGCTTCCGAAAAAGTAGATGCGCTCTCTACTTTTGTAGAATCGCAACGGTCGTAGAATTTGCTTTCACTGGTCCGATGTTACCTGCTATTTCTTTCCTTTCGCTGAACTGGTTTCCAAGGAGAAGGAAAGGAGCTTTGGGTTACTCCCACTTCACTTTCGGGCAGCACCCTCCCTCACCCCTCCCTCACTCCTTCCTCCCCTCCCCCTCTTTTCCCTCCCTTCCCCTCACCCCATCCCTCTCCTCCCTCTCCCCTCCTCTTTTCCCGCCCCTCCCCTCAACCCTTCCCTCTCTCCTCCCGCTCCCTCTCATCTTTTCCCTCCCTTCCCCTCACCCCATCCCTCTCTCCTCCATCTCTCCTCCCCTCCTCTTTTCCCTCCCCTCCCCTAACCCCCTCCCTACACATGTATACATTTTAAATTATTTTTTTCCTCTTAACTGTTTAGGAATGTTTCTCGGTTTTTTAAACCTATCTTCTCTTCGTAGGTGTTTTCCGCAGTGGGACATTTTCTGTGTTAAAACAGCTAATACAAAATTTTTTCGACCCACAAAACTAATAGTGTTCTTTGGTAATACTCTATGATCTATTAACCAATATATAATTAACTTGTAATTAATATGTATTTTATTGTAATTCTTATGTACTTTATTTATTTTAAATATTTAAATATTGTAATTATATGACAAAAGGGTTAAATATAAGAAGGGACTATATAGTCTCAATTTCGCCCTAAAAAAGTCGTTTGTCTGTCTGTCTCCCTCTCCTCACCCCCTCCCTCCCCTCACCCCCTCCCATCGCCCCCTCCTCTCGCCCCCTCTCCCCCTCCTCTCGCCCCCTCGCGCCCTCCCCTCGCGCCCTCCCCTCGCGCCCTCCCTTCGCGCCCTCCCCTCGCGCCCTCCCCTCGCGCCCTCCCCTCGCGCCCTCCCCTCGCGCCCTCCCCTCGCGCCCTCCCCTCGCGCCCTCCCCTCGCGCCCTCCCCTCGCGCCCTCCCCTCGCGCCCTCCCCTCGCGCCTTCCCCTCGCGCCCCCCCTCGACCCCTCCCCTCGCCCCTCCTCCCCCCTGCAGTTCATGTTTAATAATTATCATTTTAGTATCAAATTACTGACGTCTTCATTAATATTTTAGATTATTGCAGACTATTACACAAAATTTTTTTATAAAACCAAAGTTAATTTCTCAGTAGTCAAATAAAAGTCCGTATAGTTTGAAGAAAAGGTTGTTTATTAATTACTCCTTTCTGAAATTCTCTTACATTTAAACATTTCTGTCATTTATTACTGACGTTCAGCTTTTCTGGCCTGCTTACATCCATTGCACATGCATACAATCTCACTGTGTTGGTCGCTAGAAAAAATATTTTAAATATATTTTCATGTTTTGTACATTTCACACGCAAAATCAATTGTCATATTGGATGAATAGAATGAATAAATTAAATTAAATTACTAAAACTTCACATCTCATTGTCTGACAAGTGGGGTCAAAAATGACCCCATTACGACTTTAATTATTGCATTCGATGTTCAAATGAAAAAAGTTTATTTTTTTCTGTTATCCACCATGAACTGAAGGGTAAATAGGCAAATACAAAAATCATGGAGGTGACTTGTTAAAGAATTTTGAATGAAATCAAGGGAAACAGCTGTGTGAGGTCAAATATTATCCCGTTTGCCCGTTTAAAGGTTAATAGATAAAGCTACACTAAGTAACTCCGTAAGCAAACAAGGACAGTAAAGCACTAAAATATAAAATATTTTTTTATGAAGAGGGGAAAAACTCAAATATTAATCAAAAAGAAAGAATCTCGATACACTTTCTAAAGTTGCCTATCAGTTGACAGTTTCTCATTGATTAAGGTTAATTTTTGAGGTTGAAGACAGCAGTGGGAGAATTCGGTTCATAGTGTGGTTGTAGGCAGGGCAGGGATGGGTGAGTCTGCGGGGCGACCGCCTCAGGCGGAACGCATATTTTTCCTGTTGAATGGTAATGATAACGATCTTTTTCTTTGTGATACGGCATCGTCAGGTACAAATTTAAAGAGAACCTACGTTTTCCTGCAAGTGATAGGGATAGGCCAACACCACACACGCACACAATATATGTAAGTATAAACGTTCTAAAGCACTCACGTCTATCAGGATACTCATGTGTTGCGTGTTGGCAACCCTATCTTCAGCTCGGCCCTACAGTACCACTCACGCCAGATATGACGTATCTCTGGCTCCTACCAGCTCGGTTGGTGACCGTAGAGGCGCCGCTACTGGCGGTAATTACCCCCGTCCGCAAATTCCACAGAAGCATCGATCACCAATGAATCTTACTTTGGCCGCAAATGCTACGGAATTGCTTTCGTCCGAAATGCTTTGTTCACAAATAACAATCTACGAAATTGGTTAGTATTATTCCGTTCATAAAAATGCTGTATATTGCTTTTGCTGTCTAGTTATTCAGAATGGATCACAGATACAATGGCCTATCATTGGTTTCTGTGATTGGAAAAAACTGTCACGAGCTTTATCTTCTCATGAAACTTCCAAAAGCCATATTGACGCGTTTAGAAAATGAAAAGAACTAGACATTAGATTAAAAAAGCATGAGACGATAGATGCCGAAACACAGAGATTACTTCCAGAAGAACAGAAACACTGACGCAATTTAGTATTAGAGAGGTTGATTGCTACATATCTTAAAGTTTTGTCCTCAGAGTGCTTGGCTATAAGTGGTTCTTCAGACAAGTTGTATCGTATGCAAAAGATAACGGTAACTTCCTTAAACTCGTTCAAAAAATGGCAACGTTTGATCCAAATATGAGCGAACGTGTCCGAAGGGTTATGAATAACGTTAATGTCACAAAATATTGATCGCAATAATGGTGGAAAAAATATTAAACAAAATATTATCATCCTCATAAGAATGCGAAATACTATTCGATAATTGTTGATTGTACTCCTGATAAGAGTCGTGTGGAGCAATTATCAAAAGACGAGAAAAGTAGCAAATACGTGAGCATTTTATTTGCTTTACTTCTGCTGCAGATGTAACGAGAGCTAGTTTGATAGACGTAGTTTTGAAAGAACTAGACAACTTAGGACTGCTTTTGAAGGATACGAGGGGTCAAGGGTACGACAATGGGGCAAACATGAATGGTCAGGACTCGGGACTTCAAAGTGAATTATTCGGATGAATCCTAGAGCATTATATTTTCCTTTTGCGTGTCATTCTTTAAATATAGTTTGTTAATAGCGCTGCTTCTTCTTTCGGTGACATAGTAGGATTCTTCTCAGTAGTTCAGAGTTTGTTCGTGTTCTTCAGTGAATCCGCCAGCAGATGGGTCATACTAAAAAAAAAACACGTTACTTCACTCACTCTTAAACCAATTATTAGCTCGAATCGATGGGAAAGCCGTATAGATGGGGTGAAACCGCTGCTATACCAACTCCCACAAGTATACGATGCTTTGATCGAAATTTCTATGGATCACAATAAAAATAATTCCGTAAAATATGAAGCAATTTCCTTCGTTACTAAAATTTCCACTTTCAAATTCATCTGCAGCACTGTCATAAGAATAATATTCTATTTAAAGTAAACGTTTCAAAATTGCGTCAGCCCTCAGATAGGTTTATCAGAATGTATTAAAGCCATTGATAAAACAATCACATTTTAAAAGAATATCGCTTGTCAAGATTTGAAGAAGTTTTAGCCACAGGAAAGGAAATTGCTGAAGAATTAGAAATTGATGCCATATTTGAAACCGAAGCTAGATTAAGAGTGCGGCGCAAACGAAATTTTTTCCCGATGAAAATAATCTAGTCCATCCAAAAGAATATTTTAAATTTTTTTTCTTTAATTTTTCCTAAATATTGCGGTTAATTTTTTAGAAGAAAGATTGTAAAGCTTAAATAAGTGCAGCGAAATATTTAAAATGATATACGACATTCACACAACCAAAAATATGCATTTAAACATCCTCATGAAAAACTGCGGCGACATTCGAATTGCGCTAACAATAAATAACAATAATTTAAAATTACCCGAGGACAACTAAATGGCAGGAAAGATTAGTAGGTTTACAATTATTGTCCATTGAAAGTGAAGTGGCAAATTCATTAGATTATTTAACACTTTTTCAGAGTTAAAATCTCGCCGAGTATGTTTTTAAAGTTTCTCTTTTGAATATGTAATGTTGGATAGTTCACGTTTTTGTAAAATGTATACGTGCATGTAGAATTTTAACTAATTTGTTTAAGACTTTTTGCGCATAAAGCATAAATAAATGCGCATTAATAATTACATGAAAATAAAATGTATTTGATTATGTAATCATTTTAAAGCCAAGAGGTGCCATATATTGTCTCGCCTCAAGCGGCAAAGTGTCTGGGCCGGGCCCTGCTTGTAGGCAGGGCATCGAACCTAAATTTTTTTCGCTCCGGTTTTCGTTCCTGGTCGCACTAAACAAAAAATTATCGGTTCGGTTCCGCTCCAGCAACCACCATTGAACCGGTTCGAACCGGTTTTTTTCACTCCGACTGAATTTTTGGGGAAAAATTCAAGGGAATTCCAAAATATTCTCTATTAATTAATATTATTTTTTATTTAAGCCAAATACGTCTTTATTATTGCAAGTCAAGAAGACAAAAATAGATATCCGCACGTAACAACGCCAACCAGTTAAAATGACTTTTACAGACAATATGGAAAAAAATTACGAACAACCCAAATTTTTTACGGACATATTTTGCGTAATATTAAAATGTCTCAAAAAGACATGAGTGAACAATATTCAATGCCGTCATTCATAAATCTCAACAAAATGATATTTACGTTAGTTTAGTGCACTTATCTGGCTTAGAGAAACAGGAAATTTCGGATGTGTTCAGTAAAAATTCTTGGAACACAAATACTACCTGATTTTTCATTCAGAGCATTTTGTTTCATAGTTTTATTTATTTAGTTCATAGTTTTATTATTTAGTTTATTTGTGACCATTGAATAACGAAGGTTGTTTTACTTTTAAAAATATAACCAAAATGGAAATATATAAGATAAACTTTTTTTAATCAGGGGTATTCAAACAAAAGTACGCATAACCCTGGGGATACGCGAGATCTTTCAAAAAGATACGATGTTAAGGATATCTAATGTAAAAACATAGCGAAGCAAAATCTAATAATTATCTCGCATAAAATATACGCAGGTAAATCATATAATTAGAAAGTACATATGTGTATTTGTAGGATCTACTCAATAATAACCGAGTTTGTTAACTTTTAAATGTACCAGAAGACACGAATTTCGTCTAAAATATTTTAAGGGGTACGCCGACTACAAAGCTTGGCTACTGCTATAAACCACTGGAAATTTCGTAGCATTTTAACGGACATCTAAGTATTTTTACGGACATGTCCAATTTTTGCTCTGATCCCGTACCATCATGTAACGAACAGTAAATTATTGTATGAATTCCCTTCTTACATTTTTCGTTATTCAATTTGTAAACGTGTAATACTGTTCTATAAGAATTTAAAATTTATTCATTTTTCCTTTTTAGCGCGTATACAAGCTATTAAAATGTTCTTTATTTTTAGTCTTTAATTTGATGTAAAACCGTTGTTATTCTTTCAAAAATCTACATTTATTTCATTTTATAATTTCAGTACATGCAGATACTTTCATTATCATAATCAATTTACTCCAACAGTACTCATGCACGTAATTGAACAGGCACAATAATATTAATTCAAATTTGAATGTAGAATGTAATTTATAGAGATGTGTTTAAAAAAGAGCTACTTGACTTTTTAAATACAGTAATTTAGATGTTAATATTACAAATACCGTACAATATATAATTAGATAGATTTTCTTAAGATGACAAATATGTACACAGTAACATTTACTCCAAGCAACCAAAATTCGATCTAATTAATAAAATGTCCTCCAATTGGGTATTGATTTATAGGAAGGAATAGATATAAGTGACTGGCAGGAATAACTACGGAAAAGAGATAGTAGTTTTAAGCAACGTTTGCTAATATGTGTGCACATTTTGTTTAAGATGCACTATATAAATAGAAATTTGCGAACCTGTGACAAAGGATAACATAAGTCAGTGGTTCTCAAACTTTTTTGAGCCGCGGCACACTCACAAAGATAAAGAGGCTTTCGCGGCACCCCAGTCTTGTGGCAAGCTTTATATGTTTTTAGATACGAATATTACAGCCTTTGCGCACATCCATTTGTTGATGCTACTACTTAATCAATTTGTTAGAAGAAAAATTATTGCCCTAATTACCCACCAACACATGCAAATCATTTATTTATGTACTAAACAAAGTTTTTCGCGGCACCTCTAAATATCTACTGCAGCACACAGTTTGAGAGCAACTGACATAAGTAAGAATACCTCAAAAGCACGACTGCGGAGCGGTCCTTCTTGGATAAGTTTTAGAGAAAGACTGCCAGAATATAAGGGTTCAATGCATATGGAGAAGGGATGAAAGCTTATGGGGACAATAACCTCCAACTTGAAGCAAAATAAGAATTAAGAATAGTGAAACATTTTTATCCGGAACACTCCACGGGGTAGTAGGCTCAGGGGAGAGTACCAAGACGATTAGCCGGGTTCTTCAAAGTACCACTAACTTCCTTTCCACTAGCCTCGTTTAAACAGGGTTCTGGAAAACCTCAGCAGGACCTATCCTTGACCCTCTCTCTATGCCAGCGGTTGTCAACCGGTGTGTCGCGAAGACCTGGTAGGTGCGCCGCCGAAACTTTTAATAACGAGTTGTAAAAAATAAATTTCGTTTAGCGAAGTTTTTGTGTTTCGGCGGATTGTAGCATGCAGTATGTCGCGCACGTGAGCATCGACCGTCGCGACGAAAACAAGGTTGAGAACCGCTGCTCTATGTATTGAGATGGCCATATAAAATCCCACCTTTGCCTTATTCGATGTTGAAAAGTGAGGCTTCCAAAAAGACTCATATTAAAGCAAAAGGAAAACCCCTTCTTTCGCTCCCGCTGTTCATGCGAATCGAAAAATGGAACGAAATAAATAACGGTTTTCGGTTTCGGTTCGGGTTCAGAAAAATATTTTTTTCTGTTCGGGTTCGGTCTCACTCCAGCTAAAATAACGGTTTTTTTCTGTTTCGGTTTTCGGTTCGGTTCCGGTTCGATGCCCTGGTTGTAGGTGCCCTCTGTCCGCCTCCCCTCCTGCGTTGAGTGGGAGCCTCCTTCACTGCGCCTTTGTGTGACACTAATTTTCAATAACTTTTAGAGTGGAAAATTCGTTACGATTTTACTGACAATGAGACAGGATGCTTGAAAATTTTCTAAGCTTCTCCTTAAAACAATTGATGAAATCTATTATTTCGAAAGTATCTCCTTATAAATACTCCGAAGAACATTAAAATAGTTCGAAATTAACCCCAGAAAAGCTAAATCACAGTGACAGTTTTAGAATTTCATAATTTGTTTGTATTCATATTTTTCCCCTGAGATATACTTTTCATTTTTAGAATTTCGTATTGTTCCTTTCATGGACGGACTTTTCACTTTTGCACAAACACCCAGACCATTGCAAACACGTGGAACTTCCAGAAGTCGAACTTCAAGGGAAACAAAAATATCCGAGTTATAGAAAATTCGACTTACGGAAGTGCGTATTTCTCATTTTTATTTTTCCCGGTAAAATTAATTCGCTTCGAGTTACGGAAAATTCGAGTTATAAACGTTCGAGTTATGGAAGTTCCACGTATGTTCGCGGTTCATTCATTCCTTGGCCCGAGTGTCTTGGGTTGGCCACTCCTGAACTAAAGGAAATGAAAATTACGACTTCAATTAAGAGCTAAGGAAAACGGTGAAAATGGAAAATTTCCGAACGAGTGCCAAGCGTGCGCGAGCGATTGCGCGGTTCGCGCATTCCTCGGGTTTTCCCATTTGACCTTGGTTGAAATACCTCGGCCGTAATGGAGCCCGTTGCCATTTTAAAAACTCGATTAGAATAAATGAAGTTGTTTATTTTTGTGAAACATTTTGTAATCAATTTAGCTATGCGTATATAACGTCGTAAGTGAATTAGAAATGATCGACATCTCTCTATATTCTAAAATCGTAATGGTCATCATGATGCTCACCCTGATCCTAAGACTGACATAAAACTCTTTGTTGCTTCTAAAAGAGCTATAAATCGAAAATTTGGCATGTAGGGAGGGCGAGTGGCACAACCGACGCGAAAAATCGAAAATCACGAAAATGTTAATTTTTGAAGGATTTTTCCACCGCATTGTTTCGTGCCGATCTCACATAAGAATAGCATGGAAATCGGTGCAAAGCATATTAAAAATGCTTTTTTATATTGCTTAAAATTAAGATACGAACTTGGGACGAAAACATCTGTAGCTAAAAGAATGAAGTTAATATTTTTTTAAAGACAATTTCAAAATTAACGTAAATTTTACTTTTTAACCTCGAAAAAGGGATAACCTTTCAACAGTGAAAACCGCTAACTACCATGGCAACGAACTCACAATCAGTGCTGTTAAATGGGAATTGATAAACCGTGTATTACAATAGCATTGCTTTAATGCACTTTCAATGGGAATTAATAGATTATTATATCATGATGCCGTCCGTTTCAACCAAAGACGTAAACATATGACGACGTCATAATTAACACGATAAGTATGCTATTTCTATTAATTTTTGTATAATGAATGGACTATTTTCGTAAAGGTTTTCGAAACATTTTCAATTGTTTTCAAGTACCGAAAGAATTGAATGAGAGAATTGAAATATGGTTTGCGAAATTGTTGAAAAATAATGCCATAATCTTCTATTGCTAACGACGAAAAACATATTAATGGCGCGATAGATATTTCTCGATATTCTGTTGAATACTAAAAGGATGACCCCGTAATCCTAATGGGGAATTGATTTTCCATACTTCAAGAGCATTGATTTAATACTTTTAATGGGAATTGATGAACTATATTACATAATATCGTTAATGTCAACCAACAAGATAAACATATGGTGACGTCTTAATCCTAACAAAATAAAATCAATGGAACAGCCTTGGCGTGGTGTAACTCCACTACATTCATTTTTTCCTTAATCCTAACAAACAAGATATTCCATTTATTCTATATTATTATTATTTTTAGTGTGATACATATTCATTATAAGTAGATCTGGAGATCGCGTTGGTTCACATACTTACGAGTTTAGATCTTGGTGTATGGTGATTTTTTTAAGCGCTTGCAGTATGCAAGCACCGACAAAAAGTATAAATATAAACACGTGGATATCGAATCCCACAGATAATATGTCGCTTTATTTCTAATCCTGTCCTTAGGTAATAGAATCAAGGAAAGTTAACGACCTAATAAGTCTGTTTTGTACTGCTGCTGTAGTTCATTTAAAATCTTCCCGTGGGATTTCAAGGGCATTATCGTCAATTTTTAAATCAAACAAAATGTAATGCTGATACTCAGGGCCGGCGCTAGGTTGCTCGGCGCCCGTCTGCAAAATAGCTGCGAGCGCCCCTTTACAAAAAAGATCGTTGAAAAAGATACGTTGCACATTTTAGTGTAACATGAATAGAATATTAGAATAAATAAATAAATATGAAATTTTATTTGAAACAAGTTTATTCACAAAATTTTTATTTTTCTTGATTTCATAGTTACAAAATTAGAAATAATTTCCTTTACATCAAATTCAGCACATACATCATTTTTTAATCGCTATTAATGCAAGGTTTGCAAGCCTCTCTTGTGAAATACTCGTTCGCAAATACGTCTTAATTAATTTTAATTTAGTAAATAAACATTCACTGCTTGCTACACTAACAGGAATGGTCAATAATATTCTTAAAGCAATCGTTAAGTTAGGAAAGGATAAATTATTAGATACAATAAACTGAAGAACATCAAAAGGGTTTTGAATTTTTAATTTATCTTTACTTAAAATTTTTTTTTAAGCAACTATCTCGCAATAGAGTTCTGTACCATTTATATCTTTGTTATCACCATATTTTAAAAGATTCTCTAAATCATCACAGTTTTTTCTTAGATTTTCATTATCAATTTCTGAGAAATTATGTAAGGAACTGAAATGATCGCTATGGATTTTCGGTTGTTCAAAACGTTCATTCAACGATGCCCAAGCAGTATCCAAAATCGTATAAAAAACATTGACTCTGAATCTATCTTCTGGCGTTTGCGGTGATTCGTCATGATGTTCATTTGACGTTTCTTTTTTCTTCGGTGAACTTCAACTATAGATTTAAATTCTAGTTCTCCATCCACATCATCACTAGTTGTTTTTTTCCGTTTCAAGAACATCCTTGTAATTTGAATTTGACCGATATTCCAATACGAATGTTAAATTGCCGATTGATTCTAAGACAAGTGCAATGTTCATATTTTTATCTTGAAATTGTTTGTTGACAGGATTTATTCTATTAAGAATATCATGCCAAATTATCAAGGAGCAAATAAATTTATAATCTTTTATTTTAACACATAAACTTTGTGCTTCATGTTGTATTTTTTATTGAAGTTGTCATGGTCCATAATTTCATAAAGCGCGTCATAAACTTCTCCTAGCTGATATCGTAGAGGCCGGATTGCTTCAATTCTACTTTCCCATCGGGTGTCTGAAAGCTGCTTTAATGTTAAGTTTGAGATGTTCTTTAAAAGAATTGTCCAACGCTTCGGAGAAGATGAAAAAAAAATATATAATTCTTACACAGCTGCAAAAAAACTATGGAGTTTAATTTTGTACGGGGCAGAAACATGGATGCTAAGGAAAAATTACATCAAATACTTGGAAAGTTTTGAAATGTGGACTTGGAGAATGCTAAAGATAAAATGGACAGATAGGATGAAAAATGATAAAGTGCTACGGAGAGTAGGAGAGAAGCAAATGATTATACAGACTATTAGAAAGAGGAAGACAAAATGGGTTGGACATTTCCTGAGGAGAGAGAGTATGATTACAGACGTTTTAGAAGGAAAACTAGATGGAAAAAGGGAAAGAGAGTTATTAGGATATGAAGACAGCGGAAAATAGGAGTTGCTATCCATATATATATATATATATATATATATATATATATATATATATATATATATATATAACAACTTACGGAAAATGAAAGGTAAAATGAATATATGGATGTCAACATATATATAGATGGCAACAAGATGTTGGGATGAGGAAGCCCAGTAAACACAATTTACTGGGCTTCCTCATCCCAACATCTTGTTGCCATCCATATATCCTTTTTACCTTTCCTTTTCCGTAAGCTGTTATATATATATATATATATATATATATATATATATATATATATCAACGGGGACTATGTTTAAGGGAAGTTGTCTCTTTCCCTCGTTTACGAAAAACATCCAACAAATATTTCTCAATTAATCCAAGTTTCGCTACGATTATCGTAACTTATATTACTGGGTAAGCGATCGGAGAATGAACCAATATGGCCTTGGATAACAGCTTAGATACTTTTTCAGTACTCCGTTGCACCTTTTACATTATCTAGTGACGCCACTGACCTATCCTATTCGATCCTTATCCGTTGAGCCGTGCTGATTTTATTACGGGCATATTCGCTGTTAATTTGGGCGCAAGTTAAAAGTTTTGTGGACTTCTCTTAAATTTTGCAATGAAACTTCTCGCTTAAAATACAACAGGGAAAGGCTTCTCTTGTTTGGTCACCGGTACCTCGTCAAACTGGTCTGCTTCGAATGACGTGTTGAGGGCCGTAAATGGCCCGCTATCAAGTGATCTCCCTTCCTCTCCATGCTCTCCCTTTCTCTCTCCGCCGAAATAGTCCCACCTCGTATCGCAATTTGAAAAGCAAATATTCGTGAAAGCGGACACTTTTAGATGGCTGGAATGCCACCATGTTTGATTTCCCTATGAACAATTGTGCGATAGGGTCTCTGGATTTCTCCTTCACGGTTTTTTAAGCGAAATCTAAAGTCTTGTATTGTGTCACCAAAAAGAATTAAATTTTCTACTATTTCAATTACAGAGAAGCGTGAAATGTTATTAACTATTACAGTTCCTTAATTCTCAGTTCCATATCAGTTTCCGAAGTGGAAAAATAATTGTTATTCGTGAATTAAATTTTGACGATCTAAGAAAATGCTGTGTTCGTTATATGCTCCATTTGACTATATGGTTACTATGGACATCGCCATTTCGTACTTATGCGCCATAGCGAGAAATAAAAGGATTCGGAATCAAACCAGACTTTCCATTCTACAAATTTCGATTGTTGGTGGTCATTGTCATTAGTAACACGCTATGATTATCACAGTGAAAAACACTTTGAATCGGCTTTCACATTGAAAAAACAAGAAGTATACAGAATTGTTACTTTTTGCTGTAGATAACAAAATATCCATGTGCTATTAAAATTACCCTTGGCGTCGCTGTCAATATTAAAAGGAAGATTTCTTTACAAAATATGGCGCAAGGTGGCATTGGGACAATAATGATCGCAATTAAAATTAGCCTTGGAAACGTAGGAATCGCTATCAACAATTAGAAATGTTTGTGGTCCCGCGCGCACTTTGAACCGGGCCCCGCGATTTTCCTTTCCGATTTTTATTGTCACAGGCAAATAATACAGACGATACATTAAAGAGGATTTAACATTTGTATAAAATCCCCTCCAAGTAGAATTATTTTTTCACCAAACAATTCATTTTCCCCCATTATGTCATGTAGAATTTTGTCAACGGTTTCTAAGGCGACCCCTGGATTCATTGGTGCTTCATCCCAGATTATAACATCAACTTTTTAATATTATATAGATAAATCAAAATATAATATTAGACATACCGATATCTTATTCAAACGTCGATGAATACTGCAGGTTATAACAGTTGAACTCGGTCGCTATATATACAAATAATGTGCTATATGTATATATATAATTATATATATATATATATATATATATATATATATATAATAATAAGCCTGCCAGCTTGGTCCTTAACTTGGTGAGTGTCCGCTGGGCTTCCCTCAACACCTTGTTGCCACCCTCATCACTACCTTTTCTTTTCCTTTAGTTAATATATATATATATATATATATATATATATATATATATATAATAATAAAAGCCCAGGTTCTGTTGGTACGTACGTTGGTATGTTTGTCCGGGACGCTCTATACAAATCCCCATAAGACTTTAAGAGAACACTTAAAAATATCTCATTTCAGCTGCAGACTTTTCTTGTTTTGCGAAATTAAATTAGAAGTAGTGGACTTACTATCTTCGGACGGGGACCATTTAGAGAAAAATAGTTTCTTATTCTTATCGTCGATTTCTGTATTGTATTTGAGATCCTTATTGACAATAAAAAACAAAAAGAAAACATAATTTATCATAGAAACCGCTACATTAATGTTAACTGACTTTTGCTATTACAATATACATACATTAATACTACAAGTATTACATAACACCTATTTGCTGGCCTGAGGGGAACAAAATTAAATATTAAGGTATATACACGATTACTGATAATTAGCGAGTTTTGTATATTTCTTTTTAAGTATGTGAGAAACAAAATTAAATCTTATGTAAATTAAAAACAATTTTGGGCGTATAAGAATTGTATAGCGTCAAACAATTTCTATTCGCCCAAAACTATTATTTACTCTCTGGAGCACACAATTATGTGAATTTGATTGCTTACTTTTTAGAAACTATAAAAGTTGGTTTTCCAGTTTGAACTTGATACTTGATTCACGCATACCTGCCATATTTGACAAGAAATTACGCTAATATATATATCATAGGTAGTCTGTCCGTAGACAGGTCCGTGATTATTCATGGTTAAACCTGGTGCTCCATATATTCCTATTTTCCGCTGTCCTCTTCATTTCTTGGTAACTC
The DNA here is from genome assembly GCA_028673005.1 of Tanypteryx hageni. Taxonomy (NCBI): domain Eukaryota; kingdom Metazoa; phylum Arthropoda; class Insecta; order Odonata; family Petaluridae; genus Tanypteryx; species Tanypteryx hageni. The sequence goes on from CM054117.1 coordinate 7,185,112, forward strand.
TCTTTCCCGTCTATCAGCTGAAACCTTTTCATGCCTCTTTCAATTTTTCCATCTAGTTTTCCTTCTAACACGCCTTTAATCATACTCTCTCTCCTCAGGTAATGCCCAACCCAGTTTGCCTTCCTCTTTCTAATTGTCTGTATAATCATTCGCTTCTCTCCTACACTTCGTAGCACTTCATCGTTTTTCGTCCTAACTGTTCATTTCATCTTCAGCATTCTCCTCCAAGTCCACATTTCAAAGCTTTCCAAAAATTTGATGTCATTTTTCCTTAGCGTCCATGTTTCTACCCCGTACAAAGCTATACTCCATACATAGCATTTTATGAGCTTCTTGCGGATATCTTCCCTAGTAAGTAGGTTTTTTTTATTTGAAAGCCGCTGTTGCTTTTCCTATTATATATATATATATATATATATATATATATATATATATATATATATATATATATATATATATATATATATATATATATATATATGTTTTAAGAAACTGCGAGAAAATTTTAGACTTTACAAAGAACAGAAGTAAACTCAAACCATATCCTTCTTATATTGGATATAACCACAAAGCTCCAACAATTAAGAGAAGAAAAAGGAGCGCTACTAAGACGTAACTAAGCGTCAATTGTTAACAACAGTCCTCAGTAGGTGGCGTGGTGGTGGCAGCTAAAATATAAATATCTCTTAAAAAATGCTTTATATGGTAAAATGTTTCAAACAAAGGTTGTAGAAAATTAAATTTCCTACAACTTTTATTCCAATACATTTTTACATTTATCAAATATTAAAGCAAATATTTCCAAATTACGGATAAGTGACGAGTAAGCACCCACTTCCGGTTGACCTATTTTTACCAAAAACTAATCAGTTCTTCTGACTTTTAATGTGGACATTAGCAGCATCCGTGTGTCTAACGTTATTATCATCCGGATAATTCCAGGAAAGTATATTTTACCCTTATTACTTCGTTCCTTATCCACTCGTTTTGGCTAATCACAAGACTATCCGGAATTTCACATATTTCGGTCTTATCATTTATCATTGCTGGAAGCACTCTTTGAGGTTTCGAAGAGACACAAATGAATGCTTGTATGATGAAGGATTTTCGGGCATATCCCCTCCTCAGAGAGAAGACAACTACCTTGTTGCCAGCAATACTCTCTCAGATATTTGTGTTTGTGTGAGGGTGCGTGTGTGTAAAGAGAAATAAATAAATAGATAAATGGCTTGCTCTTTGCGAAATTGAGGCTTTCAAGACTTCTCTTGCACCTAAACCCATTCGTCATTTACAGCAAAATAAATCATAATACTTATAATAAAAAGACAAAGACAAAAAAGGCAAAAATCAGTGAAAAAGAAGACAATATATAACGAAAATCGCTAAAGCGAATATCAACTAATAACAATTTAACATTATGTAGCTGATGAAGTAAGAAAAGGATATTCAATTAATTTACGCGGAGAAAACCAATTGTGACAATAATGCATTTTCTTTGTTAAAATTTCCTCTTGCGGGAAACAAGCGCAGGAAGAGAGGCGTTCAAACTCGGAATGTGCGCAGTCGAGCACGAGGTAAATAACTCGCTATAGGTCAGTCCGATTTCGACGAAGCTTTAGGTAATTATAATACTCGGCATGAGTTTCTGCATGTGATAATTGTGCAGTTGTCTGGCATGGCATGGATTTGATACCAGGACAGTTTCCATTCTCCATTTGATTAACACGTAAAAGAGTATAAGAGATGTTTTGTTTGCTTTTTAAAATTCCTTTAACTATCGTAGAAATTATAAACTTGAACAATAGTATGTGCGAAAGAATGCAGATTCAGTTTCCTACCGTCAACTTTCAAATACTATTCGAATTGGCTCAGAAAACTGTTTTGAAGGCGAAAATGTTGTTTTTTTATGAAGAAAATATTTCGTTAGCAAGAATTTTTGCCTTATTCGTAAAATTATATCGGGCCCTATTGGGGCATTCTAGGAAGATGGGTGTATGGAAAAAGTGAAGATGGAAAGAGAGAAGGAAGGAGAGAGAGAGGAGTGAATGGGAGGGAGGGAGAGTGAAAGAGAGAAGGGGAGGGAGGGAGAGTGAAAGAGAGAAGTAGAGGGAGGGAGAGTGAAAGAGAAAGAAGGAGAGACAGAGAGGGCGGGGAGAGAAGGGGAGAGAGGGAGGGGGAGATGGAGGGGAGGGAGGGGGAGATGGAGGGGAGGGAGAGAGAGAACTTGAAAGTCTTAATCGGTTTAAATGTAATATTTCATAATTTATTCTCATGAATTTTCATCAGTGATTTGCAGGCTTCACTGAAAGATGTATTGGGGCAATGGAGTGGAATATTTACTGAAGATCGTTGCAGAATTTGGATGCAGTGATGCCAAAAGACTTGTTGTAAATGTTAGGTCTGTGTTGTTATTTTTCATTTAGTGTTGCTCCTATTGTGTGTGTGGTGATTTTCTTTGAGGTAATGGGATAATGGGGCATTCTGTTAATTATGATGTTGTATAGGAGACTCAGGACATGGAGCTTTCCTTGTGCATCTAGTCAAAGCCACTCTTCTGTAAATCAAAAACGAAACATAAAATCTTTATAATCGAATGGATTCCCATTAAGTCTCGCCAGATCACAATGCTATAGTCAGACTGAAGAGGGAAACTAAGTGATTTTATTTAAGATTTTGAAGTAGGGTATGTCCTAAACTTTTTAATGAATGAAATTAGGGGTTTTACCGAGAGAGAGATTGATTGATTTGGTCTTTATTTGGGGCGAGATTGAGACTAAGAAGTTCTATCTTCCACCTAACCCCTCGTCATGAAACATATATAATAATACATAAAACAATATAAATACAAGTAACAATAAAAATACAAGTATTAGAAAAGAATAAATGTAATTTTGTGGGAAAAAATAGAACTGCTGAATAATGGAATCCATGCAAAAAACCCACTGCAGAAAAACACCCACACAAGAAGGGGGGTGTGAAAAACCTGCGAAACCTACTTAGATTATCTAAAGACATCAATAAATGAAATTTAGAACAAAAGATAATGCATGAAAAGCATAAAGCTATACATCAGGGAAAATTTGGCACAGTACGAATAGATCATTGATGGAATGAAAATATAAAAATGACAAAATGAATATATATTAACATTGTTATGACCAAACAAGATAGAGGATAAAAAACACGAATAAAATAAAATAAAAAATAAATGAATAAAATAAAATAACAAAGTATACATCAAGCACAATAAGTATTGTTTTGTCAAAATCGAGATTAAGAAAAATTGAAGCATTAAGTGTGTTTAACTGTTCCTTTGAAAGGATAAGAGAAATTGATAGCAGTGTCGTTTGAATGATGAGAGCGAGTGCAAATTTTTTATTGTTTGAGGAAGTTCGTTCCATAGTCTGCAAGCGGTTACAATGAAGGGCTTGTTGAAAATTACTGTTCTGTGATGAGGAATAACGAGTTTATGGCTCCCTCTGGTATTGCGGTTATGTACAGTGTATATACTCCACGCGTCACTTCCCTATTTATGCACCCACTTCGAATTTTTGGAACTGTATATTAGCCGCATTGAATTCAATACATCAGCATATAATACATTGCAAGTCAGCAGACAGGTGAGTGTTTATGCCCAAATATCCTAAAAAATGTCAAATTCAGTCTTAAATATCCTATTATTTTCCTCGATCGTTATATGAAAAAAGATTCTCGATATCGTTGCGTCCTACAGTCTGTCTCGCTCAATTTAAGACGCTGCAATGATTCCGAATAGTCGCTTTTTCTTTTTTAAATACCCATTTCCTATTTCTTGAGGATGGAGTGACGCTGTGGATATGGGGGTTGTTAATTTTTCTCCCCAATCTTTCGACCCTGCGCTGCTGCACTCTTTCCTACTTTTCGATTGAGACGCTCGGTTGGAAAGGCGCGTTCGAGCCCATTCTGCCATCATTCTATGTATTCGGCGCTATGTTCGTTAGCTATCTTGTGTTCCCTTTCTGCCTTGCGCTAAAATAAGCCTCTTGAATTTTTATCTCGTTATCGTTCGCGTTGGTCACGTGCCGTGAAAGTGACGCCAATGGAAGATAGTGAAAGGATTTTTTTGCTCGATCGTTGTGCAACTGTCTGGGGGATTTCGGTATCCTCGCTCGGATTGGACGACTTCCAAAGCTCGGCTTGTTTACCATATTGTGTACGTCTTGAAAATTCACGCGTTCGTTAGCAAGAGCGTGAGGAGGCAAATGGGAGTGCCACGCCATTTGGTTTCTCCTTTATTTTGGTGATTAATGTTTCGGCGAATGTTAAGCTGTTGTAGAGGATGATGCAGAAAATTTGTCTATGTGATCCACAGTTTATATGAATCGCTAGCATCTTCGATATTATCAGACACCGTATTCAAACCTCAAACAAAGTTTTGTTATCATGTGACGTAAATTGACTTGCGAAATTTCCTTACCACATATATTGGTGTATTTCACCAAGAAAACGCTTCGAAATCTTCCTAAAAAATGGCGAAAAAATTGATAATGCATCAAAGAGCTCTATCGACAAATCATCGACAACGCTTTTATCTTGCCGCGTGATTATTTCGTTATGAAAAGTGCTCGCCATGGAATTAGCTAGAACCTTCCAATGCCACTCTCCTAGAGGCACGCTATTCGAGGCGCACATTCATCGGTATCATAGGCTTAGGTGTTATCCAATTCCATGGCGGTGGTCATACATTCCCTCACCGGAATAAAGTAGTCCAGGGGCCTGCAACCTTTTCAGCCTTGAGGGCGTATTTGCGAAATCAGAGGATTGCGGGCGCCAATTGGGGGTACACAGAAAAATAAAACTAAAAGAAATGGGTTAGATCTTTGTTAATTTTCAAACAGATAAATAAATTATTCCCAACTTTACAGCTTATGCCTGTCTGCATAGGATCTTCGGATCACTTTATTCCATCAATTTCTTGAATACAAAATTTATTAATAATAAAGAAGGAGAATCTTGAAATTTCTAATAAAAAAATTGAATTTGTACATTTTCTGTATTATCTTATTGCACCTCCCCAGCAAATGATTTGCCATAGCCGTAGTAGCGGGCGCCAAGGAATTTTATGAAGGGCGCCATGGCACCCGCGGGCGCCGGGTTGAGGGGCCTTGAATTAGTCCATATCACATCGAAGCATTCTCTACGCCTCGTGACAGCTGGCGACGTCCGTTTCCGTACGCGATATTATAACTCGGATAAAGCGTCGCATGACACACGCCTTACGATGGCCTTCTATCTCTCAATGGGCACTTTTACGGCGGAAGGCGAAATTCCCAGCTAACTTCCCTCAATTTCTGCGAAGATAACTCGAACCTACCTTCGCTTATCAACCACTTCCCTGGATTCCCTACATCCCATATTAATCTCCTCCTCCCTTTTATCTCCGTCTCTTCCTCCCATATTCTCCTCTCACCCTCTCCTCCCCTATTCTCCTCCTTCCCCTCTCCTCTATCCCTCTCCTCCCCTATTCTCCTTCCCCTCTCCTCCTCCCCTATTCTCCTTTCCCCTCTCCCTTTCCTTTGCTAAGATAATCTTCTCAACATAAACCCCTTGAAATCTCAGGCCATTTTAATTGGTCATCCAAAACTACTGGCTTCTATAAACCTTGCGGAATCAGTTCCTCTGTCTTTGAATGGCTCAGTTATTCCCTATTGCAAAATCATAAATAATCTCGGTATTCTAATTAATGAAACGCTTACCTGGAATAATCATGCAATAAAAGTCTACAAGACGGTAAACTCTTCCTTACACACTCTAAAGCCTCTCACTGACATTCTTCCCTCTTCACTAAAAATACAGCTAGTGACATCTCTAATTCTTCCTCACTTCCACTATTGTGATACTGTATACAGGGCCGTGCAAATGGGGGGTGCATTGGATGCGCCGCACCAGGGCCCCCGATCTAGCGGACTCCAATCGAGGGAGTATAGAATTTGAAATGTTTTAAAAAAATAGTTTATTTTGACTATTTATCAAAATATAATGATATTAAAATAAAACATATTTGTGTAAATTCCCTCTTGTGTCAAGTTGATGATAACATTTAATAATGTCAATTATAGGTGATTGTTTTGTTTTGACTGTTTATCAAAACATAACAATATTGTAATAATTATATTTTAATAATATTAAAATAATTGTAATCATCATCATCATCATGCTTCTGTCCGAAGACAGGTTTTAACTGAATCGCTGCCTCCATTTCTCTCTCTCCCTAGAAGCCTCTTTTATACCTCTATAAGTATTATATCCCTGCTTTATATTATCTAATATTCCTATTCTTTTTCTCCCTCTTCCTCTTCTTCCACTAATTTTTCCTTCTAAGATCGTCCTTTGTAAACACTGTCTTCTCAATATGTACCCTATCCAATTTGCTTTTCTTTTCCTGATTGTTTTTATTAGCGTCCTTTCTTCTCACACCATTTCTAATACTTCTTCGTTTCTCTTCCTCTCTGTCCATTTCACTTTCATCATTCTTCTCCATACCCACATCTCAAAACTTTCTAAATATTTTTCTTCCTTTCTCCTTACCGTCCACGTCTCTGCACCATAAAGAGCTATGCTCCATATGTAGAATTTTGCTAATTTCTTCGTTGTTTCTAAATTTATTTTCTTGCTTGTGAGAAGCTCCTTCTTCTCGTTAAATGCTGCTTTTGCCATTACAATCCTACTTCTGATGTCCCGTGTACTACTTCCATCCTGTGCTAAAATACTGCCGAGATATTTGAAACTACTTACTTGTTCCTATTTTTGGCCATTTACCATTATATTTAATTCTTTATGTTCCTTTGAAACCACCATGACTTTCGTTTTTTCAGCATTGATCTTCATTCCATATTGTTGGCCAACCTCCACTAGTCTGTCTGTCATCCTCTGAAGCTCTTTCTCACCTTCTGCTATTAAGCCCTGATCATCTGCGTATTTAATGGTGGTAATACTTTCACCTCCTATCTTAAATCCTTTCTCTCCCATCAATGCTTCTTCTGTTATTGTTTCTGCATAAATATTAAATATCGCTGGTGAAATAGGGCAACCCTGCCTCACTCCCCTCCCTATTGAAGTACTTTCTGTTTCTTCTCCTTCAACCCTGACTCTAATCTTTTGATCAAAGTAAAGGTTTTTAAGCAGTCTTTTATCTTTCCAATCTATTCCTATTTTGTTTAAAATACCCAGCATTTTATCCCATTTCACTCGGTCAAAAGCTTTTTCCCAATCTACAAAACAAAAATACATACCTTTATTGACTTCTAGCGCACTTTCTATCATCATCCTCATACATCCTATAGCATCTCTAGTCCCCCTTCCTCTTCTAAAACCAAACTGATTATCTTGCAGCTCCTTTTCTATTTTACATTCAATTCTTTTGGTTATTATTCTGGTTAGAACTCTAGCTGTATGAGAAATTAAACTAATAGTTCTGTAATCCTTACAACATTTTGCATTGTTCTTTTTTTCCAGTGGTACCATCACAACATCTAAAAAATCTTCAGGCCATATGCCAGTATCATATACTTGGTTAAAAAATTTTGTGAGTTGCTTAACTGCTTTAGACCCCAAAACCTTAAGAACGTCCACGGGTATATCATCACTCCCAACAGCCTTCCTTCTTTTCATGTCATCAATTGCTCTTTTAACTTCAGACTCGAGAATACTTGGTCCTAGCTGATCTTCTTCCACATCCTCTTCTTCATTTAATTCAATATTTCTTGGCTTTCCTTCTTTGTCATACAGAACCTCAATGTATTCTTTCCAGACATTCTTTACATCGTCTGGCTCCGATACTATTTTACCACTTTTGTTCATGATTCCTTTACGTCCTATCTTTCTTGCTTTTTTCTTGAATAGTTCCCTTGCTTTGCTATACATGAGGTCTGTTCTACAAATTCTTTCACATTCGACAATCTCCTCGCATTTTTCATTTATCCACTGTTCTCTTGCTTTATCTGTTTCCCTTCTTAAAGCATTATTTAACTCCTTGTACTTTCTTTGGCCTTCTTCAGTGTTCATGTTCTTCCACTTTCTCCGCTCTTCCATTTTTTGCAGCATGGCTGCTGTGATCCAGGGTTTTTTGTTTCTTTCACCCGTTATCTTTCCTACCTTCTTTTCCATTACATCTTTAATGTTGCTATGGATGTATCTCCACTCCTCATCTACATTCTTCCTATTTTCTTCATCTCTCTCCCCCAACCTTTCCTCCAGCTCAGTCATGATAGCCTCCTTGTTTTTAAGGAGTTCCTCTAAGTTCCATTTCTTGTTAACTCTTATGTTTCTCCTAACGCTCTTCAGTCTACATTGTATATTTGCCACCAAAAGGTTGTGGTCAGAATCGATATCTGCCCCTGGTAGTGTTTTCACATTTTTAATACTATTTCTAAATCTTTCATTGACTAGTATGTAATCTATCTGGTATCGTCTCTGGTCTCCTGGGCTTCTCCATGTGTAAAGTCTCCGCTGGTGATGCTTAAACCATGTATTAGTTACAATTAATCTATTTCTATGGCAGAATTCCACAAGTTTCTCCCCTCTTTCATTTCTCTTTCCTAGTCCATATTTTCCCACTATGTTATCTTCCTGTCCCTCTCCGACTACACTGTTCCAATCTCCCATTACTATGGTGGTGATCCTTCCTTTTCCCTCATCCTCCAATATCTCCATAATCTGTTCATAGATTTCATCTACTTCGTCGTCGCCAGCATTAGTTGTTGGCATATACACTTGAATTATAAGCATGTCCACTGGCTCCATCTGGAGTTTTACGGCTATTAATCTATCATTAACTGTCACTACCTTACTAATTCTTTCAGCTATCTCTTTTCTCATTATAATCCCCACTCCCCTTTCCTTTTTCTCCCCTCCCGAGTAAATAATCTTAAATTCGTCTGAATTTATCTCGCCTTCTCCTTCCCACCGGACTTCACTAAGACCTACTATACCTACATTATTCCTTCTCATTTCCCTTTTTAAGTTCTCTAGTTTACCCCCTGAATTCATAGTCCTAACATTCCATGTGCCTATTTTTAATTTCTCACTACTTGCTTTCTTATTAATCTTACATTCCTCTGTGCATCCCCTAGGGTAGTCCCCACCCGGAGATCTGATTGGGGGACTATTTTACCTCCGGAGTATTTTACCCCAGAAAGATCCATAGAGGTATTTTCAGCTTTTCAGCCTATCATGGGAAATATAATGAGGTAGTTTCCCCTTGCTTTCCTCATCGCAGTTTCACAGAGTGATTACCCATCTGTAGCTGTTCAGATCCACGTGATCACCACCTACAGAGGTACTGTGCAAGCTGCTGCCCTTGCACAGGGGGATGTAAAACCCCCAAGACTGCTTCTTAGTCTGACTCTTCCCCTCAGACCTTTCCGGCTTGGATGGTCCTACCAGGAGAATTATCTCCCGCCGGCATAGCTCTTTGGTTCGTAAGAGTACACAAACCCTCCCACCTCTGTAAGGTTATGCAGTCCTTAGGGAGGGGGAATTGTAATAATTAATCCTTAATAAATAAATGCTCCACTTAATATTTTTTGTCTCAACATAAATAAACGAGGCCCATTAACCCCTTTAGCATCCGGGCCCCCAAGTACCTTTGCACGGGCCTACTGTATACCAGGACTTATTAAAGGATCTCGCCATTAAGCTACAACGTTCTCATAATGCCTGCATCAGATTCATCTTTCATCATAAAAAGTCTGACCATGGCTCAGAATAATTCCGTCGACTCTCCTGGCTAAAACTTGAATCCAGAAGAAACCTTCACCTCCTCTCCCTATTTTATCAAGTTCTTAATAATCACATCCCTTGTTATCTTTCTTCTCAGTTCGCCGCCATTAATCCAGTTCACCAATGCAATACCAGAGGATGCGATAAATTACTTACTCCACTTCATAGAACGGAAATTAACAACAAATCCTTTACCGTCACTGCTTGCAAACTCTGGAATGACCTTCCAACGTTAATAAAAACTCTCTATCTCTAGGCACTTTTAAACGCTTGTATCACAAGTATCTCCTCTCACTCTCCATGCATTGAACCACTCCCTATCTTCTCTTTCAGGTTGTCACAAGGATGCGCTTATTAGGCATAAATTCATAATTTTATTTTACTTTTATTTTAGTTTATTTTCCTGTATCATAATTACGATGTAATCTCCCAGGCATATCTTACCCTTAAATCCCTATTTCCCTCTCACCCCCTCCCTTATATGGATATTAATGTATGTATTTATACATGATTTTTCTCCCTTTCTGAAATTATTGTTGTTTTTTCTCTTTCTCTGAACTATTTAGGAATTTTTCGCGGTTTTTTACACCTCTCTTCTCTTCGTAGGTGTCTTCCGCAGTGGGAAATATTTTTGTGTGTTAAAATATAACTGATACACAGTTTTTTCGACCCACAAAACTAACAATATTCTTTGATAATACTCTGTGATCTATTAAATAATATATAATTAACTTGTAATTTGTATATATTTTACTGAAATCTTTATGTAATTTAATTTCTTTTAATATGTAAATATTGTAACCACATATGACGAAAGGGTTAAATGCAAGAAGGGATTATGTAGTCTCAATTTCGCCCTAAATAAAGTCGTTTGTCTGTCTGTCTCCTCCTCTCCCTCTCCAACTCTACCTTTCCTCCTCTCCCTCTATTTAGCTCCCCTCTCGTCCTCCACTCTCCTTCTCCTCCCTCCCTCTCCTCCCTCCCTCTCCTCCCTCCCTCTCCTCCCTCCCTCTCCTCCCTCCCTCTCCTCCCTCCCTCTCCTCCCTCCCTCTCCTCCCTCCCTCTCCTCCCTCCCTCTCCTCCCTCCCTCTCCTCCCTCCCTCTCCTCCCTCCCTCTCCTCCCTCCCTTCCTCCCTCCCTTCCTCCCTCCCTCTCCTCCCTCCCTCTCCTCCCTCCCTCTCCTCCTCTACCTCTCCTCCTCTCCCTCTCCTCCTCTCCCTCTCCTCCTCTCCATCTCCTCCTCTCCTCCTCTCCATCTCCTCCTCTCCTCCTCTCCCTCTCCTCCTCTCCCTCTCCTCCTCTCCCTCTCCTCCTCTCCCTCTCCTCCTCTCCCTCTCCTCCTCTCCCTCTCCTCCTCTCCCTCTCCTCCTCTCCCTCTCCTCCTCTCCCTCTCCTCCTCTCCCTCTCCTCCTCTCCCTCTCCTCCTCTCCCTCTCCTCCTCTCCCTCTCCTCCTCTCTCTCTCCTCCTCTCCCTCTCCTCCTCTCCCTTTCCTCCTCTCCCTCTCCTCCTCTCCCTCTCCTCCTCTCCCTCTCCTCCTCTCCCTCTCCTCCTCTCCCTCTCCTCCTCTCCCTCTCCTCCTCTCCCTCTCCTCCTCTCCCTCTCCTCCTCTCCCTCTCCTCCTCTCCCTCTCCTCCTCTCCCTCTCCTCCTCTCCCTCTCTCCCTCTCCTCCTCTCCCTCTCCTCCTCTCCCTCTCTCCCTCTCCTCCTCTCCCTCTCCTCCTCTCCCTCTCCTCCTTTCCCTCTCCTCCTCTCCCTCTCCTACTCTCCCTCTCCTCCTCTCTCTCCTCCTCTCCCTCTCCTCCTCTCCCTCTCCTCCTCCCCTCTTGAGGGGTTAGGTGGAAGATGGGACTTCCTAGTCTCAATCTCGCCCCAAATAAAGACCAAATCAATCAATCAATCTCCTCCTCTCCCTCTCTCTCTCTCTCTCTTCCCGTCTACCGTTCACTTACCGTGATTTCAGCAACTTTGAAGTCGAAAAATTCCAAGAAGATTCACGCGCTATGGATTGGTCGGTAGTATTCGGTTGGAACTCCATTGATTCGAAAGTATTAACTTTCAACACTAACCTAATGGGATGTATCAATCTACATGCCCCCAAACGTACCTGTTATCGCAAACGTCCCTCTGCCCCGTGGCTCACTGTAGATATTAGGAAACTCATTAAGGAAAGAAATAGGCTTCGACGTGCATTTATACAATCCCGAAATCAACTCGTCTACGAGAAATATAGAGCACTCATAAATCGTGTCAAGCTGCTGGTCACTGAATTTAAGTGTCTCTGTTACACCTCCGGCTTTTCCAGATTAACCGAATCCAACCAAGTGTGGAAGCAATTAGGGCATTTAGGGCTAATTCGACAAAGAGACAACAGTATCTCCCTAAACCTTTTATTAGACCAGCTCAATAATCATTTCATTTCTTCCCTTTCCCCTGACACTAGTCCCCCCCCCCAGCCACCCACGCCTATTACGGACACCCTTATTCCTTTCCATGACAAAAATTATTACTTTCAGTATATAACTCATGATACCTTACGCAACTTTCTCTCACTCTCTAAATCAAATTCTATGGGCATAGACGAAATACCTTTAAATTTCCTCAAACAGTCTTTTCCCGCAACGTCTTCGGTTATTCTGGAACTTCTAAATTGCTCATTATCCTTCTCTGTTTACCCTTCTATCTGGAAATCCTCGCTAGTTCGCCGCATCAAGAAGGTGATTACCGTCCAATTTCCATTTTATGTGCTATTTCCAAAGTCTTGGAACGCATAATTCATCAGAAAATTACTGATTATCTTTCGAAGAGGGGAAAATATAATCCTTTTCAATCTGGGTTTCGTAAAGATTTCAGTACTCAGTCAGCTCTCTTAAAAGTCACCGACGATATAAGATATGCGATCGATAAGAGATTGGTGACCACACTAGTACTCTTTGACTTTAGTAATGCTCTTGACCGTGTAAATCACGCTCGTTTGCTATCTAAGATGAAAAATCTAAAATTTTCCTGTTCCGTATTAAACTGATTCCATTCATACTTGGATGGCTGTCGCCAAGCAATCAAAGACCCAAATGGAAACATGTCAAATTGGATTTCAGTTCCATGTGGAGTTCCCTTGGGCCCCTTCTATTTTCAATATAACAACTACTTGACCTTCCAGAAAATATAAAACATTGTATATATATGCTGTACGCTGATGACTTGCAAATCTACTGGCATATTCACCCTCGGGATTCTCCGGATGCTATCTCAAAAATCAATGAAGACGTCACTGCTATCTCGAAATTAATTTATTTTAAACTGCTCAAAAACCAAAGCTATCATTATCGGCAGTTCAAAACTAATAAATTTCTTTGATTTAAATACTATCCGTAAGGTTTTGCTTGGAACCACTGCTATTCCCTTCTCAAACACGGTTCGAAACCTAGGAATTACATTGAATGAAAAAATGTCATGGCAAAATCATGTATCAGACATTTCGAATAAAATAAACAAAAGTTTATACCAGCTGAAAGTAAATAGGAACTTGTTACCTCTACATACCCGTAAATTGCTTATACCCACCTTAATCTTCCCCTACTTCGACTACTGTTGCCTTGTATTTAATGACCTCACAGATCAGTTCGATATCAAGCTCCAGCGCTCAAGGAATTCCTGCGTCAGATTCATTTTCAACCTCAGGAGAGACGTCCATATTTCCCCATATTTGGAAAACCTTGGTTGGCTATCCACAAAATCCAGACGTAAATACTTTTGTGCAATATTTCTTTACTCACTTTTTTTAAATAAACGGCCTGAATACCTCCTCAACTTGTTCCCTCAACGGCCCTCAGGTATGACTACGACCACCAGGTCCGACTGCGGTCACCTCTATTACCCGGCCCATCGGACCACTACTTTTCACAAATCCTTTAAGGTCGTTGGGTCCCAACTATGGAATTCAATTCCCGACCATGTGAAACGTTCCAGTTCCTTGAGTTGTTTTAAATCAAAAATGTATAGTTTATTAATACTTGATAGGAAATTGTAAAGAATGTTCATGCATATTTCATATTTATGTATTATGGTATTAGTGTGTATTTTATGTGAATATATATGTACACATGTCTGTGATGTGATGATGTAAGGATCTGTTGGCCGAGGTGACTAAATCACTCGTTAAATCACTCGTTAAATCACTCGTTAAATCACTCGTTAAATCACTCGTTAAATCACTCATCCTAGACGATGGTGAGGTGGTTCGAATCCCGTAAGCAGCCTTGGATTTTTTTTTCAGATTAGACGGGCTCCAACACACACACACACACACACACACACATATATATATATATATATATATATATATATATATATATATATATATATATAACAACTTACGGAAAAGGAAAGGTAAAATGAATATATGGATGTCAACAAGGTGTTGGGATGAGGAAACCCAGTGAGCACTCACCAATCAGACGACTTCAGGTTGGCGAGGCCCTGGGGATGTCGAAGCGACACACGTAAAATAACACAAAAACACAGAAACATCACAAACGTAAAGCTTTCGGAACTACTCCTTCTTCAGCTACAGAGAGAGAACTGGGAGTAGTTCCGAAAGCTTTACGTTTGTGATGTTTCTGTGTTTTTGTGTTATTTTACGTGTGCCGCTTCGACATCCCCGGGGCCTCGCCAACCTGAAGTCGTCTGATTGGTGAGTGCTCACTGGGTTTCCTCATCCCAACACCTTGTTGACATCCATATATATATATATATATATATATATATATATATATATATATATATATATATATATATATATATAAAAAGCGAAGTTAATATAAAAGTTGGTAATAACCCATTTGTTTACTCTTCTATGCTCAAGTCGAGTTCGGTAATAATCGTCTCCATGGCAACAATCTGATAAAATGCAATTTAAAACGCCAAAACACTAACTTTTAGTATAAATTCAAGTAAATACGATAAATTCTCAAAATTCTGCGATAATAATTACATTCTACATTCTTTTCCCCTTAAAACAGTAGAAACGTCTCTCCGATAGCACCATTTTAAGATATTTTAAAGTATTAAAGAAAACATCTCTACACGATGGATTGAAGACTTCCTATGTAAAACAAATAGGGAAAAGCGTTCCAGGAATCGAACCCGGGACTTCAAACTTCGCCAAACAAAATATAGCCTGGAGGTGGGCCCTGGCAGCACGAGCCTCATACCAAGTTTCACGAAAATCGGTCCATTGATGCTAAAGTTGTTAGTAGGGGACACACACACAGACAGGACCATTTCATAAGACTATCTATCCTTTGGAAACCAGACTAAAAATCGATGACTCTCTGCCGTGTAACAGGGGAAACTTCTACCGTGACCGTCTTTTGTCTCGGTTGCACACTTAAATTAAAAACAAGACTTGTCACAAAAGCTCCAGAGGACCCATAACTCATGTGTTAGATACATTTATAATATAAGCAAAAGTTGACACATAACAAACTCATTCAAAGAATTGAGCTGGCTGTTCTTGGAAGAACGTAGAAAGATACGCAGCTAAGAAATATTCTCACCTCTTCCTCGCCTATATACCTAACCAACAACTTCGAATCCCTAATTTCTGAGCACTCCTTGAATACCCGAGGCTCATCCAAACTACTTATCCCCATTTATCTTAGCAGTTACTATAATAAATCCTTCACCATTACCGCCTGCAATCTTTGAAACTCCCTCCCCTTTCACTTTTACTCAGTCAGTCATGTTAACCAGTTCAAGTAATATTGCGCTAAATACTTAGCAGGCATTAGGTCCTCATAAAAAAGTCAATTTTCCTCTGTATTTTTCCATTCTCTCCTTCATTTAAATGCCAGCACAGTCGCTATAACCATCAGCAGACTGGACAGGCTTTCCTTTATGATAATTTGATATTATTTTACTTTCGTGTGTATTTGTGCCGTACTTTTCCTAATTTTATTCATATTTATGTATACCTTGAAATAATTTTCATTTATGTACATAAATAAGTAAAGGTGGAGACTACGGCGAAATTGATGTTAAATAGAATTAACTCCTTGACCGTAAAATTCAAAATTAGAGACACACAATGAAAAAGGGGGAAGGAGGAAAGGCAGGAAAAGGCAAAAGACAATAAAAATTGTAAACTTACGGGTTTAGGGGTTGTTACTCCACGCCAGGGACCTGATGTCACTCACACATTCACTCACTCAATCGCGCAAGCACTAATCCTAAAGGTGGAAAAGGAAACGGGACCGGGTTTGCGGTCTGCGCCAGGGACCCAAAAAATCACACCGTTGCTAGAAGGTTTGTGAGTCAGTACGACCGCGACAGGGACCTACTAAGCAAACACAAGCACACGTACACGCCAAGAGATAAAGGAAAAAAGGGGAAAGGAACGGGGAAATAATACTAGGTTTACGGGAGATTAAACCACGCCAGGGACTTAGTATCGCACACAGTGGCCTGTAGGTTTATGTGCCTTCCGGCAACGACAGGGACCTAACAGACAAAACAGTCACACACGCAAGCACTCGAATACACGCACACAAGATCTCTAAAAATGAGTTAACGTACTAAATACGTATTTCGAGAGCAATGCTCTCATCATCAGTAGCTGATGTATAATGAGGGGTGGGAGTGTTGTAGGCAGTGTTTATATGTTAATGTGCTGAAGTTAAAGGGAGGGAAAGAGGTTCAGCCGTTACAAGGTACAGAGGTGAAATTTCGTATTGATTTTCGGGAAAAGGTGTAAATGTTCGTAGTGCTGAAAGTTTGCCGATGGATTTAGACGATGAAGATACTGTTGTCGCTGCAAGTGTCGCTTTTGTTGTCATTAGCAGCGCCTATTTGAAAATGAAGATGGAAAGAATGAAACTGCAGACGACGACTTGACGACTGACTGACGGCACTGACAATGAGTACTGGTTCGGAAGGCGCAATGCTGCCAGATCCACATGAAATATCCCGAAAACAGGGAACATTCCCACGAGCTGGCATCAATGCGGAGACACATTCATCAGTGGGCGAATAATGAATGTGTGGAGGAGTTAAAAAAATCGCGGCTTGCCGAATATTCGACTCTTGACTCTCGAAGGGAAATAATCGTGGTTCGCCGAGTGACGGACATCTGTACTCGTTGTTCCATCCACACTACTAGATATTTGGCGAGTGAAGAATACCCGTGACTCGGGCTTAAGAAGAGACTCCCGGAGGCGTCCATTAGGGCCTCTATTCAAACGCTGGAAGGATCCTTCTTACGCCATCGTAACTTTATCGGTCGGAGGGAACGGCAGCGCCCCCGTTGCGCCACCGGCGACCCCGTGAACCCCGGGAGGAGGAATCCGACCTCTGGGGACTCTTCGTCACTCTTGCTCGCGCCTCGAGAATGAGAAAAGAGGGCGAAAAGTGGAGAGGAGCAGGAAGAGGCGCGTACTGGGCCGATCACCGGGTTCACCTCGGCGGTCATTGTCGTGAGAATGCGACGAAAGAGGCGAGGTCGAGCCCTCGAAGGCCGAACCTTCGTAGGCCAAGCCTAAGCGAGCTTTTGTATTCTAAGGTCGGCTCGACCTTTTATACCGTTTGATGATATATAATTTGCGGAATTTGAGAAGGTGTCCCATCTATCTATCATCTGGGAGACTTTTCTTCTGGCGAATCCTCCGCACGAGTTATATAAGCCATATTCCAGTCACATAAGTAACAGTATTTAACCATACGAGAAAATTTTCATTTTTATTTTCTGAAGTTCGGTGAATGCGGAGGAATAACTTGCTCCGATTGCGATTTTCTTGTTGCGACCGACGCATTTCTACTTTCATTGAGAGGTTTGTTTAATTTGCCTTTTGATTTAACTATCTGTTGCGAGTTATACTTCAGCTCCAAAATCGATTGAAAATGTAATTCATTGTTTATTCAAATACAATTCAAATAACGGGTCGATAAGTTAAAAGTAGATGTGCATTGTATAAGAAAGCAAAAAACAATAAAAAAGCCGGAATGAAAAAGTTAGTCGTTCGTGTTGATCCACTCTCGAGGACGGTCTAACTTTCTTCGTTTAAATTGCAAGGCATACGTACTTTCTCGTAATATCCATCCTTTCAATGGAAATTATAGTTAAGTTTCCCCAGGACCACGCAGCGGACAAGTCGTTTGTTTCATATTTTGCGACTTGGATAAATAGTGACTGACCTATTCTCACCATGAGTGGCCCTAACACCTTACAAAACGATGTTTGTAATTTCGCTGATATTGTGGCAAAATGGTTAGTTGAGGATGATGAAGAAACCACTGATGTTAGGACCAGTATCAATTGATAAGCAAATTGCTGGCGAAGATTTGTAACCAATGAAAAGTAGCCAAAAAGAAAAAGGTTTCACATCTGTCCATAGTCGAAAGGTAAGAAAAAAGCATCAATGTGTATCAAGTGTAAAAAAAGTCTGCAGTAACTGTTCTTCTGTTTGTTGTTAAAAATGCATAAGCTAATTGCGAAATTCATTCTAAAAATTGAAGTCTAAGCCTTTGTCAGTTTTTGTGCATTACATGTATTACTAATTTCCGAGATTAGTTTGTTGATTAACTGTTTCTTATTTCAAAACGTGGAAAAGCAAATCAAATATTTGGGTAACAATTTTTTTAAATCTCACTTTACGAAGACAAGCTTTTTTTAAATACATAAAATTTAAATTTTGTTTCACGTATACTTTTTAATTATTAAGAGAAATAGAGAATGTTTCTTATGAACATATTTTTTCCTTAAAAGTTACCTAGTCTGTTCGAAAGCTAAAAATTTTCACTCGGTTCAACTTGATCCATGATAGGAATAAAAGTCTTCCACAATTTTAGTGTCCGGTTTCGCTATAATCGTAGCATTGTCAGGCCCACTTAGTGGACGAAATACCTCGGGATTTTAGTAAATTTTTATGACTGAAGGAGTTGTCACACTGATGTTAACCCATGCTCACTAGGAATTGCTCACAACATATGCTTAAGGGTTAACCGAAGATGCGGTCTCTGAAATCCCTTCACTTTGGGTGAAATCGTTGGTATTTTGACGTGTTCTGAAGGTTTTACTCGTTTCCGATCCGTTTTTATCGCATGATTCGTCGGACGAATTGGCGTAGTTCGATGGAAATCCGCGAGGCGTGTGCGTGATCGCCGCTTGAAGCGAACTTATCAGAAAGAAGAACAAGTTGATTTTTTTTGAGGAAGAATATATGCGCCGCACCAAAATCATGGCGATATGATTCCTCTCTTCCATTTTAAGAGCAAGAGTGCGCGCTTAAAAGTATTCACTATGACTTGGAATGGTATTTAAATGTTCTCGGAAATATAATGAAGTGTGCATTGACTTAATCTTTTCTAATATTTCAAAAATCGAATGTTGGAGGCTCTTTGCATGCGGCCCAATTAAGCGTTTGTTACGCCACGGAGCTTTGCTGGAAAAGTTGCCCTGTAGTTAACCGAATGACTTCTTTGTCCAAGATGGTGTTATGAAAAAGATTCGTAAAAAGGAAAGTTATTGTTGTTTATTTTTGATGACGTCGTTTCTCTAGTTTTATCGACATATTGCTGGAGAAATGGGAGAGTTGCGATTCCAGAAAAAAATCGCCTCTTTTTTTGCGACTCCGTTCGTTGGCGGGATCGCTTTCAACAGAAAGCAGTTGTGATTTAGCTTTCCTAAACTTATTGTAAATTAGCAAAAGATAATATATTTTAAGAATGTCAGGATGTAATGCATGAAAAGTATTGAATCGCTTTGACTCTTATGGCGCGATAAAATTTATAGCAGAATTGGTAATCCATATCTGATTCAATACCGAAGTTCATAAATGTACGGCGTTTGCCATTAGGACGTTTGCTTGCTTCGAAGGCGATGAGTGATTTATGTTTATCCCACTAGAGGCGTTCCGTCGGCGGCGCTCGTGTCACTCATGTCAACTCATCTCTAAATTTGTTTCATCGAGCTATAGCTCCGTCTTGATTGTATCAACGAAAGAAATTATGACTGAGGTAATGTGGTGCGGTGACTTTTATTTTCGGAGCACCATTCTCCCGTCCCCTTCTCTGCCCGCCATGTATTTTCTCTCTCTCTCTCTCTCGACGCCGTCTGAGACCTGGAATGTTCCCTAGTGACCCGAAGTATGAGTTTATCTCTCCCTCGAACAGTTTTTATGGGTAAGAATTAATTAGAAGGGGAGCCTCTTGACAAGCATCGTAGAAGTGCTTACGGTCGCGAATAAAACTGCGGGAGACATTGGCGGAGAAGCGCATCGCGTTATTTTCATCAAAACAACAGATCGCGAACCGTTTCACTCGTCATTGAACGCTCGACAAATGAATGCTATTTTATGTCTGAAATGATCATCTTTTTTTGTATTGTCCGTTTTATTGGAGATGTCATCTCATCTAAGGAGGGATAAATTAACTGTATCAAGAGTGGAATCTAATTCATTGATGCTGTGATTTTACTTAACTGTATATTCTAGCGTATTAAATAACGCCATTGAAGTTTAATCGAATAACTGCTTTAAAAATACAGAACTGAATCCTATTAAAAGGGATAGGTGTCGATAACGCGTTCTCTTCCTTTATTCGTGTTAACTTAGGCTCCGGGTGTAAATCGGATCGCAGTATTTAAGGCTTTAAGGTGATTCGTTGAATTTATCGTCTAACTGCTTCGACTGGAATTCGACCATTATGTATAGCACTAACATTTCGTTAAAATACTTAATTATTATATCTGACGAAGATGTAATATTATATTCTACTTGCGTTGCAATTTCTCAAACCATTCTTTCGCAAACTTGAGTGGAAGAAACCATACCGCTGCCAAAAATAACAGGCCGTGTTTTTTGCTCTACTGCCGATTCGCTTTTGTTTTGGCGATGCGCAGGAAGGCGAGGCAGAGTTCACATTGGTGGTGCGAGTCTCTTACGTAAGCAGATGGAATCTAGAGTGTCACTTGGCCCATCTCACTTGACCTTCTGCGCTTAAGGGAAAGAAATCCGACGGATATAATAACTGGCGGTTGTTTTTCTCTCTCTCTTTCACTCTCCCTCTCGCCCCATCACCCTCCCCCCTCCTACTCGAACTCTACCCTCCCCATCCCCCGTCCGACTACCACTTTACCCTCCGCATTCCCCTTTCCATCACCCCTTTCCACCCTTCTCGCTACCCCCCCTCTTATCCACATTCCCCCTCTTATCCCCATTCCCCCTCTTATCCCCATTCTCCCTTCTCCCCAATCCCCCTTCTCCCCTTTCACTACACTGTCCCTTCCCTTCTATCCTTTCTCCCCATTCACCCCCCCCTCTCTCCCTCCCCTTACCCCTCTCCCACTCCCCTTACCCCTCTCCCCCTCCCCTTACCCCTCTCCCCCTCCCCTTAACCCTCTCCCCCTCCCCTTAACCCTCTCCCCCTCCCCTTAACCCCTCTCCCTCTCTCTCTTCCTCTCTCCCTCCCCCTCTCCCTCCCTCCCTCCCCCTCCCTCCCTCCCCCTCTCTCCCTCCCCCTCTCCTTCACCTCTCCCCCCCTCACCCTCTTCCTCTCTGCCCCTCCCTTTTAGGTCCTTTGAAGTTTGTACTAACGAGGTTATACTGTTATATAGATTATATTACAGTTGGGCAAACGTCGTAAGTTATTCGGATAACTAAGGTGTTGCGATGTATCGGATTAGGACGCTGTCCATTCGGCCAATGTTCCCGTAGCCTCCGATGTCCTCGAGCCAACCCAGAGACGTATTTACGTAAAGTGGCTCTATTAGTAACATGTACGGCCGACGTATTTTGAGTCGAGCAAACGGCCTTGGTTGACCACGAATCGGGACTCGGTCTGCCACTCCCGGCACGCCCTTCGTGATCCTTGGGGATGGAAAATTGGAGGTCGCCGAAAGGGCAGAGAACGAGAAAAGTTTTTCGAGTTTCGATCACGATCTATAAGTCGGTTCAACCGAAGTACCTACTCGAGGTGAGCTCCGCAAGACATTTCAGACCTTAGCACTTTCCTACGTGTTTATTAGGTTAGATTTAAGGAATGGTAATTATTCACCAAGCGTTGAGATGCACGTCAATAGTAGTAATACCTCCGACCGTCATTCTACTTTAAACGCAATGTTAATTAACAGTAGAATACATTCTAAGCGTAGAAATAGTCGACATAATAGGAAGGACAAGGAGGCAGTAAATAATAATAATAATTCAGTAGCCCGTGAGGCATCGTTACGTAGTAAAGCAATAAACTAAAAATCATCACAGTTAACTGTCGCGGCATTCGCAGCAAGGAGGCCGAACCTTAACATCTTATTCGTAGTCTGCGTGCTGATGTAGTGATAGGTAGAGAAAGTTGGCCAACGGTGGACATAGCCAGTTAGGAGATCTTTCCTCGTGACTATAGCGTTTTTAGAAAAGATCGATATATCCGGTCGGGAGGTGGAGTCTTTATAGCAGTTAGCAATAAATACGAAAGTTACCCAATACAGGTTAATGACCACGAAGTCGAAAGTGTTTGGTGTAGTGTGAAAGGGGGTGACTGTAAAACTAAAAATGTATGAGCCTTTTATAGACCACCAAATGCTAACAAGTGGCTACGCTAAGTTCGATTAATAAAGATAAAGCCATTATAATCGGGGGCGATTTCAATCTTCCATCAATTGATTGGAGGCATAATTGCTTTTATTCCGGTGGTAGAGAGCGTGAATCGTGCGAGGCTTTACTTGAAACTTTCGGCAAACATTCATTGTATCAGTTAGTGAGACTTCCCACGAGATTTAATAATATATTCGATTTATTGGCCACTAATCTTCCTGAGCGTATGACTAAGGTTGCTGAAGGAATCAACGATCACAAGGCAATGTACGTGGAGTTTCAGCTAAACATTGAGAAACAGGTAAAGGCTAAAAGAAAGCTTTATGTATTCGCCAAAGACGATTTCACAAGATTTAGGTCTTTTCTGCGAGGTAACAAATATTGCAGACGCGGAAGAATCCTGGTGCATGTTCAAAGATATGATGCGAGAGTGCACAGATGATTCCAAGCATACTAAAGCATGAAAGTGCAGAACCTAGATGGTACAACCAGGAAGTTAGGAGCGCTCTCCGACGGCAAAGAAAACTCCACTCTCGCGTAAATAACACATCCTCAACAGATTGCAACGTTAAGGCAGTAATAGAAGGAGGCGCACTCCATAGCCAGAGTGTCAATGTGTAATGCGTTCAACAATTACAAAAAGAAGGTTTTACAGGATAACTTGAAAGAGAACCGGAAAGCATTTTGGTCTTACGTCAGAGAAATCCAAGGTAGAGGCCACAGTATTGCGTCACTGAGATCGGAAACGGGAAATGTAGTTCATGATAGTGCGGAGAAAGCAAGCCTATTAAATCATCACTTTCAGAAAGCTTTTACTCCTAATGAAGATGAATGTGAAACCCCTATTTCTATGCATCAGGGTGACTCGATGGAAGATTTGATATTTTCCAAAAATGGTATCGCGCTCCAACTTCATTCAGTTAAACCAAATAAATCTCCTGGGCCGGAGGAAATACCCGCGCGAGTATTGAAAAACTTAGCTTATGAAATCTCGCCGTATTTGAAAATTATATTCGAGAAATCCATTACGGAAGGTGTCGTTCCTAAAGATTGGAAGGGGGCACACGTTACGCCCATCCATAAGGGCGGCGACAGAGAGAACCCCGAAAATTATGGGCCAAATTCCCTAACTTCATTATCGTACAAGATACTTGAGCACGTACTCCTTAGTTCTGTAATGCGCTATTTATATAGTAACTCATTGCTTAGCGGATGCCAGCTCGGATTCCGGAGAGGCAGATCATGCGAAACGCAGCTCGGCCTGTTCGTGGATGATTTGTTGCGATGCGGAGAGAATAATACTCAGGTCGATGCCATATTCATTGACTTCAGGAAGGCGTTCGATGAAGTTTCTCATAGGAAATTAATTGCGAAGTTAGGACAATGTGTAAAGTCTTCGCTGGTGATGCTTAAACCATGTATTAGTTACAATTAATCTATTTCTATGGCAGAATTCCACAAGTTTATCCCCTCTTTCATTTCTCTTCCCTAGTCCATATTTTCCCACTATGTTATCTTCCTGTCCCTCTCCGACTACACTGTTCCAATCTCCCATTACTATGGTGGTGATCCTTCCATTTCCCTCATCCTCCAATATCTCCATAATCTGTTCATAGATTTCATCTACTTCGTCGTCGCCAGCATTAGTTGTTGGCATATACACTTGAATTATAAGCATATCCACTGGCTCCATCTGGAGTTTTACGGCTATTAATCTGTCATTAACTGTCACTACCTTACTAATTCTTTCAGCTATCTCTTTTCTCATTATAATCCCCACTCCCCTTTCCTTTTTCTCCCCTCCCGAGTAAATAATCTTAAATTCGTCTGAATTTATCTCGCCTTCTCCTTCCCACCGAACTTCACTAAGACCTACTATACCTACATTATTCCTTCTCATTTCCCTTTTTAGGTTCTCTAGTTTACCCCCTGAATTCATAGTCCTAACATTCCATGTGCCTATTTTTAATTTCTCACTACTTGCTTTCTTATTAATCTTACATTTCCTCTGTGCATCCCCTAGGGTAGTCCCCACCCGGAGATCCGAATGGGGGACTATTTTGCCTCCGGAATATTTTACCCCAGAAAGATCCATAGAGGTATTTTCAGCTTTTCAGCCTATCATGGGAAATATAATGAGGTAGTTTCCCCTTGCTTTCCTCATCGCAGTTTCACAGAGTGATTACCCATCTGTAGCTATTCATATCCACATGATCACCACCTACAGAGGTACTGTGCAAGCTGGTGCCCTTGCACAGGGGGATGTAAAACCCCCAAGACTGCTTCTTAGTCTGACTCTTCCCCTCAGACCTTTCCGGCTTGGATGGTCCTACCAGGAGAATTATCTCCCGCCGGCATAGCTCTTTGGTTCGTAAGAGTACACAAACCCTCCCACCTCTGTAAGGTTATGCAGTCCTTAGGGAGGGCGTTCTATATAAAGAAATAAAAAAAAACAGGAGGATCATCAGTCGCTGCTTGAAGACTTAAGAGCCATTTCAACGTGGTGCAAAAAATGGCAAATTGAAATTAATTACACTAAATGTGCCGCAGTTACGTTCTGGAAAAGTAAGAACATAGAAGTAGGTTTCGAGTATAAAATAGATGGAATAAATATTCAAGCAGCCGAGTATGTAAAATATTTAGGAGTAACCATTTATCGAGATCTTTCATGGGACATGCACATTCGTCGAGTTAAAGGTGCGGCCAACAATAAACTGGCTTTCATAAGTAGGATAGTACGGAACACTACAGAAAAAGTACGCGAAACATGTTACTTATCACTGGTTAGACCTCAAGTGGAATACGCCTCATGCATATGGGATCCGTGCGAGAAGGGACATATAATTCAATTAGAAAGAGTGCAGCGCAGAGCAGCCAGATTCGAAAACAGAAGTACGAACATAAGGAAAGCGTCACCTCATTATTGAGGGATTTGAACAGGGTACCACTGGAGGATCGTAGATTGAACTCAAGGTTGTGGCTTCGGGAGAAATATAGATCGGAATGTGTAAAAGACGAGGTTGTAGGAATAATTGAAGCACCAACGTATATAGGTAGAAACGATCGTGACGATAAGAAACGTGAGATCGATTGTAGGACGGAGCGTTATCTAGGCTCGTTCTTTCCGAGGACAATACGAGATCACAATAGAAAATTTCAACCTGCGATAGGGAATCTTTAGGTAGGTTATGGTGCATTGCACCCCCTGCCGCCCACCAATTAGGTGAATTGCAGGGTAACATGTAGATGTAGATGTTACTCGATCGGTCCCGGGACGAGGACCTCGAATCGAGGTCATGCAGACCTCTACGAAGCACCGGACCTTTGCCGTGATCGCGTTCATTAGTGCTCTTCTAAGATGCGCCGGGGTGAGCTCGCGTGTGGCGCACGACATCCACACCACCACTTTCGCGGTCGGCTATATTTCTCCCCGCCATTTACAGTTGACACCTCGATTCTCTTTAAATGCTAGGCTCTCTCATAATGGGGAGGCCACATGGGCCTTGCCTTAGGGCCTCAATTTAGAGAGTGTCATCAAAATTTGGAGAAGAGAGATAAAACAGAGACTCAAAAGTCAGAAACACTTATGAACTATTATACCTAAGGAAAGAAACAGAAAAATAGACAAATTGGTTTTTTACATTGAATTTTTAATAAATACATAATATGAAATCGTGAGTTTACTTTACACTTTTTATTTATTTAATAGTTTAATATTTCCAGTATTTCTTTACACCCCCCAGCCACCCACCCCCTATATAGCATAACACTGTATATTGTTATTCTATGTGAAGTCATATAGGTATTAACCGTCGCAACATTTTACAATCAATGCAAAAATTTGATAAATAAGACATGCTCGGCAAATGGGAGGGGATCCTTAAAAGAGTTAGGGCCCAAGGCCTCCAAATGCCTTATGGTATTAGATTACTCCTAAATTCAATATTTAGAGAAACACTAATACGGGTCATTGTACATTGTATCTGTTGTCATTCTCACTCGTGCACGCACTCAATCATAACTAAATCCTAAAGGTGGGAAAAAAAGAATACATCGGATTTACGAGAGGTTATTTCGCGCCAGTGCCATCGGTTTGATATTCGGGTTTGTTTGAGTGCCCAGTCAATTCGCCTCTCTTACAGCACAAACGGGTATCTCAGAGGCAGTTCAATGAATAACCGGGGAGGGAGGAGGGAAACCCGGTGCCGGCATTTGCCTTCTCTTACGAAGAACACCAGGGGGGCCAACGACTTAACGTCCCTTCCGAAGGACGGACCAGCTGAATTTGCGCGGTCTCCTCAAACCACACAGACAGGGGGCAGGGCGACCTTGAGAAAAATCCTACTCGCGCAGGATTCGTACCCGATGACTTTTTCAAGCATCGGGCGAGTAGCAGCCAGCGTCCAAACCACTACACCACCGACACCCCCCTTGATATTCGGGTCACTGCACCGATGGGGACATAAGTACTTAGCAACAACATTCACTCGCACATACGCGGAACTAAACAGTGTGTTAATAAAAGAAAAAAATAATATTTGGCTTTACGGGAACTTATTCCGCCAGGGACATAGTATCAGGGGCAGTTGTCTAAGTCTAAGTTGTCTAAGACGTTTATATGTGTCTTCTTACAGCGACAGAGGCTTATTCACGTCTCTTTAGTGGAGAGGTTTTCAGATTTTTTTCTGCGGCCCAATAAAATGAGAAAATATATGTTGCGCCCCAGAAAATTTTTTTATTCATAAATTGCTACATATAAATTACTAATTAGTGAATCTGCGAAACGAAATAGCGTATATTAATTAAACCTTTCGTACATAGTGTTCAAAAAGTAAAATTTCATACAAAGGATATATGTGCGTTGCTTGTAAACCAAAAATGCAGAACTGAATTTAAATCTTAAAAATGAATCTGCATGTCATTGAGTACAGTATATTTAAAACGGAAAACGCAATCATCCAAGAAGAATTTAATACCAGAAAAATGAAATAATTACTTTCTTTTCCAATGAGAATTGGCACTGATTTTACTTGGAACTCATTATATTAATAAAAAATATAGTATTTTGCTGCCTATAATTACCATACAATTTACGGTAATAAATAATCTTTAAAGGTGAGGCGCAATTCCTTGATATTACTAGGAAGATTAAAATAATCGATAACTACTCTGTACAATAAAATAACCCTTGTGGTACTTACTGGATATTTATTTACGAATTATTAATCAAAACAATTTTATGCAATGTTTTTCGAAAAATGAGTTATAAATTACGCAAGGAAAATAAAACCCTTGTTTATCCTATCGCAAAGTAGGGTTGGAAATTAGATGATGGCGAAAATTACCTGGAAATATGGAAGAATATAAAGAATAACAGCCACTTGGATTTCAGACGCTGTATATGCGCACAGATGATTTTCTCTCTTCTTGTCACCGAAGGAAAAATTATAATGAGAAATAACTTTCCTTCCTCTTTTCACAAGAGGAAGCAGACTATGGCATTAGTTTGACGACCTCCCAAAACAAAGTGATTTTAAGACTTTCGCGTTACAGTCGTAATTAAAACTATGAAAGACAATGTAGGAGGTTGGGGTAAAAGAGAAACGCTAAAGATTGGTAATAATGAAAAATGGAGATACCTCCTCTTAACAATAAAAATAATAAAAAGGAAGTGCTCACACGCCGGTTTAGGGGAAATTACTCCGCGCCAGGGACATAACACTCATGCATCTCCGGGTTCCTATTGGAAACTAATTGTGTGTTTTTGTTCAAAGACGTTCATGAATAAATTGACTAAAAAAGGTGAAAGTGGGAAAATGGCTGTCCAATCATGTTGTTTGTAAAAAAAATTAATAGGAAAAAATTTTGTTCAATGCGGAGTTTAGATAGGTTAATTTATTCAACGGATATATCGCGGGAAACATCTATATTCGAGAAAACGATCTGTAGTATTTATTGGGATGCTAGAAAAGGGAGACAAGAAATCAAAAGAAACTAATGCTTGGGAATCAAAGTATTAAATTTTTGACATTTTCAATGAAATCTTTAGCATTTTTAGGTAGGTTTTAAAATTCGTCAACTTTCCATTTAGAAAGGAAATGTGTGGGAATCAATACATGATACAATAGGTCTAATAGAAATTCCAGGTTTGTGGACCTAAAGTGAACAATGTAATATTGAGATTTGAAACCGTAATTTTATAACGAAAGACCTCTTCTGAGTTTTGGGCAGTTTTTTTACTTTCTTCATACGCGTCCGCGTAGTAGGCAAGTTCCCGTCGGATTTATTTATTGGGCTTATGAAAAACATGATGCCACGAAAACACACAACGCAATATAGCAAGATATATTAATTGAAATTATGTATTAAAATTCGTGGAAGAATTTCCGGCGAAGCTAACTTTAAGGATATACAGTCAGTGTTTGAGAGGCTACGCCGCGTCATCAAACTTGCATAAAACTCGGGATTTTTCTGAAACCCGCGCACGACTTCAAAATGGATTTAGTCAATAATACAAATTGAATTTCAAATACCTTGTTAGTATCGCCTTCCCCCTTCCGTTCTCCTTTTATTACTTTCTCCGTATACGAAGTATAGAGATAGTATTGTTTTCATGAAAAAAATCGAATTCGAGATTTCAACAAAAAACATGTTTTAAGGTCCCTGAACACGTTTTGACTATTTTCTCGATGATGTCTGTTTGTCTGTCTGTCTGTATATGATAAAAATGTTTGTGGGCGCTCTAACTCAAAAACTATTATAAGATCTGATTAGTTTTTGGTAAAAATCGGTCGACCGGTAGTGGGTGTTTACTCTTGTCACTATTTTGAAATATTTGCTTTAATATTTGATAAATGTAACAATGTATCGGAATAAAAGTTGTAGAAATTTCATTTTCTACAACCTTTATTTGATACATTTTTCCATTTCCATTACATTTTTAAGAGATATCTTATACTTTTAGCTGCCACCACCACGCCACCTACCGAAGACTATTGTTAACAATTGACGCTTAGTTACGTCTTATGTTAGTAACGCTCTTTTTTTTTCTTAATTGTCAACCGGAAGTAAATATTGACATCGATCCCAGAGCTAACAACATGTAATTTGCCATATAATATGGAGAAAGTCATGTGTTGCCCACATCAGTTTATTTTTCTTTGTAGTCTTTGATATGGATTTCTAGTCGTTGGTCTTCTTATTGGTCATTATAGTTAACGTTTTTCACTGCAATATGGCCCTGATGTGCTGCGCGTAAATCAATAAATGAATAAATAAAGGATAATACTATCTCAATAATCTCCAAATGTGATCTTAGAATGCGGATGCACATAGCACTCGCGGCTCATGATCTTGACGCCGCAATAAATACGTTACCTCTGCATCATTAAAAGTTACTAAATTTTGCCAAAAAATTTTTTTATCTTTGAACAATAATGAAGTAGGTGAAGTAATTTAGCAATTATTTCGCATTTATGTGAATGTGCTTATCTGGCAAACTAGCTTAGAACCTCACGGAAAACGAAGTTCACGCGTAGTTTCGATTAACACAATCACAAAAATGAGAATCATCATTAAGTAATGCAAGATTTGCTGACGAGCAACAAAGGGGCAAAGGTTAAAGCAGGTGAAGAGAAGACCCCAACGAAATGAAGATGGAAAGAAAACGTGAGTTGAGTTGGCCATCGTTGAAAGATCGTAGATTATAGGCGAGACTTAAACTTCTAGATAAATATAGGTCGGAGATATTCGTAAATGAAATGAAAGATATTATTCGACAACCAACGTATATCGGACGGAGAGATAATGAGGACAAGATTCGCGAAATAGATAGTAGGACAGAGAGGTATAAGGAGTCCTTTTTCCCTAGGACAATACGTGACCACAACAGTGAATAATAATTAGTTAGGAACTTGGTGCGCGGCACCCCCTGCCATCCACCATCAAGGTGACTTGCAGGGTAATATGTAGATGTGGATTATCCTGTTTCGTTTACTCAAAACTCGATTAGTTGTAAGGACGAATGGAATATTCGTCCTTACAACTAAACGAGCTATGTACAATTTGCTACTGTAACCACAGAATCATTCATATGAGAAGGTCAATATTGGCTATAATATCATCCAAAAGAGATTCTTTGTGA
The DNA here is from genome assembly GCA_028673005.1 of Tanypteryx hageni. Classification (NCBI taxonomy): domain Eukaryota; kingdom Metazoa; phylum Arthropoda; class Insecta; order Odonata; family Petaluridae; genus Tanypteryx; species Tanypteryx hageni. The sequence goes on from CM054117.1 coordinate 7,215,596, forward strand.
GGGAGACAAAAGTTAAGTCCTTCGCTCAAGAGATTGAGTTCTTGTTTAGTAAATGTTTCTTGAGAGAGGTTATGGACAATATCGATGTCATCTAAGTGTTTCATGTGGTCACTGAAGGATTTTATGTTTTTTGTGTGTGTGTGGGAATAAGAGACTTTAGCGTGGAGTAGTTTCCCCTAAACACGGAGCGTGTGTGTGAGATAGCGTGAGGGTTAGGTCTCTGGCGTGGATGATTTCTCCTAAACGGCGTTCCAGTGCTTCCTTTTTATTATTTTTAAGGTTATTAGGTTTCTCCATTTTGCATTAGTTGTATTTAACTATAGGGCTCTGATATTACTTTCTCTTTGAACTGAAGATTGGCTTCTGGAAATAGACCTTCAAGGCAATTTATCCTCGGACATAAGATTATCGAGAATGAAACTTCGGAAAATACGCTTTACGTTTTCCAGGAAAGCAATTAGTGCTCCCTCGCTACGCTAGGGCGCTGCAGTAGTTCAGTTTTTGGAAAAGGCATAGGACAATGACAAGTGCCCTAACGGCGGGAATGGGTGGAAAATTTTGTAAGGAAGGTATTCTGCTGATTTGGCGATAACCGTTTTACCTGTCGAGGCACCATATGCTATCGGGCAAGGGCCTTGCGGTCCATTTTCAAAATTTCGCGGCCCACCATTGGACCGCGGCCCATCCTTTCAAATACCCTCCTTTGGTGTTTCTTTAAATATCGAATTATGTGATTTATGTGTAATATTACGCCATATTCTTCTTCTTCGTAGTCCTCGCCATTACTTATTACTCGGACCCACCCTTTAATAGAATCTTACTATTTATCGGTGATTTTTTCATTTTGAAGGTAAAATAAAAATGGAATCCATTTATTGCATTGATCGCTCCTTAAATTTGCTTTGTGTTGCATATCTTCTTCGTAGAAAAATTGACTTTTTAAGACCACTTTCTCTTTTCAACACTTTTGTAAGAAGAATTGAATCGGATTAACCGATCAAATTAATAATCAGATTCGAATTGACCAAATTTGGCCATCCCTGCATCTGTGCTTATCAAGCTCCGCGCTTCCAAATTTTTACCTCGTTTGTTTTTATGATCCTACTGAGATGACCGTAAACAAAGACTTGTACCCCTACGGAAAGACCGGAAACTTAATGCTATAAAACGATTCCCAGGATTTCCATGGAGGGGCGACAATCGATGGGTCAACGGGAAAATTTGGAACTACGTGTTAACGAATGCTAGCGTGACGTCATTTCAGGATGTCCCTCGCCCCCTTCCTCTCCCGTTTTATTACGATAATAATAGCACATATAAATTGCACGGACATATTTAATGGACATAAATGAAAGAATTGCATGCAAGAAATCAAATTCATTACCGTATATCACACATTGCGAGAGTACAAAGTCATTATCAAATTACATAACAGCGAGGTACTTTTACATAAATATTATACAATAAAGATGTAAAAATGAATTATTGTAACAGAATTTTATAACATTAATACCTTTTATGCATGAAACGTAATTAAAGGAAATTCACGTGGGCGACGAAAGACGTCAAACTTTCACGTCAAGAATGAATTTGTGGATCAAGCAAAAATCTATTTGTAAAGTGATTTCTTCGGCCCTGGAACACCTCTTCATGTTGCACCTGTAAAAAGAACGAAAATGAATATCTAAGAATGTCAATCATTAAACCTGCTAAACCTAATGAAATTGATGCAGGAGGCAATGGGCATGCTTCAGATGTTGCAATAAATGTAAAATAAGGCAAATGCGCTTACGGCTCATTGCGGTCCATAAACAATGTTTCTATAAAGATCACATTACCATTTGTAAAATTAAACACATCACATTGCACTAGAAAATGTCCACTTTATCTATAATTTACTCTAAGCACAGTTGTATTTGCTGACGTTTACGTGATCACAGCAGTTACAGTTAGCCCATTTAAGATCTATATGTATTAATCATATAACAAGGAAAACTTTTGATACAGAAATTACAATTTCTCGATCGAAAAATATATGTATTTCTAAATACGTTTTGAAACAAAGAAGAATTATCTTGAAGTCTAGGATTACAAACAAATGCATAATGAGAAACAAGAAATAACCAAGTTAACAATTTCTGTTAATTAAAAATATTTCAAATTAAAACAATGAGACATCGCTATGGTACACTTATTTCATTCTATTACAAGCACAACTCTATCCCCTGGCGTCTATGTTGCAGTTTAACTTCCAAACTCACTATAATCTACTGATAACCGCGAGAAGTTTTAAACAGAAATTTCAGTTACTCAATCTAAAATTACGGCTTATTTTGTGAACTGACACGTACCATATTCACGGCCAGGGCAATGGATGACACAGCTAGGTGAAGTAAGCGAGGCTTAACACCTAAAAATGAGAAACATTTCCTCTCAAAATGCTTCTCGCAAACAAACAAACGAGAGAAATTTCTTTCCTTCCTTCCTAGAAGATCTATCCATTGCAGGTATCTGTTAAGAAAATATGAAAGCATTCTCACAAAACGCATTCACATAACACTTCGTAGAACTAGTTCGTTCGAATTTTTTTCAAAAATATTTGATATTTTTAAGACTTACCTGTTGATTGGAAATCAGATCAAATTCATTCCGTCACGTTTTCTTAAACAGTGATGAATGCATATCTACTACATATCTACTTTACAAAATCAGAGTAACTGAAAACCGATCAATAAGCAATGGCGAGCTTTTATCAAGCAAAATGGCCTCTGTTCCGTTACGATACACAAGGAACGTGTGGCGCTGTGGTGATGCGGTAGAGAGAGAGAAATAGAAGGAGAAAAATAGAGGGAGAAAATGAGAGAGAGAGAGAACTGACTGCGACTGCAGCGCCTATCGCGGACCCCTTAGCATAGTGAACTACGTGTAAAAGCTGGGAATCTATTCTCCCATAAGAGTTTCATACCCCTGACCGTAACGAATAAGAAAGTTTTCTCCGATTTGACTAAAACTATATGGCTCCGGCTCTAGAACGTTCCATGTCGCATCTTGTGAAATCTACTACCATGGGAAAGTTCATGACGTTAACGTACTGTTTCATTCATTTTAAAATTTCTCTCTACTTTTCATTCTTTACCGTAACATTCTATTTTTCTGCCAAACTCGTGAATTAGTGCGCGAAAAATATATTTGGAACGGAGCTAATTGTATGTTTTCATTGCTTTTGCAGATGATAAATCTTTGGTCGGCGACGGCCGTTTGCTCTCTGAAAATGGAAGATCGCGGAGGAGACGTCCCCAGCCTTCGTAGATAACGCGCCGTTGTGTAAGTAGATATTTCTTGGACTGCGTAGCCTACTATGGGCAACTCGCCTCCGTCCGCCCGCGTGTTTAATCTCCGAAACTATTTGGCGGATTTTAATGATATTAAGGATTAATGATCCTTATTACAATTTATCGACAAATTATGATTCTAACTCGTATCTTCTTAAATGGCTTCCGTCATACAACCATAAAAGACCATATTTTTCTCTCCCTAGCTCTTATATGATTTGTAGGGTTATCGATTAAAAAAATCGCACTTAATTGCCTTGCTATTTCCCCCTCAGAAAGCACTATTTCGTCCGTCGGGTCGTTCCCCATATTGCGGGTGCGTAATGTACGCGTTGGTCGTTGACGGCTGCAAATGCTTTTGCAAACTGACCGTTTTAGAAGTTGGCTTTCTGTACGCTATAACGAATAACGGCACCCGAGTCACTACGCAGGGAAGGTGTGGTAGGGCCTCTAACTTGGATCTCTCTCACATAGGACCAAAACGCTTTTAGGGTCCTCTTTCAAATAACTATTTATACCTTAAGCAGCCTTTGTACATAGGAGTATACTCGTATGAAAGTTACTGCGTATAGGAGTACTTGAATGTGTGGAATAGGTACTATTATACGGGTACGCTTTTATAACAGCGCGTGAAAGTCTACTCGTATAGGTAGAGGTGGCTTTCCTAGTTCCCGTCCAAGTAGCTGTTATTCTGTGAATTTCAAAATGGCGGTCAACTGAAAAACGTTTTTTTAGTGATGAACAAACTATGGCATTTAAAGCAATTGTATCGCGATCACCCGTGTTTGTGGGACACTAAATCGAAAGGCAATAAAAATAACGTCTTACGATTAAATGCCTACAAAAATATTAGTGATGCTATGGAGATGTCTGTTGAATTTGTGAAAAAGATGAATTCTCTGCGTTCAACATTCATACAAGAAACCAAAAAAATAGAAAGCTCGATTATTACTGGTAGTTGAGCAGATAAACATATAAACCATCAATTTGTTGGCACGAGAAAATGTATTTCATTAAGGACCAAATAATTCCCAGGAAATCATCGTCGAATTTAAATAATACTCAACGAGAAGTACATATTT